>VSDK01022794.1:40000-64337 GCA_009767595.1 Symbiodinium kawagutii
CTTGCGGTGGTGTGGAATTTACCAACCATCTGACAACCATGGAATACCAGTTCCAACCATCCATTTTGGTCCTTATTGGCTAGAATCAACTAGCTTGTCAACCACAATTCACAGTCATGTGCTGGTCATCGTTAGTTATAAGATGTCAACATCATCAATAGGTTTCACAATTCCCAGTATTTTTGACTAGCATGATGCATCATTAGCTACGATTGTTGGCATTTTCTATGTTTGGCTATGACACTAAGTATCAGAAACCACCATAGCTCACCATGGACCGGGGGATCGCTGCCAGTATGCCGCCACGGCGGTTGGCAACGTGCGACAAGAGCTGAAGGAGGTCACACAACAGTTGCGTTTGACGCAGGTGCCGCCGGCTGAAGCGGTCGTAATGTATGGTGACATTCACCGAGAAATGGTATGGCGGACCAGGCAATAAGGCATGTATCTTTACTGTTATAGTCTAGTTGGCAATGATAGTTTGACCTTACTTGTTCAATTAGTCAATCGTAGTAAATGAATACATAGGTCAATAAATAGATAAACAACACTTGGATATCTTTATGTAATTTTTTGCAGCGATGATTCCAACTTTTGTTTATTCACCAGAAATAATTGAAAATGAGCTAGTTGCCAACCAGACACTTATTGGTTCATCAATTGTTGTCAGCCAATGCTTAGATAGTTATCATCATGAACCAAGCAAATGATGATTGATAAAGCACAGTTAGTTCAGGAATCATTGGATGATCACCGTTAATGAATATAGCTATGAAGATTTCACCACGGGCAAAGCTTAAAATTCTCGAGTACAACATGATTTGTTTTGACGCGCCAGTGGAGCTAGGCACAAACGAAGCGGTGTTTGAGACCATGACACTTACCCATAGTTTTTGGACAGACCCATTTCTACTGATTGATGGGAGGAATTTCACAAAGTCTTGTCTTGCCTTGTTACTTTACGTGAAATGGTCTTCCTACCATATTTCCACCGTGGTACTTCAAAGTGACACACACACATCCCCAACTTCCTCGATGTCATCATCCTTCCATGCACAGGTCGTCGCTTTCGTGACTTTCTTCGCTGCGGTAGCTCTTTCCTTGCAGCTTGGCGATTTCTGCCCCCTCTAGTTGAGAATTATATCGGACTATGGGCAATAGCAGTTGGACACCGGGTTGATCATTGTTGAGGGGTTCGCCAGCTAGGGGAAGTGACTCTTGACCATCGAGTCCTCGGTTTTGGCACTATATACATGTGTTGGAACGGGTTGACAAACTTGATGATGTGGGACTGCGAACGTTCATCTTTGATTGACGATCATCCTTGACAATCATTGATACTTGCCTTTTGATGTACTGTACCATTGCTGTACGAGCTGACCATCATGGACAAACCATTCAGCACCTGTCAATGTTGGCAATTAGAGCGATTGTCATTTTCTGTTGCAGCAATATTCAGGTTACTGTGTCTATTATCAGTACTAGTATGTTGTCAGAAACGAGCGTTTGCAGTATCACCAATGACTGAGAATACTTAAAGTAGTAGTCAAAATAAATTGCTCATCATTGAATGAAACTATAATTGATACTTATAGTTGCAGTGATACTTATAGTAATAATGAATCATTATCATTAAATGCTTGACGATTTTCATGAGTGCTCACCCTCACCCCAGGAATTCAGCGCGAACAGCTTAGAGGCGCAGGCACAGCTCTTGGTTTTGGAGGTTGCGCACGCTGGTCCCGGTGAAAAATGGTGGATAGATAACAGGTTGGGATAGAACCCGTATCGAGTTATGGCCGTTGTTGTCAGGGTGTCGCTGGCATCTCTAAAGGGGAATGGCGCTAAACGTGCTACTGGTATGAATGCAATCAATAGCAAGCAATGCTGGTGGGAATCATCCATTGTAGTTGATGGTCTGGGTCCAAGCCTAACAAGGTATAGGGGATAGATTATCGGGCTTCACAATCCATTGGTTACAAAAAAGGGCCAGTGTTTACAGTACTTTAAGTTTGTGATCATACCCATTATAATTGTCAATTATATCCATTACAATGTCAAATTACCCCCAGGCAATAGGCAATGGCCAACTTGTAATGCAATTCAACTATTGGCGCCATCTCCCGGAACCCAGAAAACCCATGATAAAACCAGTGATGGGGTGCCACCATGGATTGGAAGCATCTAGGGGTGTTGAAGTTCCAATCCCATGAAGTTTGTTTTTGCCGTAAGACTCCGTAAGTTGTTTTGACGCTTTGAACACAGATGAGATTCCTATTGATCATTGTGGATAGCATGGTTAGTTGTTTTGTCTTTGAGACAGTTCTCCACCACATATGTTTCCATTTAGAAGCCTTGCCCAGAGGCCACATTCTTTGTTGAATGCAACTTTCTCATGAACTGCGATCTTTGGACCCAAGCATGCAACAATTTGCCAAACACTTGGTCCAGAACCTCCGAATCATCGAAAAAACATGTGATGTCTCGTGGGTAAACCCACCCGCCCTTGGGTGGTTGACTGCGACGCTTGACCGCGCAAGGTGAGTTGTCCAGCCAGATTTTCAGTGTCCCAGCTCTGTGTGAGCGTTGCAGCGGATCCAAAAACTGTGGCGGAGATGGACCTGGAAATTAGAGAATTCGAAGGACCTCCAAGTCAATCCAAGCCAAGTCACTCCAATTCACCTCAATCATTCAGTGCGAATTGGATGCTTTCGAACACAATCCTTGTCCTGGTGTTGCACCCTTTGGGAGAGCCTTTGCACAGCCACCTTGTTAAACCAAGATTTCCTGGGAGGTTTCCATATCCGAGAAGGGATTGACTAGTGTTGACCAGCTCATCAACCTCATTCTTGTTGCTTGTTGTCATTTACCATCATGTCATCATGATGCCATAATTGTACCAGTATTCAACCATCACGAACCATCATGAACCATCATTGATCATGATCAATCATCAATGATCATCAATGATCATCATCATCATCATCATCATCATCATCATCATCATCATCATCAACCATCATTCACCATTGCTATATCCAACCATAATCAACCAATGTTTACATTCATTATCAAACATCATCCATCAACCAGCCATCGTTGGCCATGGCTGACAATGGTCATTTCGGTTGATTATAATCATAATAGCCAGACAGTGTCCACTGGTCAACCCTCATTTCGGTGTACAAGCAACCTACGTTTACCTACAATCAACCAATGTTTGCTTATCACTAGCCATCATTGGGATCCATGGTAACCACTGTGGTCACTGATGGATCTTGACCTTCAGCTTTAGCTCAAGCAGCAGTTGCCAGCGCCTTGCCTTGCGCTAGGCGAGGTACCGGCACATGATGAATGGAGATGAATGGCGATCAATGGTGACTCATGGTGGTTTATGGTGAGATGGTTGGTAAGTGTTTAGCGATTCAATATTTAATGGTGACTCATGGTTTATCAATGGTGACTCATGATGGTTGGGAAGTGTTAGTGATTCAAGATTTCAAGGAGGCCACTGCTTTCGCGAACGCATAGCGGGAATGTTTTCATTCAGCTTGCATTAAAACTATCGCATCAACTATGCAGCCTTTAGCAGTAGGTCCTAGTAGGGTCACTGAGGTTGGAACATTATTGGTTTCGTTGCTTTGGTCCGAGTTTCACTTGTTGCAGTGGGAAACGCCATGGCTGCTTTGGACATGAGCTTGAAAGATTTCTTCCATCACGAAGGTGATGCTACATTCAGGGGTATAACCGTGTTTGTGGTTGATTGATTGACCAGTCCACGATTGTTAAAAATGGAAAATGTTGCTTGACTGTGTTTAGTAGTGGTCAACAAAGCTTCGCCAAGGCTTGATAGTCGTTAAATGCTTCACCAATGGTTCCGCATGATTAGCAAACGACTATTGGATATGTTTGATGCATGATATCAAATTGCTACAACTTCAATTGTTAATAACCGACCACATCCAACCACTAATGGTTTAGGCCATGGTTAATGTTTCACCAATGGTTACTGTCTCAACGGTTATCGCCCCTCACCAATGCTGGCGCGGAGGCCATGATCCCAATGCAGAGGTGAGCCAAGCAGATGCTGCGGCTGTGTCCAGAACTGGTGGCATGTTCTTTTCAGCATCCAAAGTTATCCAAATAATCAATTTCTCAAAATTAGAAACAGCAGCTTTATGCAGGTTTCTTAGGGTTTCTGTGAGTTCATTGAAGGGATAGGCGAAGGTCACAGTGACAGTGTGTCTTCAGATGCGAAACGAGGCACATCTTGCTCTGTTGTCTGCTTTTGGTGGGGTCTTGCTGGCTGGTATCTCAGTTGGCCTGCGCTTTTCAGGCTCGGAATCTGCAATGCGGGACCAGTGGGTTTTTCCTGTTCATGACTTGCATTCCTTGACAGAGCAAAATCAGCGACCCATTCCACTATATAGGTCCAGTAGAGTTTCCATTCTTAAAAGAAGTAAGTGAGCAGTGTCAAATGATTCGTAGACAAATTGAGGTAATCACTCCCATCAGTCCAAATTTAGACGATGTGCTAAAAACCGCATTTTACTTTTCTTTCCCTTGTGCATTCTTTTCCACCAGTCACGTGAGCAGTGCTGAAAAGGCTTTGATCAACTTAGTGCCTCAGGTTTCTTGCCGAGTTCATCGATACTCAAATACAAGAATTCACTGACCATCAAATTCACAGATAATATGGGAATTTCTGCCGTTGCTTCCGGGGTCTAGGACTGCTGGTTAGTTGGGTGTAATGGCAAGCCGGGATTAGAATCTCTCTTACATAACCAGCAACACCAGTCCACAATAAGTTGTCGGTTTTTGCTGTTTGTTATGTATGTTGTAGTACGGTATTTAGCTTTACGAACCATTATCATCAAGAACTATCTTTCACGGCAATGAGTCATTATCAATCATGATAAACCCGCAACTACTCATCAATGTGCCAGGAATAAACCGTAAGAAGCAACCATCACTTACTATCGTGAAGCATCATTCCTTGTTACCAATCATTGTTATATAATCATCAGTAGCCATCATCACCCAATCATTGAGTATCATTAACCCATCATCAAGCAACAATCAACCAATCCTGAACCAATCGTGAATCACCATCCCTCTTCTCTCTGACCATCACAGGCGCATCCCCTTGCCGCCATGCGTGAGGCGCCCCCCAGTTCCCTGCCACGGCTCTCACCGTCACGGAGCTCGCTACAGCTCTCACAGGTCCAGGTAGCACGGTTCGCGCAGCTGGTGGAGGAGTTGATGGGATCATGATGCTGAAATAATATGCTTCATCCTCTGGTCCTATGACTTTTGATGGTTAGTAGTGGTGATTAATGATGCTTAACTATGATTATGTAATAGCAAATGATGGTTCGTGATGATTAATGGTTCATGAGAGAATGATGCTTCCATGACGGTTTAATACGATGGTTCCACTACTATAATATGGCAACGGATACGGGAAAAGAGGGGTCAATGATGATGAACGAAGGCTGTTTCGTTGATGAGTTGGTCAGCTTTGGATTCCAACTCAGTCGGTTGTGAATACTGGAGGACTGGTGGGTGAAAATGGTCAGTATAATTGATTCTGGTTGATCATTTCATGGCCTTTTCTTGGTTGATGGAGCGCTCTTCATGTGCAGACGAGGGAAGGCTGACCATTCCCATGGGACACACATTCGGATACATGATGAGCGATAAAACAGACAAATTTCCCCAAGATTGGCCAATATTAGCAATTCTTAACCACGACCAATCTTCACCACATGGATGGCTCACTCTGGGCACCGTTGGAGCTGCCCAACCTCCCGTGGAGGTTTCCGATGAGCCGCTGTGGCCTGCCCCTGCCTTTGCTGGGAACACGGCAGTGGCATTTCAGGCACTGCCGAACCAACGATGCCATTTTCGGTGCTAGAAAATTTGGATTCGGATTTTTAGCAAATTTGGAAGTTTGAAGCCTTGTGATGGCAGTCCGTGCTTTTCATCTGAGCAGTGGTCAAATTTGATTTGCTCGCTTGGTGGTTACATTTTGGTCAAAGTACTCCGTTTATTGGAGAGTACTTGAATCAATAATGGCAGTCCGAACTAGGGGGATTGAAAGCTGCTAAGCTGCAATTGTTGTTGTTGTTGTTGTTGTTGTCGTTGTTCTTGGCGTTGACATGCCATCATCGAGCATCATTAAGCATCATTGACCATCATGAACGATCATTCAGCGTCATTCACCATCATTCACCGTCGTTGAACCATTGTCGATCATCATTGACCACCATGTTTTGATTAGTTAATCATCACTGACCAACGGCGGGCAATGTAATTTCCGTGTTGGCGGAACCCAGCAGGCTGTAGATGAGTCTGAGGCCTCTCCGCCCGGTGCCTTAAACCCTTGCACCACCAGGGGCGCCGTCAACAGGTTGAGTAAAGTTGGGATGTTCACAAGAATTTTATATTTAGTTTTGCTTGTGTACCATATCAGTTGGTATGGGCAAACACTAATGATGACTATCGATGATTTTTTGATGCCAACTAGTTATCAACATAAATACTAGTGAGTAGAGTTGCTTTGTGTGGTTTTACATGACTACTCTAAGTAGCTTCTGAACAATTGCCTACTTAGTTACACATTTGGTTCTTCACTTTGTTTGTTTCACTTAGTTGTAGTTTGGTATTGGACAGTGGTATTGACACAATCACATTTTGTGAACATCATCCGGTTTTGGCACATCTGGCATTTGTTCATGATTGAATGACATGATACAAACGTTTTTGGTTCAGGAAATATCACCATCATCATTGATACACATGTATTAATGTCACTTTGGTGTTCTTGTTCTGGAAGATAAACAAAGACGCATAGATAGATCACATAATCTTTGACATTTTTGTATGCTTTGAGCTGCTTTGAGCTGTGCGCATATTTCAGAAGACTATTTGGGTTCTCCCCCGCTATGCGGCACTAGCCATCGAAACTTGACCACAGCAGCATCTCCACTGCAGTTTGGCCATCGCCGCTGCCACGACTCTGGCAGCAGCAGCCGCTGCGGAGTCGGAGTCTGACAAGGTGCTGGGGGCTGCGGTGTAGCCACCAGAAGGGCAGACCAGGTTATGGTTGATGCATGGTAAAGCATGGTAAAAGGTGGGACATGGTGATTAATGATAGTGGTTCAGAACGGTCAATTGTTGATGGTTGATGTTTTATTCATGGTTGATGGATGGTTGACAATAGTTGATGCTGGTTGACCAAAGCACCTGAAATATATTGATTCCTCCAAGACGGAGACTTTGTCAAGTCTGCCTCTAATCTGTGGTGCTTCCCTATCTTGAAAAAATGATAGCGCTTAGCCTGGGATAACCATCAGAGCCAACGGAAGATGCTAACTATTGGAACCATGACGCAGTGGCTTGGGTACACCCAGAGGCAACACTTCCAGCAGATTTTTTTCGGAGAACAATGGGATATCGCAAATGGACATTCCAAAAAAATGACGGTTCCTAGCAGCATACCATAGTGTGGTCAATTTTGCATGTCAAAAATAAACATTTTTTGATGGTTGAGGGGTCCCTCCTCGTATGGACAAACCTGGTCATGTGCACAGTTGCATGCAGCTGAAGCTGAAGCTCAAGGCTAGGAAACGAGCGATGTGGACACTTGGATGAGGGCCAATAGCAGATATCAATATCAAGGCAATTGAATTCTTTGAATATCTGAAAATAAATACAGTACTTGGGATAGATAGACTTGTATGTAATCATTTGAATCATCCAAATAAGAAAGGGTTACGTTCATTTTTTGGATGTGTCAGCGGCTTGACCCGCTGAGTAAAGGACGATCACACCTTGCAGCCAACTAGAATCTATGGTTTTTTGCTTTCCACCTCCAGCACTGTTTGAACAGATATTTGGTACAGACAATTTCCACCTTGTCTCTACATCGTGGTGATGAAACAATGATCGTCATCAGAAGCATTGACACAGTTGGACCAAGTTCGTGGGTGATACCCCTGAATGGGACGCTGGTTGATGCTGGTGGATAGCAGTCAGTACTGGCTGGTCATGGTGAATGGTTCAACGAGGGCTAATCATGCTTAATAATTTGATGGTTCATCTATGGCTGCTTTTTTTGATGCTGGGGTTTCGTAATCATGGCCACCCTATGGAGCCAACATGAGCCAACTGATGCGAAAAATAAGATTATATAAACATAATTATAAACTGGATTGAACTATCACATTCTCCTCGCACTCCATGGCGGATGAGAAGTTCCGGCGTCCCAAGTGGTGCACTGCGCCACGAAGTCCCGAGAGACACCAGCAGCGGGTGCGCGCCGTGGGCGGCGAGGCGGGGGCTTTCCAACGCCGGAGTCCGGGTGGCTGTGGTTGTGATACGAACTGCGAAGCATTGGAAATCCAGGCGTGAGCCATTGGTACAGTAGATATAATTTGGTGATATTATGAGGAGATATCATATAGCCATAGTATGAACCATCACTAGTCATTGTTATACATGAGCCATTGTTAGTGGTAGTCTTGCGCGCAATTCCCACCCTTTGTCCGGAAACTTATCACATTATGACACTCATAAACTTGGAGAAGTTACGAAAACGTTGGCTATACGCTGCGATTTGTGCTTTAGGACTTCGTGGTTTGAGTTTATGGTTTTGGGGTTTAGGGTTTAGGTTTTAGAGTTTTAGGGTTTAGGGTTTGAGGTTAGGGTTTAAAGTTTTTGGGTTCAGAAGCAAAAAAACAGCAGGCCTGCGCAGGAATTTGAGGGTCCAGTATGACAAGCGATTATGCACATGGTAGGTTTCAGGGGCAAGGGTGGGAATTGCCCGTAGTCCTACTATCACTCATACTATGGTTTGATCCGAGAGCAATGACCAAAGAGTAACAAGTTGCTGAATATCGCGACCACAAAAGTGGTCACAATTCCGAAGGCGCTGTGAGACACTCAGATGTGAATGCTTTTGTTGCAGATCCTCCACAATAACCCTCCAGATGTGGTTTTGATGCGACCATTCTTTCACCAGTGAGACATAGTGTTAAATTGTTGGATAATGGTTACTCCGATTTTTTTCATAATTCACTATGATTACGGGTCAATTTCAATCATCAATCACTATTAACCATAAACTAAACATATTGTTGGTCTTCATATTCCCCATGTCTGTTTACAACTCTTAACCATCACCATGGTGAACCACTTGTAACCACCCCATCCGGACTGCGGTCAAGGCTGAACTCAGCTGGGAAATCTTGGACAAGTCCGTGTACACCGTAGGGCGGCATGAGTCCGCGGATTTCCAGTTGCAGGGGGAGTGGCATGGCCTAGTGGGTTGGTTGGCCGGTGATTGGCGGTGATTGAACGTTACAATATAAACACAAATGATTAATGTCTGTCATTTCAATGAAAATGCTCAACAATTTTCAACAACAACAGGATATAGCAAAAATACCATTAGGGATGCTACCGACGTAAGAGCCAGGTTTGTTTGTCAGCAAGGAATGATGGTGATGGGTGATGCAACAACATCGACAACGACTGCCAAAACAAGAAGGCAGATGCAGCAATGAGTACTGGAGTTTGGGAGGGAAATTTTGCCAAAGGACCAAACCACGATGACTCATGCAAGGAACATGGAGCAAGCAGCGACAACCAAAAACAAACATGGCCAATGTGACCTGGACATCCAGATATCCAATGCAATAACCAGTTCATGAAGGGGATGGGATAGTCACCAACACATCCACGCACCGACAGATCTTGATGGACAATGCAACCCGTTTGGATGAGCAGGGTTTCTCTCAGGTTGGTATCCAGAATACATGCGGCTGTACTTCAGGACTGGGGAAGGGTCGCCGGTACCGTTATTCCGCTGGTATTCTAGAGGAGCAATAGTGATGAGGACGAGCAAAGGGTCAGACTTTGCAATTTCAAGTTGGCAAAAAGAAAGCATGTCCATGTGAAAATTGTCAACATAATGTGTGTACCTATGGATGGATGTAAGTACCTAGCAACTGACCAGGGCAGCTGTGGACTGCTGCATCAGGACGTGGAGGGTGAGCGGTTTCTGGTGGATCTGAAGAGCACCCACGGCACCTTCTTGGAATCCAAGCGCCTGAAGCCCCACGAGCCTGTGAAGTGGCCTGAAGGCATGGCCGGCAGAGCCCAGGGTGGTTGAGGGGTCCATAGGTACGTCATCCATGGGTCCAGGTGTGGTCGAAGAATCCAAAAATGAAAAGATTAGACGATGGTATTTGGGGCCTGTGGGCCGCATGTGATTTACAACTGTTTGGAGGCTAGAAATGCAACCGCAGAATCTACTGAATAGTATCACATTTATTGAATTCAATGTGAATTCAATCGTTCAGGGGTTGCTCAGTACGTTGGCCTACCATCGCTGCGACATCACCAGCTTCGCCCAGCCAGGCCAAGTGGCGTCCTTCGGCTTCGGTCCCAAGGCGCAGTTCCTGGTCCTGGGCTCAGTGGCAGCCGTGGCACCGGCGAAGCGGCAGCGCACCGAGAGCCCCGAGAGAGGTGAGGCGAACCCCTCCGTGGAGGCGGGAGAGGATGGAATGCCTTAGTGATGGAAGAAATGATGGAATTAGTGATGCTTCAATGGTCAAAAATCAATTGGCAGTGATGTCCAACAAAAAGGTAAGGAGATGATCAGTGATGGTCAATTCATGGTCAGTGATAGTTAATGATGGCCGGTGAGAATCAATGATGCTTGGAGATGGATTGAGATGAGTTGCTGAGCTGGTTGATTCTTAGTATGTTTGACGGTTTGGATCTCTTGTTATTCCCTTCACCATTTCACCACCTGTTATCTAGGCTCTGGATGGGAAGAAGTAACAAGAAACAATTTCAGTGATATGATGGCAGCTGTTTCGACAACACTGTTCAGTGATGATCAGGGTAAAACCCTCAAAGGAGCCTGTCTAACCACCAGTCCACCAGCACAGTTGGCTTTGCTCGGAAGGTCGATCCCATGGCTGCACTTTATGGAGACCTACCTGAAGCCAGCGTCATCGAAACCCCGAAGGTGGCACTTGATGGAGAAGAGAACGCAATGAGAGCCACCCTTTGTTTGTTTGTGGAGTAATTGTTTATTTGTTTGCTGCAGCGGTTAAGAGTCTTAAGTTATATGCGCGTTAATTTCGGAAAAAATGTGCTTGGTACAAAATTTTGTCATTATGAGGGAAAACGTTATTTTGGGCAGTGTGGGGCGAAGATAGGGTTCGCAGCGAACATCTCTATACACAGAGATGGACTCATGCGGACTCATGCGTCCTCATCGATGAGACACGTCTCTGTCAGGTTGTGGAAACCAAGATGCAACCGTTGCCAACTCCGACAAGAGATCCGACCAGAGTGATCTTTCTGGATATTGTTGCTTGGTTTGGATCAAATTTGGTGCCTTGAACACAAGGCTTGTGTGTTTGCTGGAGCGGCTCTAAGGATGGAGTGTTGAGACCCTTGCATAGCAGGCTCAGGGGTGGGCTGGCAGGGCTGGGGCTGGGGTTAGCAGCTCGTTTGGATTGTGACATCCTGAGTTTCACCAGGATCCATCCAGTGTACATGGCGGGCATTGCTGATTTGGCCATTTTCTTTCGAAATTGCACCTGAGAAAACCTCGAACCTGACAATGGGCCTGTCCTGAAGATTACCTGAACCCTCTGCACGTTCAAGGACTAGCCAGGAGCATTCAATGAACTATGGAATGCAGGTTGGTGGCGATATTTCATCATTCGAATTTCCTCCATGCACCCAGGATCATCCCCAAGCAATGTTGCGCTGGGCTCAAGATTTAGTGCACGGGGTGTTACACCGCCACAACACGAAGGATGCCAACCGGTGGATCAGCTGGTCCAGGGACTCGGAAAGCCTGTCCCCAACGAGCCATCAACAGCCATCAACAGCCATCATTAGCTCTAGTATTAGCCATGACGACACAACAAACCATCAGTAGGCATCATTTCAACATCACCATGCATCACCATACTGAACATCAACCATTTGGCTGTCAGTTCGTACCCCTGGTTCCCCCATCATTCACCACCTCGTTTTCCCACTGTTGGTGAACTTATCACAAGTTTGCTGGGTAAAGCCTTGCCCCAACTCGCCATGGTTAGGGGCACAAACAGTTTCTCGGAGCTGAGGCAAGATGCCTTTCAGAACACGCGGGTCATCGAGATCAACGGCGCACGGGTTCCCTTGCTGGGCAATTCCGAAGCCAAGGCCGGAGTGGATTTCTGGCCCTCGGCCATGCGGGCCTTGAGGTACCTTGGCGAACGTGTCAATGGGAAGCCCAGGGAGCTTGGACTTTGCAACCATGCTTTAACCCGGAACCCATGGGTTTTGAGATGTGCCATGCTTTAACCAAATTTAACCCATTGTTTCCTCCATTCAAGATTTGTGTGCACTTTGATTGAACTGCTTGCGATGAAAACGATGAGGTAGCGTCAAAAGTCTTGATTTTGTGAATGGGCTGTTTCATGTGAGGGTCAACCTAGCATGCCACCACCGAATGGAGCATCACAGAATGGCAGATTCCCATCCTGCTTTTACCAAGTTGGGAATTCGTAAGTTACAATCACTTCCCATGCAGTAGTCAACTATGGGAACTAACTACCAATTTTTGATCCAAGAAGTTGGTTCGTGCCCAGGTTCATCGTCCAAAAGACGGAAGCACGCATCGTGCTGTCCTCCGACTGGCGGAAGCAGGAGGTCGAAGAATCCGAAGCCAACTCTTGCTGTTCCCTATGAACAAAAGCATTATCAGATCAATTCTCAATCATTGTTGATCATCAGTTGCCCTTGACTGAACCAGGTCAACAATTCATGATCACTTGCCAACCATTGTAATGATTGGCTAGTCGCCAACTGTGTCAGAGTTGTGCCTTTTTGCTGACCAAGCATTTATGGGTATGCTTATTGTTGACCAACCATCAACCAGGATGGCCATGGATACTAACCCGGACGAGACTAATGATAACCACTTACATATTCTCCGATAACGAACTGTCATTAAACAAAGTATGCACTATCATCACCCTTCACCATGCACCTGTACATGTTGTTAATCACGGTTATATAATCATCATCAGTCACCCTATTGTACGTGTGAATCATGCTTCATCAATGACCACAAAGGTTCATCATTAATCACCATAGGTACGGTACCAGAGGTAGGGTACCATTGCTGGGTGAGCAACGCCCAGGGGTCCATGGTGGGGTCCGTGGGGCAGGTGCTGAAGGATGGCATCGCCAGCGCCTTCGAGGAGCACGGCGTGCCACCGCTCTACAGCGCCACACCGGACCTGGACCAAGCGACGCCGGGCGTCATCAAAACGCTGCACAGCTCCTTCCGGGAGAAACGATGTAAGGAGAAGGGCTGAAGAGGTGGAAGGGAGGTTGAAGGTGTGTGGAAGGTGTGTGTGAGGTTGGAAGTGTTTGGTTGAGGGTTGATGTGAGGTTGATTTGTTAGTTGATGGTTGCGGGTACACCGGCACCCACCAGCACCCAATCCTGTTGACACCTGGTTGGCTGGGTGATGTGGGGTGACTTGGGTTCGGTTGTCAGGAGATTCGAAAGTGGCTGAAGCAAAATCCGAAGATTACACACTTCTGCGCCATTGATGATGTGGATTTGAGCATGCCAGACAAGGCAGCCCTGAAGTCTGGCCTCCGGGAGACTGACATTTTCTTGGATCCGGACAAGGAGTTTGTCAAGACGAGCCCATCCACAATATGTGCTGCGTGTGTTCTTGTGGTTTAAGACTCTGTGAATTGTGTCAAGAAGCAAGGAGGGCTGTACATAAGTTTGGGTGTCCCAAGCTCCACCCAAGACACCATGTTTAGTTTCAATCTGTTCCCCGAGCAACGTGCTGTGATCAACGGCCTTTACTCAAGTGAGAAACATTTTTGTGACTTTGCCTTCTTACGGTCTGTTAAACGTCTGTTAAGTAGGTACCGAATGGTACAGAGCCAGGTTTTCCCACGTGGGCCTCACCTGCTTTGGATGATGGTTTTCCGCCGAGGAATCCCATCGTGGGCCTCACCATGGAGATCTCCAAGTTGGTGATTTGTTACCTCAACGGTACGGAACCATCTGAGGAGATCTTGACGGCGGTCTTCGGGGAGCCCACGGGAACCATCCACAAAGTGACCTAGGGAGGGCTACCCGTGGTGGTACTGGCCCAGTGATGGTCACATGGAGATGCTCTGAGGTGCGAAACGACCAGCCACTTGGGGCACCATGTTTGGACAAAGTTTCACTGTCCCTGACTCAAAGTCATAGTCGGGAGATCGGTGGATCGATGTGGATCTGGCAGGATGCTGTGCTATTTAAAGATAGTGAGTGGAAACAAACAACGAAGTCAAGAGAAACTCAGAGGGGTAATTTCGAAAGCTTTGTCATTTTGTTTTTGAGTTTTCATTTGCTGATCTACATGCGGCTGTTGGCCAGCCATGGTAGATAGGGAAAGACGGGCTAGAAGGACTCGCTCTGCAAGTTCGGCAAAAGTCAGCATCAGATCAGTTGAACTTTTATTTGCCAGCAACACTTTGATGAGTTCCGTTATAGAAATTACTACCATAGAAGGCCATGGTTCAGTGGCAAATTGAGCCAATTGGCATACACCACAAGCAGGAAAATGAAACCAGAATAGGAATCAGTAAATGATGATTTGAATTTGAATTACTTATTGCTAATTTGTGAGATAAACCACTATCAGTAATCTATTTGTTTATTTAAGGCATTCTCTTGTGAGATGATGTAGTTGGCCTAGGGTACGAAGGACACGGCTGGTGCAACTTTCTGGCTCAGATCTACGGACCAAGGGACCCTACTACATAGCAATCGTGATGACTTATTTGGCTATGGGTCAATATTATGGTGGTTATTAACGAACCAATAATAGGGAAAACAATGGTTATAATAGGGGAACCAGGGGTACCGGGTTTTGACCCATAGCCATTTGTTTTTTCTTACTGAATCAACCAGGAACTACGCAACAAAGCCATTGCCTCGCAGCTTCCTGTGAACCACCTTTACTGCAATTTGAGCATCCGCTCCTTGTTTGTAGGATCGCAGGATTCCCATGTATATGGAATAGGTCAATACCACCTTTCAAGAATCAGATATCAGTTGTCAGTGGTTCAGAAGGGGTAATATTGGTTGATAGTGAGAGATATTTGTTGATCCAATGGTTCATAGCGAAAAACATATTTAGTAGTGGTCAATACTGGTTAATACTGTCATGGTCAATTTTCCGAACATCAGGACTCGCAGTCCCCTGGCAGCTACTGCAGGTATATACCATGAAGGCAACGGCGTAGAAATGTCATTCTTGGCCACCATTATAAACCAGCAACGACCCTGTGGTGATAGTAATAACCAGCTAAATCAACTGATAAACCACTCTTGGCCACCCAAATGGGTACCAGCTTAACCAGCTATCTCGAACAACATAGTTAGACAGTTGCTAGCCACTGGAAACCAAGCTTACTCCGAGTATGAGCAGTCAATTTGGCCTGATAAATACCATCAACAATTCCCAAAGATCAGCTAATGAACTATTCTTAAGCAGTTTCTGAACCAGCTAATCAGTCATTCCGATCCACCACTTTTTTAACGCGACCCAGTCTACCACCAGCCAGCGCCTTCATGTTGTGCCATGGCTCTGGCATGGCTGGCTTTGCCCCGGCAACGTGCGGCTTGCCACGGAGGCGCTACGCCTGGAGCTGTGAAGCGATAGCAGAAGTGGCTGCTGTAATTGTTATCGAGTGAAACATTAACAATTAATTGCCACTGGATTTTGATAAGACTTAATAATTCACTTATCTATAATCAGCCACTTATCAACAGTGATTAATTGTTAAGTTGTTACTGTTAAGTGTTATCACAATCTAGTGATTAAGCTAGCTGATTGTTCTCTAGTGAAAAGATAGTCCATCGTTACATCTTGAGTAACGATAATTAGTGATGGTTTGACAACCATTGTTAATGATTGTTAGTCTTGGGGGCTAATCATGAGTAATGATGGCTAATGGTCAATGTTGGTGAATGATGGTTGTCGTTAATACCGGTCAAAAATCGATGGTCGGGGGTAAGGATCAATGGTGGTTGGATGACGATTGATGTATCTCCATTGACTTGTGCAGTTGCCGCCTGTCGTCGACTACTGTCATTGTGGCCATTCTGGCTGGCCCTGTGTATGGTTGAAAGCCATGGACGATATCGCAAAAAAGCTGCTTAGATGAGATCATGAAGTTGATCATTAAGCAGTGATGAATAGTATAGGCAATGCCAAACAAAGATTGGTTGATCAATCATGGCCGTATAGGTTGCCCGGATACCCAGAATGATAGTTCAGGGTGCACTGACACAGCCGCAGGTACAAGCTGCATTGATGATTCGAATCTCTGTTATTAGCTTTTGTATCCTTGTGAACAGGGATGCTTCTTAGCCATGGTCCAGTCCAAATGTTGTTCGTAAATCACAACTCTAGACATTCATTACTAGCCACTGAAACTGGGGAATCGGTCTATCAAAAACCGTTTTTGTGGGTTCTCATCGACTTGCTGCAAACAGATTTCCCACTTAACAATTGAAGTCATAGCTTAATCTAAGCTTAATCTAAGCCCTAGATAGTACATTCCCTTAATCACTACACTTCTGATGAAGCTATGATGCTATGATTGACAAGTCAAGCTATGATCAAGCACAATGAAGCCCTGGTGCTTGACATGTTCCAGGGCCCCGATTCTGATTCCAGCTGCACGTGACAGGCCTTGGACTCACCGCATTCGTCCGCTGGTGACGCGACGTGCCGTGCCTGCGGGGCAGCTGGGGCCTCGAGCACATGAGTTGCTGAGGCGATGAACTGAAGAGAACTCATAGGATTCCGAAGAGAAGCGAGGACGAGATGCTGCAGAGAGTCTGAAGAGATGTTCTAGACATTTTCTTTTTTTTGGATGTCTCTCCGTAGATGTTACTACAGTCAGTGAAGCGTGAGATGACCAAGAAACATGGGAGCATTTGATGATTGTGCTTCAGGAAAACGACGGTTGAGAACTTTGGCTATCACTAACCAGCTCATCAACCATTTTGAGAGCAATCAGGAGCAATCACGAATCATGAATCGCTATGAGCCACTAACCAGGCCTATGATCATTGTCACTTATCGACGATCATTAAGGCTCATGAACCATGATTACATGTGAGTATCCATAGCCATTGCCCATTGTTACTCAGTATTCAGATTACTACCAATCATCAACTATCAGCGGCCATCATGTAGACATCAATAAACCACCAGTTGACCATCATTAAGCAACAATCAACCATTGGTATCGCTGACTAGCAACCATTTATTAACCATGGTTGGCCATCATTCGCCACTATTACCCCCATTACTGTAACCAATATGATCCGTTTAATGAAATGTAGTCATTCGGAACTGTGCGTGAATCATTAATTGGCCATCATTGACCCCAAACCGCCCATCATCAACAACCTTTGACCCCATCATATCACCCCCATCATGTGACTCCATCGTATGACCCCATCCGCCGCATCACAGCCGTCACAACTTCGGCTCAGGCCAGTGCTGCGGCTCCCAGAGAAGGGAAGTCCCTTCGGCAGCTTCGACACCTTCGGCTGGTGCTGGAGTGACGGAACCCAGGTCGTCATAGGTCGTCATGCTGTGGTTGAAGATAC
Organism: Symbiodinium kawagutii; assembly: GCA_009767595.1. Taxonomy (NCBI): domain Eukaryota; class Dinophyceae; order Suessiales; family Symbiodiniaceae; genus Symbiodinium; species Symbiodinium kawagutii. The sequence continues at coordinate 57,722 of VSDK01022794.1, forward strand.
ACCTGGCTTAACACCATCGGTGTCTCACGCATTGGTTGATGCTTCAATCAATTTCCATCATCAGTCATAACACCATCAACATCGATCGTTTCACCAGATGGGAACACACTTCAGCGCCTGGAACGTGACTGCCCAGAAACCAGCATGAACCAGCAAGATTTATCCCAATTCGTCCTAATCAACCATTATTTACTGCTGATGATCTCTTAATAACTAAGCTCGCTGAAGCATGATCAACCGTTATCACATGTCACCAACCATCATAATTCACCATCCTGATGTAACTAACCATCATTGATCCATGATGACCCATTTTCAACCATAGTATTACAATAACAATCCTGAATCATTATTAAGCATCACTACGAGCCATCAGCAATGACATCCGTTCACCATCATTCACCAGAATCAATCACTATGATCCACTATTTGCAATCATGTATCGGAATCACTATCAACAATTAAATGAATAATAGCATTGATCAACTGATGTTAATCATGAAACAATCGCCCATCAAATATTAACCCGGCATCATCCCGTATTACTAACGATTTCACAATAATATAATACACCCATTATTATTTAGCAATCTATCAACCCGCATTATCAACCAGTCTTCATCAAACAGCATTTAACCAGCATTTTGTTTGACCGATTCACTATTTTTTATTCATGAGTTAGCCACCACTTAACATTCAGTAACCATCATTCTACCATCAATCAACCACTACTAAGCCAATACTCACCATCATTCAGCCATCAATCAACCATCAATCAACCAGCAATCAACCATCAATCAACCAGCAATCAACCATCAATTCAGTCATCAATTCAGTCATCAATTCAACCATGAATCAACCATCAATCGACCAGCAATCAACCATCAATTCAGCCGTCAACCAACAAGCAATTCAACCATCAATCAACCATCAACCAGCAATCAATCATCAATGCAACCATCAATCAGCCACAAATCAACCAGCAATCAGCCATCAATGTAACCATCAATGCAACCATCAACCAACCATCAATCACTCATCAGTCAGCCATTAACCAGCCATAAATGCAACCATCAATGCAACCATCAACCAACCATCAATTCAGCCATCAATTCAGCCAGCAATCACCCATCAATCAGCCATCAATCAACCATCAACCAGCCAGCAATCAACCATCAATCACCCATCAATCAGCCAGCAATCAACCATCAATCAACCAGCAATCACCCATCAATCAGCCAGCAATCACCCATCAATCAGCCAGCAATCAACCATCAATCACCCATCAATCAGCTATCAATCACCCATCAATCAGCCATCAACCAACCATCAATCAGCCAGCAATGAACCATCAATCACCCATCAATGCAACCATCAATGCAACCATCGATCAACCAGCAATCAACCAGCAATCAGCCAGCAATCAACCACCAATCAACCCTCGTCAGTCATCAACCAACCATCAACCAAAAATCAATCAACCAGCAATCAATGAGCAATCAAGTAGCAATGAACCAGCAATCAACCGTCAATCAGCCATCAATCAACCAGCAATCAACCATCAATCAGCCAGAAGTCAACCATCATTTCAACCATCCATCAACCATCAATCAATGAGCAATGCAACCATCAACCAACCATCGATCAACCATCAATCGGCCAGCAATCAGCCATCAATTCAGCCAAAAATCAGCCATCAATTCAGCCATAAATCAACCAGCAATCAACCATCAATCAGCCAGCAGTCAACCATCAATCACCCATCAATCAGCCAGCAATCAACCATCAATCACCCATCAATCAGCAAGCCATGAACCATCAATCAGCCAGCAATCAACCAGCAATCACCCATCAATCAGCCAGAAATCAACCATCAATCAGCCATCAATGCAACCATCAACCAACCATCGATCAACCATCGATCGGCCAGCAATCAACCACAAACCAACCAGCAATCACCCATCAATCAACCATCAATCAACCAGCAATCAGCCATCAATTCAGCCATAAATCAACCAGCAATCAACCCTCAATCAGCCATCAATCAGCCAGCAATCATCAATCAACCAGCAGTCAACCATCAATCAGCCAGCAATCAGCCATCAATGCAACCATCAACCAACCATCAATCAGCCAGCAATCAGCCATCAACCATTAATTCAGTCATCAATTCAGTCATCAATTCAACCATGAATCAACCATCAATTGACCAGCAATCAACCATCAATTCAGCCGTCAACCAACAAGCAATTCATCCATCAATGAACCATCAACCAACCATCGATCAACCATCAATCAGCCAGCAATCAACCATCAACCAGCCATAAATGCAACCATCAATGCAACCATCAACCAACCATCAATTCAGCCATCAATTCAGCCAGCAATCACCCATCAATCAGCCATCAATCAACCATCAATCAACCAGCAATCAGCCAGCAATCAGCCAGCAATCACCCATTAATCAGCCAGCAATCAACCATCAATCAACCAGCAATCACCCATCAATCAACCAGCAATCAACCATCAATCAGCCAGCATTCAACCGTCAATCACCCATCAATCAACCACCAATCAACCAGCTATCAAGCATCAATCAGCCAGCAATCAACCATCATTTTAACCATCAATCAACCAGCAATCAACCACCAATCAACCAGCAATCAGCCATCAATTCAGCCAGCGATCACCCATCAATCAACCAGCAATCAACCATCAATCAACCAGCAATCAACCAGCAATCAGCCAGCCATCAACCATCAATCAGCCAGCAATCAACCATCAATCACCCATCAATCAGCCAGCAATCAACCATCAATCAACCAGCAATCAACCATCAATCAGCCAGCAATCAACGATCAATCAACCATACCACCCATCAATCAACCATCAGCCAACCATCAATCACCCATCAATCCCCCATCAACCAGCCAGCAATCAACCATCAATCGATCATCAATCAGCCATCAATCAGCCAGCAATCAACCAGCAATCAACCATCAATCAGCCAGCAACCACACATCAATCAGCCAGCAATCAACCATCCATCACCTATCAATCAACCATCAATCAACCATCAATCAGTCAGCAATCAACATCACCCATCAATCAGCCAGCAACCAACCATCAATCAGCCAGCAATCAACCAACAATCAGCCATCCATCACCCATCAATCAGCCATCTACCAACCATCAATCAGCCATCAATCAGCCAGCAATCAACCATCAATCACCCATCAATCAACAGCCATCAATCAGCCAGCAATCAACCATCCATCAGCCATCAATCAGCCAGCAATCAACCAGCAATCAGCCAGCAATCACCAATCAATCAGCCAGCAATCAACCATCAATCAGGCATCGGCTACCCATCAATCAGCCAGCAATCAACCATCAAGCGCCCATCAATCAGCCATCAATCACCCAACAGTCAGCCATCAACCAACCAACAATCAACCAGCAATCAACCCTCAATCAGCCATCAATCAGCCAGCAATCATCAGTCAACCAGCAGTCAACCATCAATCAGCCAGCAATCAGCCATCAATGCAACCATCAACCAACCATCAATCAGCCAGCAATCAGCCATCAACCATTAATTCAGTCATCAATTCAGTCATCAATTCAACCATGAATCAACCATCAATTGACCAGCAATCAACCATCAATTCAGCCGTCAACCAACAAGCAATTCATCCATCAATGAACCATCAACCAGCCATCGATCAACCATCAATCAGCCAGCAATCAACCATCAACCAGCCATAAATGCAACCATCAATGCAACCATCAACCAACCATCAATTCAGCCATCAATTCAGCCAGCAATCACCCATCAATCAGCCATCAATCAACCATCAATCAACCAGCAATCAGCCAGCAATCAGCCAGCAATCAACCACCAATCAACCATCATCTCAGTCATCAATCAGCCATCAACCAACCATCAATCAACCAGCAATCAACCATCAATCAGCCAGCATTCAACCGTCAATCACCCATCAATCAACCACCAATCAACCAGCTATCAACCATCAATCAGCCAGCAGTCAACCATCATTTCAACCATCAATCAACCAGCAATCAACCACCAATCAACCAGCAATCAGCCATCAATTCAGCCAGCGATCACCCATCAATCAACCAGCAATCAGCCATCAATCAACCATCAATCAGCCATCAATCAGCCAGCAATCAACCATCAATCACCCATCAACCAGCCAGCAATCAACCATGAATCACCCATTAATCAGGCAGCAGTCAACCATCACTTTAACCGTCAATCAACCAGCAATGCAAAAAACCGACCATCGATCAAGCAGCAATCAACCAGCAATCAGCCAGCAATCCACCACCAATCAACCATCATCTCAGTCATTAATCAAACATCAACCAACCATCAATCAACCAGCAATCAACCATTAATTCAGTCATCAATTCAGTCATCAATTCAACCATGAATCAACCATTAATTGACCAGCAATCAACCATCAATTCAGCCGTCAACCAACAAGCAATTCATCCATCAACCAACCATCAACCAACCATCGATCAACCAGATCGGCCAGCAATCAACCATAAATCAACCAGTAATCAACCATGAATCACCCATCAATGAACTAACCATCAATCAGCAATCAGTCACCCATCAATCAGCCAGCAATCAACCATCAATCACCCATCAATTAACAGCCATCAATCAGCCAGCAATCACCCATCAATCAGCCAGCAACCAACCATCAATCACCCATCAATCAGTCAGCAATCAACATCACCCATCAATCAGCCAGCAATCACCCATCAATCAGCCAGCAATCAACCATCAATCACCCATCAATTAGCCAGCAATCAACCATCAATCAACCAGCAATCACCCATCAATCAGTCAGCAATGAACCACCAATCGCCCATTAATCAGCCAGCAATCAACCATCATTGAACTAACCATCAATCAGCCATCAGTCACTCATCAATCAGCCAGCAATCAACCATCAATCACCCATCAATCAGCCATCAACCAACCATCAATCAGCCAGCAATCAACCATCAATCGCCCATCATTGAACTAACCATCAATCAGCCATCAGTCACCCATCAAGCAGCCAGCAATCAACCATCAATCACCCATCAATCAACAGCCATCAATCAAACAGCAATCAACCATCCATCAGCCATCAATCAGCCATCAATCAACCAGCAATCAGCCAGCAATCACCAATCAATCAGCCAGCAATCAACCATCAATCAGCCATCAATCACCCATCAATCAGCAAGCAATCAACCATCAATCAACCAGCAATCAACCATCAATCAGCCAGCAATCAACCATCAATCAGGCATCGGCCACCCATCAATCAGCCAGCAATCAACCATCAAGCGCCCATCAATCAGCCATCAATCGCCCAACAGTCAGCCATCAACCAACCAACAATCAACCAGCAATCAACCATCAATCAGCCAGCAATCAGCCAGCAATTAACCATCAATCAACCAGCAGTCAACCATCAATCAGCCAGCAATCAGCCATCAATCACCCATCAATCAGCCAGCAATCACCCATCAATCAACCAGCAACCAGCCAGCAATCAACCATGTATCAGCCAGCAATCAACCATCAATCACCCATCAATCAGCCAGCAATCAACCATCAATCAACCAGCAATCAACCATCAATCAGCCAGCAATCAATGATCAATCAACCATACCACCCATCAATCAGCCAGCAATCAACCATCAATCACCCATCAATCAACCATCAGCCAACCATCAATCACCCATCAATCACCCATCAATCAGCCAGCAATCAACCATCAATCGGTCATCAATCAGCCATCAATCAGCCATCAATCAACCAGCAATCAACCATCAATCAGCCATCAATCAGCCATCAATCAACCAGCAATCAACCATCAATCAGCCAGCAACCACCCATCAATCAGCCAGCAATCAACCATCCATCACCTATCAATCAACCATCAATCAACCATCAATCAGCCAGCAATCAACCATCAATCACCCATCAATCAGCCATCAACCAACCATCAATCAGCCAGCAATCAACCAACAATCAGCCAGCAATCACCCATCAATCAGCCACCAACCAACCATCAATCAGCCATCAATCAGCCAGCAATCAGCCATCAATCAACCAGCAATCAACCATCAATCAGCCAGCAATCAGCCATCAATCAACCAGCAATCAACCATCAATCAGCCAGCAATCAGCAATCAATTGCCCATCAATCAGCCAGCAATCAACCATCAATCAACCAGCAATCAGCCAGCAATCAACCATCAATCAACCAGCAATCAGCCAGCAATCAACCATCAATCACCCACCAATCAGCCAGCGATCAACCATCAATTCAACCAGCAATCAACCATCAATCAGCCATCAATCAGTCAGCAATCAACCATCAATCACCCATCAATCAGCAATCAACCAACCATCAATCAACCAGCAATCAACCATCAATCAGCCAGCAATCAACGATAAATCAACCATACCACCCATCAATCAGCCAGCAATCAACCATCAATCACCCATCAATCAACCATCAGCCAACCATCAATCACCCATCAATCAGCCAGCAATCAACCATCAACCAACCAGCAA
>VSDK01022794.1:64460-78857 GCA_009767595.1 Symbiodinium kawagutii
CCATCAATCAGCCATCAATCAGCCATCAATCACCCATCAATCAACCATCAATCAACCAGCAATCAACCATCAATCAGCCATCAATCAGCCATCAACCAACCATCAATCAGCCAGCAATCAACCATCAATCAACCAGCAATCAGCCAGCAATCAACCATCAATCACCCACCAATCAGCCAGCGATCCACCAACAAATCAACCAGCAATCAACCATCAATCAGCCATCAATCAGCCAGCAATCAACCATCAATCAGCCAGCAATCAACCATCAATCACCCATCAATCAGCCATCAACCAACCATCAATCAACCAGCAATCAACCATCAATCAGCCAGCAATCAACGATCAATCAACCATACCACCCATCAATCAGCCAGCAATCAACCATCAATCACCCATCAATCAACCATCAGCCAACCATCAATCACCCATCAATCAGCCAGCAATCAACCATCAACCAACCAGCAACCACCCATCAATCAACCATCAATCACCCATCAATCAGCCATCAATCAGCCATCAATCACCCATCAATCAACCATCAATCAACCATCAATCAGCCAGCAATCAACCATCAATCAGCCATCAATCACCCATCAATCAGCCATCAACCAACCATCAATCAGCCAGCAATCAACCAACAATCAGCCATCAATCACCCATCAATCAGCCATCAACCAACCATCAATCAGCCAGCAATCAACCAACAATCAGCCATCAATCACCCATCAATCAGCCATCAACCAACCATCAATCAGCCAGCAATCAACCAACAATCAGCCATCAATCACCCATCAATCAGCCATCAACCAACCATGTAGCCGTTGTGGTTCCTAGATGGTTCACCATTAACGGTGCCCTCGGGAGTGCCAAGGCTCGGATCTGAGCCTTGACGAGAACCTCTTGCGCTTGGTGACCCGGCTGCAAAGGGGGCTGCGCTGTTGCCTGGGAACCGCGATAACAATCCTTAATGGATGGAGATGAATGATGGAGTCAAAAATGTTTTTTTGAAATGATAGTTTTACCATTTTACCATAACGGCTTTTGTTTGCAGCCATTTTGGCTCAAGCCTTTATGGAACAAAGGGACGCGATTCATCAGCTGGCATGAAGAGAATTCTGTGCTCCTGGTTCCTTTGACGCTATTGCGTCCTTCAGTGCTGACCCAGACCAACGTGCATCAAGTGCGACCCTGTCTGCAGGCGCAGCGACCTCCGCTGATGCCCAAATGCCCCGCCCAACACATCCCAAGCAAATCCCATCCCAAAGAACAAGGTGGTCAACGCTTGGGTTTATAGTTTCTCAAATGGTGGTCACACCTATTCGTTAGTGGTTGCGGTTAATGTCCCGTACGTGTTTTTGCGCCCTTTTGATCGCCCTTTTTGATTCGTGGTATATCGATAGTGGCGCTCCCTGTGGAAACAAATCAGCCCCGCCCATTAAGCGCCAAGCACAAGCAAACAAGTTAGTTACTAATATTTTTCAGTTTTTGGAAAACATATTGGTTATTGCGTGAAGGCCAGTTCTCCGACGGAGACACTGGCCTTCCCTTGGGCTGCCTTGTGGCGCAAGCCGGCCAAGGCTTCACGGAAGTCAAAGCCGCCGCCAGCATGCCTCGCAGCAGCGCTGCGGAGGGCTTGCTGGCAGGCTTGGAGGACAGCTTTGGTTCGGGCTGTCCACTGAAGTGGAGGACTAGGCTCGGAGTACGTCCTGTGGTGCTTGGAAGGCCAGTTCTCCGGATCGAGGGTCCAGGTAAGCTTTGACGGAGACACTGGCCTTCCTTTGGGCTGCCTGGTGGCCAGCAAGCCTCCTCCTTCCCAAGACTTCACCGAAGTCAAGGCAGCGGCCAGCAGGCCTCGCAGCAGTGCTGCGGAGGGCTTGCTGGCAGGCTCGGAGGACAGCTTTGGTTCGGGCTGTCCACTGAAGTGGAGGACTAGGCTCGAAGTACGTCCTGTGGTGCTTGGAAGGCCAGTTCTCCGGATCGAGGGTCCAGGCGACCTTCGGCGGAGACACTGGCCTTCCTTTGGGCTGCCTGGTGGCCAGCGAGCCTCCTTCCCAAGACTTCACCGAAGTCAAGGCAGCGGCCAGCAGGCCTCGCAGCGGTGCTGCGAAGGACCTGCTGGCAGGCTTGGAGGACAGCTTCTGTGTGGCAAGTCTTGCAGTGCTCGCAATCTTTACCGCGTCGAAAATTCAGATATTCAATTTGCAGCCAGTTGGTTTCAGCCAACGCCTTTGGTAAGGCAGCGTGACCCGCGCATCTCCGTACTTGGGGTGCGTTAAAGACATGTTTTGAGAAATATGCGCGACGGTGTTGCAAGGCGCATTTCCGTTGCATGTTTTTGAGAACTATGTGCAACCGCGTTGCGAGACGCAGCCGGTTGTTATTTGCAATGCGACAGTTACCTCACGGTTTGCAAGGCCTCCATGAAATAGAGTTGGCTTAATTTTAGGCATCGATTCTAGTGACATGGACCAAGAAAGCGCTGCGTAGGCGCATGTTGTCAACAGCAGCAACCTGGATTCAGGCACAATGACCTTGAAGGACCGGATTCTCCGCCAAGGTGGCGGAGAAATCAAGCTGAAGCCCATCCAGTCAGCAAAGCGCTTCTGGTTCAGGCTTGGGTACCGGCCCAACCCCGGCGGCTTGTGGGCAAAGACCCTGCCGGCGCCTGGGATCTGATATTCAGTTGATGTTTGTTTTTGAAAAATATGCGCGGCGGTGTTGTATTTGCAATGCGACATTTACCTCACGGTTTGCAAGGCTTCCATGAAATAGAATTGGCTTAATTTTAGGCATCGATTCTAGTGACATGGACCAAGAAAGCGCTGCGTAGGCGCATGTTGTCAACAGCAGCAACCTGGATTCAGGCACAATGACCTTGAAGGACCGGATTCTCCGCCAAGGTGGCGGAGAAATCCAGCTGAAGCACATCCAGTCAGCAAAGCGCTTCTGGTTCAGGCTTGGGTACCGGCCCAACCCCGGCGGCTTGTGGGCAAAGACCCTGCCGGCGCCTGGGATCTGATATTCAGTTGATGTTTGTTTTTGAAAAATATGCGCGGCGGTGTTGTATTTGCAATGCGACATTTACCTCACGGTTTGCAAGGCTTCCATGGAATAGAGTTGGCTTAATTTTAGGGATCGATTCTAGTGACATGGACCAAGAAAGCGCTGCGTAGGCGCATGTCGTCAACAGCAGCAACCTGGATTCAGGCACAATGACTTTGAAGGACCGGATTCTCCGCCAAGGTGGCGGAGAAATCAAGCTGAAGCCCATCCAGTCAGCAAAGCGCTTCTGGTTCAGGCGTGGGTACCGGCCCAACCCCGGCGGCTTGTGGGCAAAGACCCTGCCGGCGCCTGGGGTCTGATACTCAGTTGATGCTTGTTTTTGAACAATCTGCGCAGCGGTGTTGCGAGACGCATTTCCGTAGATGGGGTTTATATGACCGCAGAGGCGCGGACTGACAAGGGCTGGCCTTTTTCGCCCAAGGTTCAGCTTCGATTTCACCTTGCCCAAGCTCAGGCCCTCAGATGCGTGCAGAGATCCAGACCCTCAACTCCATTCCGCTCCGCTGGGCAAGGTGCCAAGACAGCCAAGTAAGTAGCGCTCGGCAAGGCGCCAGAAGCACCATGCCGGGGCCGCCGGCCGAGGTGCTGTTGAGGTTGAATGATGAAGGTGCGAAAGATTTCTTGGGATGTTTTCGCCGGCTTGGCGCTCACCCACGAGACGGAGCAAGCCGGTCCTGCCCAGGCGGCGGAAAATTCATTGAAGCTTGAGGCCGGCCTTTGCAGCAAAAGTATGAGCGTTAACCATACTTAACTCATAATGTTGGATATGCTTGTCAACATTCAAAACGTTGGGCAAATTTGCATACGAAATGCCGAACAGTTTGGAATTGTTTTTTGCCGTTTTGATTTCGACGCAGCCCATTCAATATATGTATGAGATTCTGTTTGTGAGTTATTCGTGGCGGTATTTGATTTCGAGATGCTGCGCCAGTTGCGCATGCAGTTTGAATTTCCTCAAATTGTTTACATGTATTTTTCGAGTGTTCAATACAGGTTTGTGAAACGCACAAATATTCACATACACAGATATTGCATTTGTCCTTGAAGCTATTGTAACAATTAATGTGTGTTGCTTTTAGGGCGGATTTTTTTTCATGCGATTAAAGGCCTCTCGCCAGGAGGATGCGGTATCAGCATAATTGGGTGGTTTAGGGTGTAGGGTGCGGGTGTCACCAGAAAGGTGCCGTATCAACAAAATTGGGAGGGCGCCGGTGTCGATAAGAGGGCGCGGGTGTCATCAAAGTTGTTGTATCAACATGATTGGGCGGTTAAGGGTGTAGGGTGTTGGTGTTGACAGGAGGGTGCAGGTGTCGCCGCGCGGGTGCTGTGTGAACGCAATTGGCAATTGGGTGGGTGCTGGTGTCAACAAGAGGGCGCCGGTGTCAACAAGAGCGTGCCGGTATCAACGTAATTGGCTGGGTGCTGGTGTGGACAAGAGGGCGCCAATGGGCGCAGGTCAACAGGAAAGGCCCGAATTCGGGCCCGAGTTGGGGGTTGAAGCCTCCTGCTATTATTGTCAATAACTTCTTGGCGACCAATCGCGACATTCACTTGTTATCTGGGGGGAATTTGCTGCAGATATTGTATACCCACAGAACTCTATGTGAAATTTTTGCGTGAAGAAAAACCACAGAAGATCAATGTTATGCGTACCATGTTCCAACATGTACGTTTGAAACTATATATAATTTTTTTATCTAGATTCATGTGTGCTTATTGTATATTTTGACGATGCCATAAACAGAACATGTTGTACATTCTATGATATAGTTTATCACCCCAAAGTGTTTCATATATTGTGTACCTGGTATAAGTAAAATTTGTTTTGTTGTAGAAATTACATTGCGTTGAAATGGCAAGCGCGATTTAGAATTCAAATGCTTTCTGCAATGCAAGGAAAGCATATATTGAAACTTAATAAATAAATGAAAAATCAATAAATGAAAAAATGAATTGAAAAATAGACAAGAAACAAATCAATAAACAACTGACTAAATAGATATTTAAAAAAGTAAAATAACTAAAAAAATGATTAAAACAAACAAAAAATACAATCATTCAATGAATAGATAAATAAAACAACATGAACATAGATTTTTAAATCAAAAAATCAATAAATCAAACAAACAAATAAATTAAAAATAAATGAACACATGAACGAATAAATACTTAATTATATAAAAATAGAAAACATGAACACACAAGTAGATAAACAGACGAAAAAATAGATAGGTAAACCAGTAGATAAACGCATATTTATTTTCATATGTGTAAATCTTTTGGGCGCGACTTGTAAATACAATGTCTCTAATTTGAAAACTACATGGATCCATATTGAACATGTCGTGGTTTAACATACACATTTTCAGGCAAATTTTTCTCGCCATGTATGTTTTTTTTTGCCGTCTATATTCTATGTGTTGTATTTGTTGGCAGCACCACCTATATGTTTTTTACATTGTATAATGTGCAAAAAATATTGTCTTTACCTTTCGCAATATGAACGAGGTTCTGCCAATAACTGTTTCAATCACACAATAAGCGATTAAACCATTTTTTTCAAAATCTGGAAGTTTCAAAAAGGATGAATTGCGAGTTTTCGAAACAACATCGAGTTCAAACGTTTGTGGATGACAAAAGACAAAAACATGAAACAAGTTAAAAAAAACTGTGAAAGTCGTCGTTATTGCATTGTGAATACGGTTAGATTTTCGCTCAATGACATTGTGCCACTCGAGGCGCTGCTGGCGCGTTTCAACAGCATCAAGATAGCGAACTACACAGCGGGGCGTTGCAGCTCCATGATGTGCCGGCCACCGCGGCAGGTCAACGGTTCTCACGTGGAGATCGAAGTGGTGGGTTTCGGCGTCAACGCGTCGCTGGATGGCATCAGTAGCTGCCACCAGTTGGCCGAATATGTGAACGAAGTGGTGGTGAACGATTAGCTGTTAACGGTCATTTGGTGGAAGCGTTAGCATCATTGATTGATAGTTGGTGCAAAAGTTGCAGCAGGTGTTCGATAATTACTTATGATTCATCAATGATGGCCATGGTTGGACGATAATGATTCATCGTTAGTCAAAATTATCAGCTGATCGCCAACTATTCATACTCACGAGCGGGAGACATGACTAGCCGATGCGCTGTCATTGATCAGTTTACTCGCAAACATCAGTTAACCATTGTCCAACCATCATGAAACATAATTCAATATCATCGAACAGTATCAGCCATTTGATTTAGTGTAGTTGGTTTACATCAGCCATCATTTGAGCATTGATCAATTATTTATTCGCCACTAAGGCAGCACTATCAACCAAACATTGAGTACACAACACTAAACCTCACGGACAAAGTCTACTGATCATCAGTTCGCAACGACAGCATGATACATCATTGGCCATTGTTCAGCCCCATTAAGTTGGGTGTAGTGGACTTTTTGGATAAAATTGGAAACATCTTCTCTTGATAGAAACCTATGATGAACACAATTATTCTGCTAACAACAACATCGCACATTTGTTTGCTGCCCCCATGAACCCGAAAAAGGGTTTTTCGAACGTCGTTTGATCTAAAGAATGCATGGTCCCATACCAATCGGCTAACCGTCACCATTATGAAACATCATTTGACCATCATTAAACCGTCATCAGCCACTATCAACCAAGTAATTTGTTGGTTTATGGCTGGGGTTGGGGTGGTGACTGGTTGGTTCATGTCGGTTTATGGCTGGTTTAGGGTTGGTCACTGGTTGGTTCATGTCTGGTGAATGGCCTGACACACGACCTTGGGCTATCTGCACCTCCCAAGGCCTCCGCGTTTCGCGCGGAGCCGCGATCGCTCGGATTTTTCCGCGGGGATCAGAAGTTGGAAAGGCAAAGAGCCGCCGCAGAACGAGATCCACGCGGAGATGTCCATCATCGGACGTGGCCGGGCTGAGTGGTCTAGAGCTGCTTGATGATTATTGATGATTGTTGATGCCGGCTGATGGTTGCTGATGCTTGGAGATTGTTGCTGATGGTTCATGTTGTTGATGCTGGTTGAAAAGAATCATTCCGATTCTCTTTGGTTGAAATCAATGCTCTTTGGTGTCTCTGCGGGTGCAATGCTTCAGTTTCGGGGAAAAGGGAGTGACATCGCGAAGCGACGTGCTTTGCACGCAACGTAGGTAATGTATACGTTTCTTTCGAAAAGGTTGCACTTCCCCTTACCAGATGCTTGACTTTTGAGGTTGTGCACGAGAAGGCATTCCAGTGAAAGGCTCCTGGTTTTATGTGGCGTCCAGGGCTCAGTGATTCGGCATGGATGCTGGCTGGATGGATGGATCATGACTCATCAAGTATCTCAAGGGTTGGTTGGTTGGGTCTGGCGGTTTGATGGTTGGTTTCTGGTCGGCAATTGTTTTTAGTTGGCATTGACCAATATGTAGCAAGTGGCCATTCTTGTGGTGAGCACGACCCAGCGGTTTTGTTGCCTTTGGAAAACCCCACCCTGCAAACACATCCAATAGTCCTGATATCCACAGCAAATCACCCTGCTTCACTTGAAGAACTTGTTATTCTTTCATGAGCTGCACCCACATTCACCATACGCCTATGCCGCACGCCTAATCACCATCTCTTCCCCGTCTTCAAACCCATGGATTAAATCATCAGTTATTAATCACTTTCGGATTGCTCGCAGCTGACCTTCCACGATGCATTTTCATTGACCAAACATTGCTCACAAGACTACATCAACTACTAACCTTCAACCAACATGAAGCACCATTCATCATCAGCAAGCATCACAAACCATCTTCAACCAACATTCATTATCATTAACCATCACCAACCATCATTAACCATGATTCACCACCACTACTAACAATCATCAGCCGTCCTTCATCATCAGCAACCACCACTAATCATCATCAACCAACATCAATCATCATAAATCATCACCAAATCATCACCAATCATCATTAGCTTTCTTTATCATCATGAACCACCACTAATCATCACTAATCATCACTAATTATCACCAAATCATAAGTAGTCATAATGATTAACGGTCATGAACAAGCACCACTTATCATCATCAGCCATCATTTACCACCAATCATCATTAACCATTCTTACCTTATCATGATTAACCATCACTAATGATCATCAGCAAATCATAACGCACTTGTGATCACCATTTACCATCATTGGCGTGGAAACTTTATATAATGATCATAACTAACCACCATTAATCATCACCAAATCACAACTAACCTCCACCATACAATGATCAAACTTCACATATTGATCACTATATCATGATCTTCACCAATCTAATCTTAACCAATCTTACCTTCATCACTGCACCATCTCATGAAGTTTCCACCCGCCACTTAGGCTGCCGCCCTGCTGGGAGTGCTGCAAGGCCTTGGTCGCCGCCGGCGTGGCGCGCGTGGTCTTCAAAGGCCGGGCGCCGGCCACGCGCCGGCGATGTCTTGGCGGTGCTGCTCATCCAACCCATGGCCTCACTGATCCATCAACTGCTCAGTAGTTTGAGTACTGGAAATTGATTAGTATTTAGTATTTAGTGTAGTAGTATTATTTAGTATCTAGTAGTTTTAATGTTAATTGAGTAGTAGTTTTTTGGAAAAAAACTACTCTTCAAAGAGTTAGTATTTAGTAGTGGTTTTAGTAGTTTTAGCTCTTTTTTAGTAGTTAATCTTGAGTAGTAGTTGACAACATAGTTACTCAAGTAATGTTTAGTAGTTGATGAAATTGAATGACAATGATTTGTTTTCTCCATGGTGGGATTTGTTGGTTGACAAAACTACCTAGCTATAATTTTTGGCGAAGATGCAGAGGTAGTACTTATCTGAAATGAAATCTACCAACTGATGTTTGCCCTAGTTGTGTTTGCCAAGTGGCACCGATTCAGTCGTTGTGAGAACAATTCATGTGTAGGATGGAGGCAGGATCCTGTATGATGTGCCTATGAGCATGTACATCCACTGAAGAAATACCTCCCACCTGCATAGATTTGATCATTGCGGTTCCTGCCAGTGGTTCGTCGCAGGCAAGGGTCGTCGTGCTGCAAAGACCATGATTCTGGATACCAAAGAGAAGGCTTTCGCAGAGGTCGCTGGTCTCAAGCTCCAGCCGAAGGTGAGTGTTTGTTTGGACTGGAACCTCCATCCACTTCCACAACAAATGCAGGGAATGGGAATGGGTGCTCTGGTGACAACCTCAGGATGATTGGGGTTCCACCAGGTTTCAGCACTGTTAGAAGGTTGATGGGCTCAGCAAAGGTGTCACCACGTTGTAGGGTTGGTTGAGCACGGGTCATCATCCTTTAACATGAATAGATGACTGTTGATGATTACTGTCATCATTCTTAACATCAACTTTGGCTCATGATGTTCAGTTCCCGGTCCATTCTTTTCTTCAAATGGCTCTGGGTCAAAAGCAGCGCCACCGAAAATGCACCTGCTCTTGTGCTCCTCAACCTGTAGCATACCCAAGTGGTGTTTCACATGCAATGGAGGGTTAATGATTTCAACATGATCATTTCATTTGTTGATCTACAGATGCCCCCCATTTCAGGAGCCACTGCCATATAGTTGATAAATCCCCATGATTCTTCGAAATCATTCTCTGTCACTGACCATCATCAAACATCAATAAAGCAGAATCAACCACAATTGGCCATGCGGAGAAATCCGTATCAGAAACCATTCTTGACAGCTTTGAACATCTATGAATCATTTTTCACCATCATTACCTAGTACAAATCAGTATTAAGCACCATTACAACCATAAACCATGATCAACCACTTGATCCTTATTCACCATTCTTAACCATCCAAAACCCAAGGCTTGGCAGCAAAGTTTCGCCCTGATCAGGCCCATGGTGTGACCTGGGACTTTGCAGAGTTTAGCAGAGAGCGCGAAGAATATGTGGATGACATGTGGGAGAAATACAAGAAGGACACCAGGGTAGCGATGTCCACCGGGCTTGGCTCATGTCATAAGGCTAGGGGTTATGGATGTTTATAGGGTTTCCTTTCCTGGTGAATAAGGGTTTGGGGTTTATGTAAAAGGACCGGGGATTTCATTTGGGTCAACTCATCTCACCGTCCATGACCCTCATAGCAATGGGATCGACCGTGAAAACGCCAACCCCTGAGTGGTCAGCGGGTTTTTTGTTCACCCAGCTGTTGCATCTTAACATGGAGCATGGCCTAGGATCACATCTTGTACGCAGGGCAGTTATTGGTACGGCAAAGAAGTCAACCAGGCACGGCTCCCCAGCAACCTGCATCACCTGCCAGGACACGGGTCTTGATCGTGCTGCCGTGAAAGCCAGGGAGTCCTTCGGACCAGTCTGAGCCCAGGGCCACTTGGCTGGTCAGGGCCAGGGCCAAGCCTTAGATCCCTGAGGCTTGAAGGCCACAGGTTCAATCCAGGTGGTGCAAGATTCTGCACCCTCAAAGTCTGTGCATTTTCAAGGAAGAACTCCAGGGTATGGCTCAAGAATATCAACAAGGGACAAAGTTCATCAGTCTTAGTTCGAAATCCATTCATTCGAAGGATCATCGATCATCTTGAGTGGCCGATTGAAACTCGCTGCTTCTCATCCGCCAAGGTGAACCGATCCTGGGAGCTATCGTTTGAGAACACCTGGAGAAGAAAAGCGGCGCTCAGACGTTGTGGCATTGGTTCAATCGGGTGGGTACCTTTTAAGGAGTTCTAAAAATTCAGCATCTTGATGCGGTGAAATGAACTTCAGAAGTTGATCAGAAATGGGTGCCTGAAATGATCTAAGCGTGCTTACGAAATTGGCCAATTGATGCCTCTGGTTAACAAGGGTGGAGAATGGTTGATATCGGTGAACGATGGATGATGCTGGACACAAAGCACAGATCGCAGGCTCCTGTTGATTAATTTTGGAGCTGATGAACCGCTGTTCAAAGCCTCATGGGAATAAAAACCAATCTGAGAGGAGATTTGATGAGACAACTGATGGTTGGTGGACCGGGCTTGGAGGTGAGGCCACACCCGAATAATGTCCGGTTATGAACTGTAGCTGGGATTATCATGAATATTGGGCAATGATGGTTAATGACACCATGAATATCCAACTCTCTTGGTTGCATATACCAACTGTATGGAATGGCAATAGGCATTTCTGCAAAAATATTATCGTTTTCACGTGGCTTTCCACAGAAACTCTCAGCCACACTGGGCATGATTCATGCTGGCGCACGGCAGGGTGGCCTATGGCAGAAGATCAAACTTCCTGTCTATGCTGGTTTGTGGTATTTCTTCAACGTGCCCGGCTGAGTCGTCGCTCATGTCGATTTGTTTGCGCAGTGGCTGTTCCCTCATTTCTTGGCTCAGGAGAACAACGGATAGCATACCACTTGGACTTACCTGGCATACAGAGATGACACTGGTTGGTAATGATGGAGAATGTTCTTCAGGAGGTTTCTAACCCTTTCAGTGTGGCAGCATTCTGACTGAGGTTCAGTACAATATCCAGAACAAGAAGCCAGGATCTCGCTTGTCTGAAGGAATGTGAGTTGTATGTATTTCCTCGGGAAACAACGATCTCAACTAAACTAATCTGTACAATAATCCCTAGTTTCATCATGATCAATGAAATAAGTTTATCATGCTGATTTGATCCATTTTTGCTGGCTGGGCAAGTGCTGGGAGGTGGCAGCGTTTGGAACACATCTGCCCGGATTGTCCTGGTCAGAGTGGTGTATAGCAAACTTAGTTGCGCTTGTAAGCATTGCCAACCGACTATCAACCATTCGTCTTTTTGAATGCCATTAACCATCATTAAACATGATGAATCACTAAATGAAATCCGAAAGTCAATCAATCGTTGACCTTTGTTGGTGATCTGAGGGTAGCACCATCACTGGTTGCGGGGTGGGGCATGGCGACGGTGGGATATCCCCAGACTCAGCGGTTCGCCAAGGCTCTTAACCGTTTTCCATGCGAACTGGGCAGTGTCTTGGTTTCAGCCGGCGCCTTACAGATCACATTCACTACCAAGCTGTACTGAAACATGATTACCTACATGGAACCCACATGGTTTAATTGAAGTTTAATTGCTTCAAAGCTACATGGTTTGATGATCTGTGCAAGTTGAACGAATCAGTTGCACTCTTTGGAAGTTCGCCCGAGCTTAGCGCCCGCTGAAGGTTGGCCTCTGGAATTCCCATTGCTTTGTTCATGTGGAACTCGGGCCTGGTGAAGGCAGAGCCTTGCTCCACTTGTGTGGCCTTGGTTCGTACGACCTTTCTACCACCAAACAAGTGAAAGATGTTTTTTTCCAGGTGCTATTTGGTGATCTTGGGCCCCAAAGATTCTTGCTTTTGCAGGTGCTGCAGTGCTTGCGAGCCGCTACCCGGCTGTTCCACCGTGGCCGATTGTTGCAAGTCGTTGGTTCTCCAGAAAAGATCGGCATTTCAACCAACTTACTTCATTAGTTCAACCTATAGTTATCTCCTATAACAACCAGGTAAGTAGTATGGTTGAGCCAACCTCATTTTGTTATATCCCGTGTTAACCGTGGACAACCTATGACTACAACTGCTTCAGCCCAGTCAACCTATGACCTCCAGAGGGTCCTACTAGCGCCTCCGCGAGGCCCCGAAGCTGACGAAGGATGACTGCCTGAAGCTGGCGCCCGTGGGTGCGGCCTTTGCTGCCGGTCAGGCTTGGTAGGGTCATTCGGTGCTTGAAACTGCAGCAGCCAAAGGATTTATCCAATGGAAGCGGCATATATTTCTGTATATACAATTATATAGCATTATGATATAACGCATTATCTTTTATTGAAATGTATTTGTTTGTACACTGATCCCATGCTTGGTGGCGTCGGTGATGTTGACCAGCTGGGAGAACGCCTAGTGATCCGCCAGAAACATCATTGTTAGCTATGAATCATGCAGTACTTGTTTTGTGCTCCTACAAAAGGAAGCTTGTTTTGTGCTCCTACAAGTATTTTAGCCTGTGCCCCAACAGCAGCCAACAGCCAGAAGCATCAACCAACCAACCAACAGCAAGCAGAAACATCAACGAAGCCACCACGATCTTCCACGAAGCTTTCCTTCTGAATCGCCACCATTGCACAGGTGGCCACAGTAGCATCCCTGGGCGCCGTTGCGGTGTCCTTTACGCATGTGGTGAAGGTGCCTTCTTTGGCGACTGCATGGGTGGCCCCATAGCGTGATACAACTGGTGTCCTTTTTTGGAGTATCGAACTCATCGCGATTCGGTACGATTGCAGCAATGAATCCGTTGTAGAGCAATACCAATCATCGGGTCATGACCGTTGGTATTGCAGCATGTAGATCTGTGTAGCAAGGGCACCATGGATGGATCTCTATGTAAATTTGGTAGCTGAGCACCTGGCACTGTCAGAGCGCGGACCAATCTCCTCTTGCCTGGTGTTGTTTGCTGCTCACTGTCGCTGGCGGCGAGTGAAGATTGGCACCTTCGACATGAGTACCATATCGAAGTGAATTCGACATGACAATGTAATCATTTTTTCATTATGGTACTCATATCGATCAGATTGTCTTATAGTGAATGACCATATGACAATGGTACCATATCGTAGTGCTACAATTTTGTCATGGCACTCATTTTTCACACTAGTACGATAACAAAATTCGGATTATCACTTACTTTTCCCATGGTCCCATCTGCTGCCAGCACAGATATGAGGCCTTAGAACCTGCGGTGAACGCCATCGCCTCTGCCTTTATCCTGAAACAGGCGCAGCAATTCGATGCGCCGGAGTGGTTGTGTCAAAGATCTGTGATCATCTACCAACAACAATTGATCCCATGATTTTGTGGCTACTTAGATATGCTGATTCTTTTATGGTACCAACTAGTTACAGTGTATGTCCCCAAGTGTGTGTGATTTAAACATGTGGTCATCAGGTAATCCCAAATAATCCACCAGTTGGCCAACTTGTTTTCAGAGTTGGGAGTGAACTACAGTTTTTATTTTAAGGTACCTCAACCGTGCCTGAACGAAAGCATCCACCATTCTTGAGCCAGGATTGACCACCATTGATCAATTATCGAGGATGGTTATATAGCTGACCAGATTCTTGGTTTGTATGCTTGACTAGACTCCTGTATATTATTCGCACAATTATCCCCTATCTTTTGACCATTATCATAACCATCAACAAATCATCATTTGTTCATTGACCGTTCTTGACTATTTTTATTTTTTGTTGGCCATGATCTAACAACATATTTCCCAATATCAAGAGCTAACCATCAACACTGACAGCTACGCAACATGTTTCAGCAGG
>VSDK01022794.1:81619-96389 GCA_009767595.1 Symbiodinium kawagutii
GTCATCGTCATCGTCATCGTCATCGTCATCGTCATCGTCATCGTCATCGTCATCGTCATCGTCATCGTCATCGTCATCGTCATCGTCATCGTCATCGTCATCGTCATCGTCATCGTCATCGTCATCGTCATCGTCATCGTCATCGTCATCGTCATCGTCATCGTCATCGTCATCGTCATCGTCATCGTCATCGTCATCGTCATTGTCATCGTCATCGTCATCGTCATTGTCATGGTCATCGTCATCGTCATGGTCATGGTCATCGTCATTGTCATCATCATCGTCATCGTCATTGTCATCATCATCGTCATCGTCATCGTCATCATCATGTCGTCGTCATCATCATCATCATCATCATCATCATCATCATCATCATCATCATCATCATCATGACCCATTGCTTAAGCCAAAAGCCGACCGCTTATCATCTTATCATCAACCAATATTGTCTACGGAGCTGTGAACGACGGGGAAGTACATAAATCAGTATCATCAATGACATTCTGAGCAATTACTGTAATTTTGCACTGAAGTAACAGAGTCCATTACAAACTGTCATAGCCATCGGCAAAGATCATTTATCAGCCACTATCAACCCTTGTCATCATCAACCATGGGCAACCATCATTGACCACTGCCATGACAAACGACTAGGAATCACCACGAACATTACGAAGCGTCAACTAACCGTGTTGGTCATTAGCCAATGATGACCATGATTTCCACAATTAAGCATTAAACATCATCCACCAATAATCAACCATCATCAACCTTTTTCCACCCATTATAAGCCGCCATTGCTTCTACCATCATTAAAAGTCATTAAACCATCATCATCAACCACAAACTTGTTTAGTCATCGTCATCGTCAACCCACCATCAAATCACCACCATTAAACCACCATCAAAAAACTATGCCATCACCACTAAGCCACCGCCATGAAGCATCACCGCCAGGACAAGACCCAGCGCAAGACCAACCAGCTCGCTGTGCTCACGGGCGTAGCCACGCTGGCGCGGGGCGTTGGGTGGATCCACGGTTGGTGGTGCCGTTGGTGGTGGTTCGTGTTGCGGTTGTTGACGGTTGATGATAGTGGGCAATGGTTGATCATGATCATCTGTGATGATGGTGAGTAGTGATTAATAGGCTGGTGAATGGTGGCTGTTGTTGTGGTTAATGATTTAATGATGGTTGACTATGGAGAACTGATGTTTTATACTGGTGGTTAATGTTGTGGTGATCATGGTTATAATGGTTATAATCATGATTGATGTGATCTGTGGGTGATAAATCAACCAACCCTGAAATGTTGGACCGGGCATGGCTAGTCTGTGAATCGCTCCCCCAGATGTTTTTTGCCAACTTTTTCACGGTTTTTCAATTTTTTTTCGATTTAGAGTCCATTGCTGGTTGGGTCGGTGGCTGTGGTGATTCCACGTCTTCAGCAGGTGCTGCTGCCCGTGGTTCTGGTGCTGCCCGGTGGACTCTCTTCAGTTCCAACGGCTTGGAAGGCTGCCTGGCGGGTAAGCGCGACAGGTTGATGACACTTCAGTGGTGGGTTGATAGGTTGGTTATGGTGGTTTGAGAATGATTGCGGTAGTTTATGGTTGATGTTGGTTCACTTCCGTGATCAACATTCACGATTTGATTTGACTGGTTGATTTTGATATTACATACATAGATGTTTTGTAAGCCGGTTGACGGCGGGGCTTCATGCCAAGCGATCGCCAACACAAGGGGTTAAAACCACCTACCTGGCTTAGTGGAAATCATTCCAGCCATTTTTGATGATTTCATCAATGACAAGTTAGGGGAAGGAGAGGAACACCCAAGTGCTGTCTGAGTAGTTGCCAGATTCCAACAGCATCATCCAAACCTATGAAGTGGGAATCCACAGCTTATGTGCGATCATCATCCACATTGTCATAGGCTTCTCCGCTTGTCAAACAGTTTTTCTTGTTGGCGACGAAAAGCGATCAGTGATGATTATTGCTGGCATCGTCAATTGTTGCTTGCATTCCTGATCCCTATCCCAACTATTGTTTTTTCTGACCATCCATATTTTGTTGGTTGTTCTCTCCCTGATGGTTCGTTGTTGTTGCTTTTCCCATCAATCAGCAGAGATTCATCAGCTAACAGGGACCAATTGGCCAATTTTGAGCTGTGAGTGGGTTCCTAAGGAAGAGGGTTCCCATTGGGTACATGGCCGATATGATTAAAACCAGTTGTACCATGATCTGTGAAGACAACCATCCTTCACTTTAGTAGCCATTGGATAGCCAAGTGCAATGCCTACCGCCATGGGAACAGACCTTGTACCTCCCAACCATCTCAACATTTTTTCCCATCGGAAAGTCAGCGATGTCAACTCCATGGCTTAGCCACCCATACGATGCATCCGCTGAAGTGAAGTGGTCGGAGGGCATTAACCACAGCTCCTGTTGGCTGATCAACAGGAATGCAGCATCACACACTTATTGTTGCTACGTCACTGACTATTCTGCTTGTTGTTGTTGTTCGATGCATCTGCTGAAGTGAAGTGGTCGGAGGGCACTAACCACAACTCCTGTTGGCTGATCAACAGGAATGCAGCATCACACACTTATTGTTGCTACGTCACTGACTATTCTGCTGCTTGTTGTTGTTGTTGTTGTTGTTGTTGTTGTTGTTGTTGTTGTTGTTGTTGTTGTTGTTGTTGTTGTTGTTGTTGATTCTGAACCATTCCCGAACCAGATATGACTTATTTAGTAACATGGAATGCCACTGGAATTCTGCCTATGCCGAGGCAGCATTGGCCACTGGAATTCCAGCAAGGAAGCTGTGGTGCGCCACAAAGCCATGAGCAAACTCATAGGTATAGTTCCATCGCTGTGGCCAACCAATCATAGTATAATGGAGACATGAATTAACCAACCAATTAGGGGGGATCAGTGCGCATGGGTAAGTGCGAAGCATTTGATAGACATGGAGTAGTTGCGGGGAGCAAAAGCGCCTGCTGCAGTGATATCGACTTCGATGGAAAAGCAGTGGTATTGACCAATTGCCAAACGTATTGGCTTGCTGCATTGCCGCGGATGTATCACGCGCTTTCCTGCGTTTGTTTGGGAAGCTCTGAGGATGTTTGCAACTTTAACACTGTCGCTCTTTGCCTTTGGCCATGATCTCTTGCTCGAAGGTACGAGATGCTGGCATCAGGCTTCTACTTCTTCATGTGCGCTGAGGGGTCCAGTTGCCAGCTGGAAGTCCATGCAAGACTAAATTGCGACTGGTTTCCACACTTAAATGATGTTGTCGCCGCCGGTGGCGCTTGCAGTGCTTTAGATGCATGAATGTGGATCAACCATTGCTTTCGGTTCAAGAATAGTTGCACTGGTTAGAAGCAATGGCTTCAGCGAGAAGTCCCTCCAAGAGCAATGTGGTGACGACCAAGGAGGTGAAGACAGGCTCTTGCCTGGTACAAGACGCATTGCGTTTGGAAGTGCTGATTTCGCCTCCCTCGCGGTATCCTCCGAACCTGCGAGTTTGTTCACATCCCGTGAGCCACGCAGGAGATGGCGCCTTTCGTGTGCGGCTCATCATCGTGCCCAACATCCCCGAGCTCGTGGCCCTGCTGCATATCGCTCCACCCGAAGAGCTGAAGACTTCCCCGTGGAGTTGCAGCAATTTGTTGGTCACGGTGTCTGCATGCAAGGCACGGGATCCCGAATGGAAAGTCAGCAGATCTCGCGTCGAAAAGGTTTGCAAAGATCAACCTGTGACAGGCGAGGTCCTTGCAGTGCTGGGATGGCGATGTGGCGTGGGGACCACAGATCCATCCTTGGATTTGCAAAGGGGACACCACCGCGGGGTTCAGGATTGCTGACAAGTCAACGAGCTGTAGAGATGGCTGATGTGTGTTGTGAAAGTCAAAGAGTTGTTCCTAGCATCGACAACGATCCTTTAAAGAAGAACTTGGTGTCTTCAGTGGCTACCAAGCTATGCACACATCCTCTGTAGATCCTTTGTTTATTTTGCAGTGGCGCTGCCCCCAAGTTGCTGCATCAACGTCTAGGGATCTGCCAGGCGTTTTTCGCGGCTTATTGAAATGTGAAGAGATGCTACACAGCAACGGCTGGCTGAACGACAATGGCGAGCTCCAAGTGCAAGCCGAGATCCGGGGATTGCCCAGCTTCCAACCAAGTCCAGTGCTTGGGCAAGAAAAGCCATGCTTGGATGATGGATGATCAAAGACGGGCCAACTGAGATGTCTCTTTGGTGGGTTGGTTGTTGGGTGAGTAGGTGGCTTGGTCAACCTACGGTAGGTTGGTTGATCATGAGGATACTATTGAGAAGCATGGAACCACAGTACTGTGATGGCAACTAGTCAACAAGAATCGCATTGTTGGTTATCAATTTTGAGTATGATCCTATGACTGTTGGTTGATCATTGTTCGGGTACACGCACCTATCCAGTATATGGGCTGTATATACATAATCTACATTTACAGGTGAATGATGGGCACCAATACACCGACTGCGTAACGGAGAATAGCATTCGTCGGTAGAAATGATCAGGAACATGGCTACGGAGGATGATTATCTTGGGAAAGAATGGACATTCATCATCATACAATCTCAACACATATCAACCAACATTAAGTAGGTGTGAACTGAACATATCAACAAAGAAACTTCTGTTCCTTATTGTAATGCTGAACAGAGATACATGCTCTTTACTCACGCTCCAAGCAGTATGAACAAGACCAATGCAATCATATGAAGTATCCAGATTTGTCAAGTCTCTAGAATGGTTTGGTGAGCAACCATGAGCCATGATCGAAAACATGTCGTCATTTGAAGATTCTTGCGGAATGATCAGCAACCCACTGGAAATTCGCCCCCCCACACGCAGATATGTGTATGTTTGCGATGTATTTACAGTAAAGAAACATCAATGCACACACACACACAAAAACAAACACAAACACACAAGCACACACACACACAGACAACTCTCCCATTTTGACCATGGCCAATCTTTGTCACGTTGTGGTCACACGTTTTCACCATGTATGCATTGTATGCCTCCCAGGTGGACTTTTCTGAGGAGCTGAAGGTGGTGACATTTCGCCTGGCGGGCGACCAGCGGCTCTACTTCGACCGTCGGCTCCTGATGGGTCAGTCCGAGTACTTCCGGGAGATGCTGGCGGCTTCGGTGTGGCAGGAATCGCAGACAGGTGGGGACTGAAGGTGGCACACCGCTGCGTGAAAAACATTGATTTTTATGGGGAAACCTGGGGTTTTCCCTCCAAAACATGTCCTATGTAGGGGCATCATATATGAATGGAAATACATGGTACAATTGTGAAATTATGGATGATCATCAATAGAGCCACTGAAACATACGCAATAATGTTATCACAGTACCGGAGTGTCTACGCTGTGACAACATTTGGATCTCCAAGCCTAGCGTTGTGGTTTGCATTGCTGACTGTAGTGCTATTCATGGACAAACTGCACCTCCTTCCCGAAGAAGTGAACACAACCCTCGGGTACGTCGTTGCTGGTGATGATTATGTGACGCCACTATCCGGTGGCGATGGGCAGTTGATTGAACTCCATGTATTCTCTTTGAATGGTGAAGGATGCATCGTGAAGGTTCGCCCTTCCACCTTGGGCAGGGAAGTGGTGAAAATGGTTTGGCCAAAGCGAGGTGCAAGGCCTACTCTCCACCACCTTGCTTCACCGCTGCTGCTGAATCAAACGTTGCAAGAGCAAGGCATCGCTGGAAAAACCGCCACCTTGTCCTGCACCTACCTTCCTACCGATCTCCTTGCTGCAGTCAGATTTATGCAGGGGTTGCCAGTTGCTGACAAAGAGTCTGTGTTGGAAGGAGCAAGGCTGATCGCATGCCCATGTTCCAGAAGTTGCTTGCAACATCTTCCCCAGACCCTCGATACCTTAATTCTTGGCGATCACTTCAATCAAAGCCTGGATCGGGTGACCTTGCCGAGCAATTTGCAAACTTTGACTTTCGGTTATTTGTTCAATCAAAGCCTGGATCGTGTGACCTTACCCAGCAACCTGCAAACTTTGACTTTCGGTGCTAGATTCAATCAAAGCCTGGATCGAGTAGCCTTGCCCAGCAATTTAGATACTTTGACTTTTGCGTCTAGTTCGGACGGGCTAGATTGGTTCGGTTTCAATCAAAGCCTGGATCTGGTGACCTTGCCAAGCAACTTAAAATCATTGACTTGCGGTTCTGTGTTCGATCACAGCCTGAATAAAGTTACCTTGCCCAGCAACCTTCAAACTTTGACTTTTGGGTACCATTTCCGTCAAAGACTGAATGGGGTGACCTTGCCGAGCAATTTGCAAACTTTGACTTTTGGTGCTCGATTCAATCAAAGCCTGGATCGGGTGACCTTGCCGAGCAATTTGCAAACTTTGACTTTCGGTGATGAGTTCAAACAAAGCCTGAATCGGGTGACCTTGCCGAGCAATTTGCGAACTTTGACTTTCGGTGCTCGATTCAATCAAAGCCTGGATGGGGTGACCTTGCCGCGCAATTTGCAATCTTTGACTTTCGGTGATGAGTTCAATCAAAGCCTGGATCGGGCGACCTTACCCAGCAACCTGCAAACTTTGACTTTCGGTGCTAGATTCAATCAAAGCCTGGATCGAGTAGCCTTGCCCAGCAATTTAGATACTTTGACTTTTGCGTCTAGTTCGGGCGGGCTAGATTGGTTGGGTTTCAATCAAAGCCTGGATGGGGTGACCTTGCCGAGCAATTTGCAATCTTTGACTTTCGGTGCTGGATTCAATCAAAGCCTGGATGGGGTGACCTTGCCTAGTAGTGTTCACACTCTGATTTTGGCACTGGTATCAGAATGTGTGACTGTGTGCGTGCAATGAGTTTGGCTGTTCGAAACCGTGCTGTGCAAGGATGCTTGTGGATTACAGAAAATCACAATGCAGTACAAAATCGATTTGTGACATGTGGGGGGTTCGCAAAATAGAGAGTCCCAAAAATGGTCGGTTGATGGCTATAAATGGCTTACAAAGGAGGACTTGGGGGGTCCTCTATTTTGAGAAACACCCATGTTGGCCACTGTTGAGCCCACCCCGCACAGTGTTGCAGGTGGCTATGGATTCCATGATTTGGAACATCGAAACTTCATAAGTTGCAGTGATCTCAGAATTTGGGCTAGTGAAACTTCTAGATTTGGTCCACTTTCAGGATGTTCGTGCTTCTGTGTTGGGAACCCTGGCTGGACTTGCTTTTGGCAGGACAATTGGTGAAAAAAATAATGGATGGTGGGGACAACCAACGGTTGAAAACAATTTGCCAGTCTTGGTGGATGGTTGGGACACTTTTAACAGTGATTTTTGTAACAACACGGTTGTGGCATGAACCTACTAAGCTCATTGGCAGCAATGTTACAACTTTACATTCACTTTTACATTACTACATCAATTTTTAATGTCATGTATATTCATTTGCATTGCCTACTCTCCAGTACGCAAATGATACACGGACATCCAACAACTATGGTTTCTTTTCCGTGCTTGCTTCGCAATTTCAACATGTTCGCTGCTGATGTTTGACCACCGCCAACTGGAGATCCAACATACAGCATCTGGTGGGGCATTTGATGTCCCATATCCATAGGGTGGGGTGGGGGTGGGGCATTACTAAGCATTCCCCCCAAATGAAGTATCAATGAAACATATAGGCGTGCTGGGGTGGGACACTTGATGACCTCTCTTGTTGGGGGTCGTTCCACGTCCGGGTTGCGGACAGATACTTTGAGTTTCTGTATTTCCCAGCTATTCAGGTGCAACTCGACTAGTGGTGATCAGCAGGTTGGTTCTATCATTGATGTGGTCCGAACCTGCCAAATGTTTGTCGAGATCCTATGTTGTGGTTGTTCAAGAGTAGAGGTACGCCAAAGCACCAAACGATTCATGTTGGTCAACTTCGGTCACTCAATGGTCAATGATGGTGCATGATCTCTTTTGAGCCAGCAGCTGCTCGGGTTCTCGTGAAGCCAAAGAAGCTGTGTTTTCACCACTGAGTAGTTTTCGGACCTGCACATGAGGTTTCCCCTCTTTTCCCCTGCCATGGGTATGGTTGTCAAACCCTCGAGGTACTTAGAAGCCCACTGATTTCCAGCTAAACCATCTATTTTGGTGGACTCAGATGGACATAGCCTCCAGTGATCCTGGTTGTAGCAGGAGTTATGACTTACCCGAGTGGAAAACCCGAGTGATTCCCCAAGGCTTGGTACCTCCCAAATGACAAGCAGCTTCAGGAGAGATTGACCTCAGCAAAGATCCGCAGTGCACCATGGCCTCAGTGGCTGGGCTCACATGTCACAAGCAGTGCTGTTCAAGAATCACAACATCAAAGCCATCCATCAACTTCACCAATGCTTGCCGGTTTGTGCTGGTGTTGGTTGAAGGTCGGCTCATGGGTACATCGGTGCCGCTACGGTTGTTGTTTGTTGCTGTGAGTCGAGGTGACAGCTCTCCTGGATTACATGATCACCAAGAACTTCCAATCTCGTGGTGATATCGACCTGGCCTTCATGGTTCGAATGTTGGCGGATCGTTATCAGATGCGAGCGCTGTTGGATGAAGTGGATTCCCAGTTGGAGACCATGCTGTCCAGGGAGAATGTGTCCTGGTGGCGTTCTGCGTCGAAAGCCTAGCTCTAAGTCAACCGATCTTTGACCACTTGCAGATTGGGCCAAGTTACCAAGCCCCCCCAAGGAGGGTAAAGCACAAAGATGATTCGTGAGCGTCAATGAACCATGAATTAACGATGGCCATGAATTACCTGCAACCATCATTAGCTGTTGGGTCATGTTGGGTCGCTTTGCATCAGCTGGTTACCAGTTCTACAGGTGCCTGTGCCGGGATTCGGATTGTATATCCATACTGGTGCTGGAAATACGGCAACCAAGCAGTAGATCTATGCACAGGTGGTTCTCGATGCCATTGAGGATTGGTGATCATGCCCCACATAGGGAGTTCTATGCTTGACACCGAGTTCAGCTGAAGCAGTTCAGCAGTTCCCCATGGCTAAACGCAGCCGCCTTTCACCAGCTGCTAACCATCAAGGTTCTGAGCTTCTTGGGCCGCTTGTTGGGCAGCAACAGCCAGTTGGAAACGAAGTGCATGAAGATGTTGGAGGTGGATGGCCAGCGCATCTTGGAACAACAAGAAGCCACTTTGGACCAAATTACTGAGGAGGGGACTCTGAGGGAGTCTGAGAGGGAAGGGTTGCAGGGTTGGGGCGCTGTCATGTCTGAACATGTTCAAAGAATGGTAGGAGGTGTTCATTTGCAATTGTGATAATGGATAGATCCAACCATTCTTTAAATATGGTTGTATCGATTCTTGAATGATGCTAATTTACAAACGCGGATGTATTGTTTTACTGAATGGAAGGTTGAGCGAGTTTGCTTGGATGGTTGCGATGACGACCTCCTTGCAATGATTGTCGGCATTTTGAGATGAATCATTCTGATTGCGGCACTGGTTTCGCCAATCATAAGAATTGGAATGACCACTATTTGTCCTGTACAGGTTTTTGAGATCATCTCAACAACAACGGTATGGTCTTCTGATTTTAGTCATCACTGAACTCGATTTGTCGCCAGGAGAACCCGTCTCTGGCGAAGAAGTTGATCCAGTTGCTGCTTCAGCGGGGGAAGAAACGTTCCAGGAGTCAGGTCGACCTACTTTGTTTCAGGGATGGCTGCAAGTAGCGCCGCACCATCTGCAAGGAGCGCTGTCACCACAATTCCAATCAAGTGGAAAACTCGGAGATCGCTGCTGGGGCGACGTGAGCAATCTGAACTCACCATGCACATTGACTATCGACACATGATTCATTCGGTCAGGAACAAGAACCGTTTGAGCCATTGATGGTAACATGTTGCAACCCATCAATATATATATATATACTATATATATATATATTTATTCATATATCTATATGTAGGTAAATAAAAAATAAATACATACATACATACATACATACATACATACATACATACATACATACATTAGATAAATAAATAAATAAATAAATAAATAAATAAATAAAAATGAATAAATAAATCAACATAATAAATAAACAAATAAATAGATAAATAAATAAATAAATAAAAATGAATAAATAAATCAAAATAATAAATAAATAAATAAATAAATAAATAGATAGATAAATAAATAAATAAATAGATAAATAAACAATGAATAAATAAATAAAAATAAATAAATAAATGAACAAATGGATAAACACACACATAAAAATAAATATATATATATATATTTATTTATTTATTTCTGCTCAGAGTTCGTTTTGCTCCTGGTAGAAGTAGCCTTTGCAGCTGTCTCCAGCAATGTATTCTGCAAGAAGTGCTGGGACACAGCAGGGTCAATGCAGCCGATATGACCTGGTGCACAACACGTGCACGGCTAATGTATGGCACAGAGCTTTGAAAAGCTGCGTCACTGGTGAGGAGGGTCAGGACGTCATATCCCTCAACTTGAGCAGTATCAACTCGTGAGGTCTATTTGGATGATACGAAGTGGTTTGCAGGTGGGATCATGATTGATGGGAGATCCGGTAGTTTGTTACAACTGAATTTCTCATTTTGTTGGTGATTACAGGTTGCTATCTACTACTGTTGGTTATTCTGATTCATTAGCCATTATTTGGCCATGACATAAACCTTGACGAACTATCAATCAATTCAACCAGTCAAAAACATTATCTTGGTGTCCTAATTAATCAATTTATTTAAATGGCTCATTTCTAACCATTGGATTGCTATTGGTGTCCTGACCACTACTTGACTACTCACTTTGCCACTAATCAACGCGCACAGCTCACGGTTAGCGGAATTGCGCTGCCAGGTACCAGCTGTCCTCGTTTTGGGTTCTGTCGTGCGTGCCGCCGATTACGCATAGCGTTCCTTGGCAGCGGAACTGTTGCTGGAAACCTGATGGTCTTCACCATGCTATGGTTAATTAATCTATACCAGCAATCATGGGGAACATCATGCTGTATGGGAACCATGGTGAATCCGTGGTCAATATGTTATCCTCACCGTACTTATGAAGACCATGGTTCATCATTGTGAAACCAACTATCGATCAGCTCCATGGTGTGTCTCAACAGCTCAACTTCACCTGTAATGTTTGGATCACCGATTTTCCATCACGGCCTAAGAGTTCATGGGGGATCTCTGGTGGTTAAGGAATGTTCAACTACGAAACCAGAGTTTCTGGAGGAGTTTAGGGAGAGGAAGTGTCGCTATTCCGCACCTGGCCTCGTGGACAGGCTACCCCCACCAACTTCAGTCGAGGATGTTGGTTGTTTCCTGTTCTTCGCCATGACCATGGTGGTTGAACCACCTGCCAATGAGGACTCATAGCCTGCAGGTTAGTCTCTTGTTGTGGGTTCTTAAATCTTGTTGGATCCACAGCTGGTGTTACCCGCCATCCCATCATGGTCAGTGTGAATGCGGAGCCATAGAATTGGAGGGTACACTAGTGATGGACAGACCCACCTGATTGGCGTGCAGAGGTGATGGGAACATCAGACGTGATAGAGACATCCAGTGCAATTGTGCTTTTCCATCTTTGGTTGAGAACCAGCCATAGCACCATGGTTTAAGTCAATCTAGTTGCTGAACAAATATGGTTGAACGCACTCAATTAGCTAATAAGCATGGCATTCAGTGACTTATTTGGTAGATGTGGAATACACATTTGCCTTTCTAAGTATGCTGTGCATGTGCTTTGCTGGTGCATCTCAGGTGCTCAACACACTGAAGCGGGTCGTGATCATCGTGGCAACTCGTTGGCAACTGTCCTTCGCAGAGTTGTTGTCATGGCACTGGGTAGAGACGCGCATTTCGTCAGTTTCATGGTGATGTACATCGTTTGCCGTCAAAATTGGTGAATCATTTGCTGCTTTTCATCATGGGATTTGTGGTGCCACAACAACGGGGTTGGCGCAGCTCCAAGACGACTGGCTGCAGCAGTGAGGTCTCCATCATCGTCTTTCGAACGCCAGTCACTCCTCAGAGTGCAGCAGGCGCCTACCATCACCAAGTCTTTGGGTGGTTCACTGTATTCACCGGAAGCGAGATGAAGGGATATACATTGGATATACTGTATACTCTGACCACTTTATGTTGGAAAATTGCCACGCACTCCTGTCAGTGGTTGCATAAAATTCGAGACTCACACCTCATGAAGATGAGCGTGATGATCCCAGCAGCAAAGCAGGTTCATAGTTCCGAACAATGAACGAACAGAGGTTGTCACTGCTGCTCCAGAGTAATTAGGGCGCAGGTTTTGGAATTGAGTGCAGAGGCATTCAAACAGATGAAGTATGCACTGACCGAATTTCGATTCAACTAGGGGTGTGCGACATGCAAGTGCACGCCACGATCCAGAGTAATTTTGGTTATCCACCTTGGATGATTAGTCACTATCCTGTTCCACCATCCGATTCTTGCTAGTGGTTGTGCACCATGATCTGCTCAATTGGGGATATGTTTCTATAGATCTGGTGCTGCACCGCCATCCCGTGCCATCGCAGGTACGGCCATTGCCATTGGCGGCGTGTTGCTGTATTCCCTCACCAAGGTGCACCAAGGGATACATACCAAGCAATGGAGCTCACAGCTATAGCTTTGGTTTACAGAGCAATTTCAGAGTGTTGTCTTCATTGCGTTTTAGTACTGAAGCCCGGGCTTGGGGTAATTTGCAGCCCGACCTTTCTCCACCATTATTGACCATTATATATATTAGCGTTGAAAAATGATTAGCTCAATAGCAAAATCTAGATGGTCTTCTTACTTAATGATCATTATTATTCACCATTCTAAATTATACAAACATGATTCCAAGTGAACCGCTACCGGAACTATCCTTAGTAGGAACACCCAGCTGGTAGCCTGCATGGTCTAATGAATGGTGGTTAACCATCGCTTTACATGGCTTACCATCAATACCCATCATGAATGGTAATTCATGGCGAATCATGCTTCATGATGGTAAATCATGGTCCATGGTCTGCCATGGTTGATGATATGGTTGATGATGAAATCGTGCCTGGTAGTTCCACTTACAGGATTCACTAATATCATGAACCCATCATGGATTGTTCCCACTCCAGTTGTCAAGCATAACAATAGACAATTGCGATATCGAATGGTTCAGCATATATAATCTATAATGCGGATGCAGTATCCCCGATCACTACAGCTCATCGTTGATTATCATTTTTCCTAATCTCGGCAACGACATTCACAAGGATTCCTCTACAATGACTGGTTCATTCAGAAATGGCAGTTCAGTATCAATCGGTATTCACTTTCAATAATTTAACTCATCATCAGCCTCAATGTGTTAGAACTTGGTGTACTTCTTGGTAACATTGACGTTTGAGCTCCTGCGCAAAACATCACCACCAAGCATCACCGGGGCAATCATCAAGAACCAAACCTTTTTCAAAACTGACTTTTTAATCGACCCAACAAAAATTGCTATAAATTCTGCCTTACTTACTGCACCTGCCACAGGCGCACTATGCGAAGAAGAAGTCACACGCTCAATGAGTATTGTCGCTGAAGCGGACAAATGCAGGGTGTAAGTTTGTAAAGGTATATCGAGTCTATATATTGGTACGTACACATACATGATTTTTGACATGCTTCAGGAGTGTTGTATGACACGTGATATACGACTCATGAATATGTATACGCATATGTGAATCAATCTATAAATGAATGTATGCATGTCTATTCATACATTGGTAAATCATTTTTGCACACATGGTGGTTCAAATATTCACGATTCTTGGTCAATGATTTTTCATCAATACAATCTATACCATATGTATTGAATACAATTTATGAGTGTATAATCACATATATGGTTCAAACCATATATTCTATACCCATGATGGTCAATCACAGTGACAGTTACACATTTCTTGGATGGACCGAACCCACCAACAGGTCTGGTTGGCGATCATTGGTTATGATGCCTGAGTAGTAGTTAGTACACTAAAGGACATGTATTGGCTGTGATACCATGAGGTGAATACTTAATGGTATCATATCTCACTATTGATAATTCATAAATTTATACCAACTAATAACTTATGGTTGTTCGTTATTTCTTGTTGGTTGTCATTGATGGTAATCATGAGGAAATATGACCAACCACTGAATCCTACCGGCATACGATGCAAGTATAATTGACCATTCTTTCCCAGTCTGAAAATATTGCGGATCATCATCATCAACCATGGAATTCTACTGTACCACAAATCGATCATCATTCAACTAGTATCACATATTAGCCATTGTTCATCATCTTCAACAGAAAATTGCTACCGTAAGTAGATTCGTATTGAGCATGGTCTTGTCATATCATGTGTTCGTCCGTAGATTCCTACCTCCTTGTTCCGAGGTGACCGGTATCGCTGATTCCGGAGTGCGGGATTCGCCATTCCAAGCAGTCAATGAACGGGAAATCAGCGATGGTTTCACCAGTGATGGTTTGATTACACTGGTCTATGACAAAACCATCGCAGATGATCAGTCGAAGAAAGGAGTTGTGGTGGTTGCACGGTTGCAGCTTTAAGACACATCTGAATTTGAACAATTTTCGAGCGGGAGCATGTTCTCTACCTTTTCTACCCAGCATCTTGACAAGTAAAATTCTGCTTGGATTCTTGCCGGTTCATGCTGA
>VSDK01022794.1:120764-145487 GCA_009767595.1 Symbiodinium kawagutii
TTGTTGTTGTTGTTGTTGTTGTTGTGGTTGTTGTTCTTGTTGTTGTTGTTGTTGTTGTTGTTGTTGTTGTTGTTGTTGTTGTTGTTGTTGTTGTTGTTCCTATCGCAGCAGTATTCTTCTTCAAATCATTCTTGTCCATTCCATGTTCTTCATTTTTGAGCATCAGAAGATCGCCCAGAACCATTGTCAGATATTGTTGGCTATTGTCGTGGCAACCATTGTAAGATAGCCCAGTGCTTCTAAATTTGTGCTATGGAAGTAGCTGACTATCCCACTGTTCCCAGACAACTGTGCTGGTTCATGGGTGCTATGCTTGATGGTTGCTGGATGGATGCTATTTTGGGAATATCAGAAAGATGCTCGATGTTCGATGAACAATTTTTGCAATGCGTATGAAGCATGATCTGTCACCAGCAACCAGTGGGATGTTTGACATGTCGTCAATGGAATATATGACCAAAATCAACAAGCATTGATAAACATGAACAATCCTGATGAATCGCAGTAGCAAACCAGCATGGTAACCCTGACAAATCACAATACTCACCTTGTCGTCAACCATGTTTAACCTCAAGAATCAACCATTGTAAACCATGATTCATCGCAATGATCAACCACAATTGACCAGGGTATGCCAGGGAAAACCCTGATGTGCCATAGGAATCCCAGCTTTCCCAGGCACCAAGAGGTTGGTGCAACTTGCCACAGATTTTTCGAAGAACCTGGCGACGGACGAGGTGAGGTGCCGAGTGAAAGCATCCCAGCACTTGGTGATCCCATGGGCCGCAAATAATTGTTGATCAGATCGGATTATAATTTGCTATCATAGTCATTATATGAGATTATGATCAATCCCGGATGAGAATAAGTAGCACCCTGCAGGCTATTGCAGCCACATGCGCCAACTGGGACTGTGAGTTTCTGAATACAGTACATTGGGCTGGGAAACCATGCAGCATTCAGCCATTCTGTGCAACCCTGCACTACTGTTCAAGCAAAATGATATGCAAGGAAACTGAGGACCATCCACACTTGGATTCTGAACTTGGCTAACACATTTGATGAGGGAATTTGGTGAAGGTTGCTATTATAAGGAAAAAATGGGAATGTTGGGATTGTGTGGGTTTCACCCGAGTGTGGTGAAGGAAACAAATCCCGGCTAACTTTCATGGAGCCCTGGTTGAAGAAACCCCCAAGTGAGAATGACCATACCGTTGCATAATGACAATGACTATCACTAATCATTGATCATCATTTTAGTCATCAAAATGAAATGAATTTTGGATGACGTAGCAAATAATACATAGAAAATGATAACGAGTTGTTGACAATGGGTATTATCACCAATATGCACGCCAATCGACAACAATCACCATCATCGACAATAGGTGATCAAACTGTTTTAAGACCACGGTTCCAGTTGAGTTTATCAACCAGTATCTTGTTCAATTGGAACCCCAGCATGTAATGCAACATCAAACTCCAAGCAGAATGGGAGAACAACCACCTACGATACGTCCATGTCAAACAAATTTCAGAGGTTTCGTTGCTCATCAGGTGGGTCATGAAGCTGGAGGTAGATCGTCTACCAGCGATTCTGCTGCGATGCCATATCAGTGGGCAATTGCAATCTCCAACAACTTTTGCAAATCGAGGGCTTGGCAGTACCCCACTTTAGGTAGGTAAGCACCAGGGTTGTTGCTGGCTGTCTCCAGGAGCGGGGAGCCACCCCTGAAACCGCGGGTGAACAGTCTACAAAATTCGCCCCGAAATCGAAGTTCGAGAGCCGCAATGGGGAGAGCTCCAAGACAGCAGCATAGCCAAGCAGTCATGTTCCTTGCTACTCGATGCCACTCTATTGTAAATGACCACATTCGCAACATGTACATCATTGGTCAACAAACCCAAGCTGAAAATTTTGAACAAAAGCTTCACGTCATGCTTTTCATTTGATTTCGCGGCATTGCTATGGAGGTGTGCTCAGCCATATCCGGGCAGACAGTTGCCCGTCTAAGTCCAAATGATGTGGAAGCCAAATCAGTCAGAGAGGTGAAGCGACTCTTGGCTTCTGAGATCGGCGTTCCCAGATTTCGGCAAAGGTTTTTTGTAGAAGACGGCTCCCGTGAGATTGTGGACGATGAGATTTTGGTCGCAGTTCCACTTCAAGTTCAAGTAGTACTCTTGGAATTTCAGCAAGGCACAGGAGAGGCAGATCGAGAAATGATTGCCGCTGTTGAAGCCACCGATTCAGTTGCCCTTGAAAAGTTTCTTCAACGCCCGAGCGATCCAAACTTGCAAGATTTGGATGGCCTCGCACCGCTACATCATGCTGCAAGTCTTGGACACGTCGATCCCGTTGAGCTGTTGCTTGAGGCAGGTGCAGAGAAAGATTCAACGGCCGGCCAAGCAGGCAGAACACCTTTATACTTTGCAGCTCGGAATGGCCACTTGGAAGTTGTGTGTTTGCTGATCGAAGCAGGTGCTGACTACAACCGCGGCAAAACAGACATCGGCGCAACACCATTGTACTTTGCAGCTCGGAATGGCCACTTGGAAGTTGTGCGTGTGCTGATGGAAGCAGGTGCTGACTGCAATCAGGCCACGACCGACGATGGCGCAACACCATTGTTCGTGGCAGCTCAGAATGGCCACTTGGAAGTTGTTCGTTTGCTGTCGGAAGCGGGCGCTGACTGCAATCAGACCACAACAGACATGGGCGCAACACCGTTGTTTGCTGCAGCTCAGAATGGTCATTTGGAAGTTGTCCGTGTGCTGGTGGAAGCGGGTGCTGACTGCAATCAGGTCACAACAGGCATTGGCGCAACACCGTTGTTCATGGCAGCTCAGGATGGCCACTTGGAAGTTGTCCGTGTGCTGGTGGAAGCAAGTGCTGACTGCAATCGGGCCACGACAGACGATGGCACAACACCATTGTTCATGGCAGCTCAGGATGGCCACTTGGAAATTGTCCGTGTGCTGGTGGAAGCGGGGGCTGACTGCAATCAGGCTGCGACAGACCATGGCGCAACACCATTGTTCATGGCAGCTGCGGACGGCCACTTGGAAGTGGTCCGTGTTCTGGTGGAAGCAGGTGCTGACTGCAACCTGGCCAGAACAGACCATGGCGCAACACCATTGTTCATGGCAGCTGCGGACGGCCACTTGGAAGTGGTCCGTGTTCTGGTGAAAGCAGGTGCTGACTGCAACCTGGCCAGAACAGACAATGGCGCAACACCATTGTGGGTTGCAGCTCTGAACGGACACTTGGAAGTGGTCCGTGTGCTTCTGGAAGCGGGGGCTGACTGCAATCAGGCGACAACAGACAATGGCCGAACACCTTTGTTCATAGCGGCTGGGAAGGGCCACCTGGAAGTCGTTCGTTTGCTCGTGGAAGCAGACGCTGACTGCAATCAGGCCAGAACAGACACTGGCGCAACACCATTGTGCTTTGCCGCTATGAGCGGCCACGTGGAAGTCGTCCGATTGCTGGTGGAATGAACGATGACACGACACAGTTCGTCGCAGCTCAGAAAGATCACTTGGGGATTGTACGCGTACTGAGAGCAGCCGTCGCTGATGTCGATTCAAATCTGGTTACGATTGTTGGTGATGGTTCCCTATAATTATCCCGAACCATTGAGAATGCGGCAGTAAAGAAAAGTTTGCAGTTTCAAAGTCAGCAGACTGTGTATGCCCAGGGTGGTACCAAAATTGAGGAATGTATGCTACCAAAATTTAGTGACACCCGGGGTATGGTATGCATTTGTTGAATGTTCGGCTGGGTCGTCATGAAACTGCCAATTCAACCATGATTCATTGGCAGTCTCTTGCTGTGAATGTAACACTTGACACTCCAACTGATCATTGTTCGCCAGTGTTGATACATCTCAACCAAGATTCCCCATCACCAAGCAGTTTACCATCATGCAATAGATTCAACCACCATTAGCCATGGCCCGCATCGCGACACGAGTTCCCATAGGAACAAGTTCTTCTGCGCGCATCTCGTGATGAGATCAAAGGACTGCCGCAGAAGGTGCCTGGGACCGTGATTGGTGAAGCGTCAGAAGTGTCAGCAACATCCAGAGTCCAAACCCTGCCTTACTGTTGGTTGTTATTGGTTGGCTGTTGCTAGTATTTGTGATCATCCAACATTAACTGAAATTAAAATATCAACATCAAATATTCATCACCAGCAGGTTCTTCTTCAGTGGCTGTTGGCCCCCATGGCGTTGCACAACGGCAAAGGGTCCCGACAATGAATCTGCTTGGTCTACATCGACTGGACAAAAGTTGTTAACGCTTGCGCACAACCCTTTCCCCTTAGAATCCTACAGTAGAAGTCGCTGTGCCAGTGTGGCCCCGGTCACCCCGTACTAAATATATAGTATTACAATTTAGTACGGGGTGGACGGGGCCATAACAAGAAACTCACAAATTAACACCAACATGCGACATACAAAGCTCATGAGCCAGTTGTTCGCAAACTTCCTTCCTCTGGGAGTATGGTGGTAGGAACTATGGTGCGACCAATGAGCAATACCAATGTCTTCACGTAGGCATCTAGGTTCATTGGAAACTTCCGCCCCGTGCTGGTACTTGTAAGCTCGTGAACAGCAGTCGTAGATCACCTATTTGCAGACGGTGATCGTCACACTCAACAGGTTTAGTTTAGTTCACACTGGCCACAGGTGAAGCTTTGGGTCAACACTTGGGAAAGACCACCGAGCTAACCAAGGTGCCCCAACCTTGACATCATGTGAAGCCTCGATTAATACAATAAACGTCAGCAAATGAGATTCCCAACATTATTTCACAATAGTCGTGCCCTTATTTTTTGGAACGCCAACATTGAGTGAGTAGTTGACATCCTGGAAAACACCAATCAGTGGGGATCACCAACAAAGGCTAATGGACATCACAGAGGTATGCCACCCGCGAGGTCTTAGACACCCTCAACACCACGGCTGGTGAAGAGGCGGGGACTCCGACGTTCGGAGCTGATTTGTAGCCACCGTTGAACCATGTTAGTGAGGGATGGGTTTGGGGGTAGAAGGTCGCAACAGATGAAGTGGTTAATTATTTGGTCAATTTGGGTTTGGTACACCCAATTTTCTTGGCAAATTTTGTTGTCAGCTGGAAATGCTCAAGATGTTTGCAATTTGTCCAACCATGTCCAACCTGCATCCTGGAGAACATAAGGCATTGGCATCAAGGATTTGCTTGCGACCTGTATTTAATGCAATTTGCTGGAACTCAGCATGTTCAATGGACAAGGCACAGACATGGTGGGTCCGAGGAAACATGTAGGCGCAGACTGAAACGCGAAGGCACTTCAAAACTTTTGATTTCATATGTCGATCTTGGACATGGAAATTTTACTATTCAAAAATTGTTGTGGTGGTGACTATCCATTGCTGCGCATTGCCTTCTCTTTACTAATCATCATTTGCCAACGAACAAACAGAAGAAACTTCAATGACAACGGACATTTTGGGCTAATGTTGACCACCAAGCAGCGCCAACCTATCCGGCGTAGCCAACACGGAACAGCCGTAAACAACCCAGCATCAATCCAGCATCATCGAACATTCTTGATGGCTGATCCCACATGTTTGGTTTCTATCACTGACCTAGGCTTGCTGTTGCCAGTTGCAAACCACCATCAAAATTAATCAGCCGCTATTCACCATCATTCAACATCAACTTACCCAACTATATAGTAACTATCATTCACCATGGACAACTATTCTGAACGGCTCATCAGCCGTAATTGAGCAGTGTTTGAGTGTGATTAGCCGATTATGGTTGCTATACCCTTAATAACAATCACCACTATTAAGCATCGTCAACCGTCATTAGCCATCATCAACCACTATCGTTTGTTGATTAGTCATGAAACATGATATCAACCACACTTTTTAGCTTTCATTTCCTAATAATCACGATTTCTTCTGCATAATATGAACCATGAGATTAACCATCAACCATTTTCCATGATATTACATACCATTAACCAAGATATGAACTATCACCATCATGGCGCCATCATGAACCACTCCATGTGAATGTTGAACTCCAGGGGGAGAAGTTTTGGCTGAGATCGCAGCGCGACGTGGATGGCTTAGCGCTGGGCAATGTCCTTTCAGAAGGTGGTGGGGGAATGGTAATGGCTGGTTGGACAATGGTTAATGAAGGTCAAGAGTCAAAAGGATGGCAAATGATGGTTGATAGCGAACTATCATAGGGAATATACACCTTAATATGACTGAATGATGGCTAATGATGGTGAATGATGGCTAAGCTATGGTAGTATTGTAAAACCTGTAACATGGTTTTATCAACCCATGCAACATGGTTAGCTGATGGATGACACCGAAAGGTTATGCAACGGCAATGGTCAATAATTTCTACAGCTAAATATTGTTGGTCAATGAGGATACATCAGGAGTGATAGTAGTTCACTGATAGTGGTTCATTTGATAGTATTTATGCCGGAAAACAATGCAATGGTACAGTATGTACACTTTGCGTTGTGGATCTCAATAGTTGGCATAGGCGCTAGATTGGTTGACGGAAAAATCTACTTTGGAAACCT
Source organism: Symbiodinium kawagutii (assembly GCA_009767595.1). Classification (NCBI taxonomy): domain Eukaryota; class Dinophyceae; order Suessiales; family Symbiodiniaceae; genus Symbiodinium; species Symbiodinium kawagutii. The sequence goes on from VSDK01022794.1 coordinate 127,363, forward strand.
TTTCAACACCATCAATCTGAATGGGTTACGTAGGCTGGTGGCTGCACCGCTCTCTGACAGCTCAGAAGTCAAAAACAAGCCTTGATGGTTGAGAGAACTAATAGTATCCAAGAAACCTTAGATCCACAGAAATGAAAGCCATTCATCAAATGAAACTATTTTCTGTCAGATCTGGGCAAGTTAACATGCATATAGAATTTCCAATCAAAGCAGGAAAGATGTTCGAGCAAGGGCATTGCACATCCCTGATTTCTGGCACCAGTATAACCGCTACCATCATCTCACCTGTTGTTGATGGTTGTTGCTAATTGTTCGCTATACAAGCCCCATATGTTTGATTGATTAAAGATAATTAAGCGATAAGGAGGGGATCACTAGCATCATCTCACCTATTGTTGCTTACCGATTCCGTTCACGAAGTATTTCCACCACGAACTGATTGTTGCGTATCCCCTGCCAGGTTCTCCTCTACTGCATACCCTCCAACCAAGGCCTGCGAGGTTTACCTTCGAGATGCTGAAAGTGCTGAGCTTCGACAGAAAGCTTTGCTGGCCGCAAGGAGGTGCGCGGCGAAGGATAGGGGATAGGAGGCACATGGAGGCACGCATGCTGATTATACTCACTTCTGCTTGAACTTGGGTGGTTATTTCTGTCAAGGATGGTGAAACCAAAAGCAGGCATATTCGGGACAAGGAGCAACAAACATCCTGATCATAGTGGCAATTTGATGATTGATAATCACTCATCGTGGTTGAGAAGGGATGAGTTTCGGATCCAAAAACACTTAAGAAGCAGCCATGATATTCAACTAGGTGCCAGTTGCGGGGTGGTCTTTTCAGTGGCCAAGTTATGGTAATAGTTCCATAGGGTTCCCTTGCTTGAAATGGCTGGAAAGCGCCACGGGGGAGTCATGGCGTGGCTGGGACGACTTGGAGGGTACCGTGAGCTGTGACTCCCCCAGGCTTGGCTCTGGCAATCTGCCAGTGATCGCGGAGATGTTGCGGATTCGACAGGTGCCGTCCTGGGATCTAATATCAACGGAAGGGATTGTTTTTTCGGAGAAGGGGATAAGAGCAAACAACAGGAGGGACATAGCAATTACAGCTGAGGATGTATATGTAAATGTAATGTATATGGCACATGCATGTATTTGTATGTCTCATGATGTTTGCCCATTCCCCTGAAATCGTTTCAGAGCGTATAGGCGTATAGAGAACATGTTTGCTTTTTGGTGTCAGCGGTGCTGCATCTTTTGCACTGCAAGCATCCCTGCAAAAGATGAACTACGGATTAGGATACTCCCATCAGAACTTTGGTTGTGGACTGGCTGGTCAAAGAAACAATAAAGGATTGAACGCAGTCAGAATTGTCATCGTAAATAGCCGGACTATAGTCAATCTAGTGGTCAATTGAGATCGCAAACCATTAACAAGCAGTACGAATCTCTATAGTGACCATTGAATTGACCAAAATACATTAGCCACTGTGGCAAACTCTACATCAACCATAGTGAAGCATACACAACCAATATATATCATTACTGAGTCATTCACCAAAAGTCAGTTGGCTTACACACAATCAACAGTTACCAATTAAATCATCAATCATAAGCTACTGTCGACAAATTGTTGACCATCATCAACCATTCAAAAACATTCTTCACCAGTTTCTTTCTTGCAGTTGATCACTGAACATTATTGAGATTTCCCATGGACTAACCATTCGCCACCCCGCTTGACCATTCATCTCCTAGCCATCATCTTTCTTGAAACATTCAGCAGACGCTGTTCACCACCAAGCTTGATGAGGCACAATATGCCACAATTACCAACCACTAGTATACCATGAGTGAGGCTTGATTAGCCTGGCTTACCCATGGGTTCAGATCGTTAACGACCGGGTTGATCCGCCAAGAGACCCGCTGTCCCATTGGGGAGTCGCCAGGAATGGGCGGAGACTTTGGGCCTGGCACCCAAAAATGTGATGGTTGAGATCTAGGAGTCATGCTGTGAGGAATGACGTCTTGATGTGGGTGAAAGATAGTGGTTGATAAGGCTCAACAATTGGTTTATAGGGGTTGATGATAGGGAAATAGTCGGAAAGCGGTTGGGACGTTCTGATTGCGGTCATACTAGAGGGGGCTTTTAGGGGTTACTTGGGTAGAGCTTGGTCATCTATAGGATGTTCACCAAGTCACCAGGGTATTGACTCATCGCCATTTGTTTTCATACCTATCACATTTTCATGATCAAAGTCATTAGTCGTCACTCCCTTGCTGACAGGTGGCTCATGGTGGCACCATGCGATCACCGGTCTAGGGCGGCACCAAGGCTATCAGAGCTTTGCCGATTTGGTGTTCGAAGCCCGCAGCGGATCCAAAGAAGAGGCTGCTGATTCCAAACACGATGATTCTCCTCGGGTAAACTAGGCTGGAAACCAGCTGTACAGAGTGAATTCTCCACTTTTGGCTTAGTTTACGAGTGTAGTTGTAACAACATGGGGAAACCAACAAGAAAAATGATCATTCATGGTTACCCTGGTTGATATTTAAGGTGAGTATTGATCAATGCTGGTTAATAGTGGTTCGTGGTGTCACAGGTCATTGGCGGAAAATCAGTCACTCGTAGCTAATCTCCATCTCAAGTCACGGTCGTAATGTTGGAAAACCATCGGCTCAACTTGACGTACCATTCAGCTGACAGAGTTTGAGTCGTTCGCATCTCAGTTGGAAGCTGCGAAGCTGCTGTGAGGATACTATCACCAGAACCGTGCACGGGCTGATAGATTGAACGTCTGGCTACTACCGGACTGGAAATCCACCCGGCAATGGGCAGTGGTCCAGCGTGCTGTGTAGGCGGCGTGCCCACGTCCCCACAGTGCCGGCACCCATCTTTTAGCAAGTCCTCACTGTCACTTAAGCCAATCAAAATTCGCCATTGTGAATTGTTGTAGCCCCCATTTTCCATGCAATCGCCATTGGTTCATGGCTCCCAACCATGGCTCATCAGTGACCTGGCGTCAGGTGGAGATCTTGCTGCAGGCCTTACGTGAAAGTAGCGAGGCCAGACCGGGTTTCTTCCATGGCGAGCTGGTTGATGCTGGTTGAGAGGGCTCAGCGGTCCAAGTAACCCCAAATTGCTGTTTGGGAATGGCGAAAACCGAGGCTGACGTTTTGGGGACGGTCATAGTGCATGGTCTTGCCGAGCCATGAGCTCCCAACATTAAGCCAGGGGATTCTCGGCGGCTATTGCACACCGTAGAGCGTTATTAAGCGTCATTTCTCACCAGCAACCACCATGAAACATTCCTCATAATTACCACGGCTTAAAAAAAAGTCTTGGGGAACCCCTTGTTTCATCATTTCGCAGTGCCGATCGACCTCGATGGTGATGCCAGGCGGCAGCCGTCGAAGAACTCAAGGAATGCTGATGTGTTGCTCTGGTGCGAAACATCGTCAAAACCAATAAGACAACTGCAAGATCAGGGTTGAGGGGATCACCCCTTGTTGCCCTTGTCGTTGTTGTTGTCGTTGATGATCATCGTCAAAGATAGGTGTTATTCTTGATTGACTACTGATTGGCTTTGATTTTGGAGACAGGGCCATCCGCCTTTGAGACAGCCCAATCTGTGGAAACCGCACTTGGGGGCACTGTGTGTATTTTGTTGGGCCTCAACGTGCCCCAAAGGGGTGAGATCCAAAGGTGTGACTTGTCAGTGGTGAATGGACCTCCAGGAGCTGAAGACCTTTGCTGATGGAGAGCTACGAACTTGGGACAGGGCCGCCATGGGTGAGGCCATGGGTCACGGTTATGGCTCATTATCAAGACATATCAAGACCTACAATGGCCAAATCGCAAGTTCCCAAGTGGCATAGCTTTGAGCCTTCACCATATGGTGGTAGACCCACAAAAACCTTGCTGCAGCTGGTTTCCTTTGTTTACCTATTAAAAGTATGGTGATTTCTTGTTTCCAGGGATCGTTTCCCACAGGGCAAGGACGAGACCTGCTGGGAACACCAGCTGAACGGTGGCCCACAGTGACCGTGGAAACTGTTCGGTTTTATGATCCCGAGGGCGTTGGTTGCAGTTTAAAGGCCGGTGTGTTTCCGTGGAGATCCAGCTACAGCTGAGGCCAGCTGTTATTCCACGAGGGCAATGGCCGTGAACAAATGATTTCTGATCATTTGGGTCCAAACGACCCCAGGAAAAGACTTGGTCGTAAAAAATCTGACCATACTAGGGGTGCTGGTAGAAATATCCACCTAGGGGATGCTTCACCCTCAACTTATGAGATAAATCAGCAAGCTTCAACTAGTTGATTTCATCCATAGTAGCTGGCCATATCCAATCCGCAGATTAGTCACCATTGACCATTCTAAATCATCATTATAAAGCACATTGCCTGATCATTTGCGATCCTTAAGCCTCTTGAACCATCATCAAACGTTGTCAACGAGCATTGATCATTGTCCATCATGAATCTGCATGAATCGTCATGAACCATCATTAGCCATACTAAACCACTCCTCACTTATTGGAACTTGGAAACAATCGAGTTGTGCGGTTGACTTTCGATCGACTGCAGGACCTGAGCCACATGAGATCCAAGAAGGAGCGAGCGCTCTTCGAGGAGCGAGTTGTTTGAAGTGGCAGCAGTGTAGATTGCGGATGTCTCTAGAGTTTTGGTAACATCCAGATCAACATGATGATTTTACATGATTTTACTGCCACAAAATGCTACACTCCTTGGAGTCGGTCATTGATTCCCTTGTTTTTACTTGGTTTAGCGATGATTGGCTCCGCCCTGGGCCAACCAGTAGTGACTTTGCTCATGCTGTGCCATGCCAAGCCATTTCCATCCATGTCAACGTTTCCCATGGGGGCACCTTGTTAGTTCACGCTGGTTCGTTGGTGTGCCCATGGAAAGGACACAATATTTGGTTCACAATTGGCCCGCATACTAAGATACAGAGTGGTACCCTCTAAGAAGATAGGCTGCTCAATAACAAGGGTAACAAGTTAGTTAAGGTGATTAACATGATATAGCTCTACTTACAATTAAATAGCTTGTCAAGCAACTGATGACTGGGGAGTACCACACTATTCCTCTGTCAAAGGGGTTGGCACCCACAGCGACAGCTTGTGTCCGAGGAGTCTCAACTGGAGCCGTACCTGCCGCTGCCTGGTGTGTCAGTTGACTCAGCAGAGCTTCGTGGATGTTCACGGCCTTGGTACTTTTGCAGACTTTAGAAGAAATCATGTGCTCAATTGCTGAGGATCGATATTCTGCATGCCTGAGACATCATGTTCGATGCTTAAGCAATAGAAAAAAAACTCAACCGAGGATCCGTGGTCTTTTTCAGCTCATCGAGAGGCTTTTCGGAGCCTGGAGCTCTGTGGGATGTTCGCTTCAGCAACTTCAGCCCGCCGTAGTTGGTATTATTTGTTCATAGGCATGGCGTGGCCCAAAAATACTGATGGTTTTACTGTAGGCCGTAGGCAATCACCATCTTTGTCGCGATATATAGTTTCAATATGGAAGAAAACAGGTACATATCAACGAATTTGTACCTCCAAATCATATCGTTGGTTTACGGGTTGAAACTCGTCAACTTGGAATCTGTGGGGGTACCAACGTCTATGTGCCCTCTCCAACATATTGATGAATCTGCCAGTTTGGTTCATGCTTGAGAATTGTTATACGGTTTTGAACGTGTATATGGATGAACCGAACACATCATTAGGGTATAACCGGTGAGATGTAGCTGACTTCTGACTGGTTGAGCCCTGTACGGTGTTGCACGAAATTTCAGGTCCAAAATGATTTGGATTAGGATTGTCATCATCCATGGGAATCCAAGGGCATGAACGAAGAACACAATGCACAGATGAGTTTTTGTTTTTTGACACGTCTCATTTGAGGCTATCCGTTAATTGGTGACCCTCTAGCCATCTAGCCCCAGCGTAAGGGCATCTGCCAAGGATGGAGGTGAGTGAAAAGCGTTGCATGCGGGTGGATGAATCTTGTACTTCCAAGGATTTGTGCTTTATATTTTCAGAATTCTCATGTTCAAATGAGGGACCAAGGATCGACAGCCCAACGGCAATTCTTGGCTTGCGGATATCCATTGACTCCCTATCCCCATTCATTACCTTCCCCCAAAACCCTTGTCTAATAGAAAGTCTCTACATAGCTTGGGAAGGGCCATGGTCAACATTGGAGGAAGGCACCATGCACAACAAACAGCCAAATCATCATCCATTTTGGATTCCGCTCAACCATCATTCACCACCAGTATCAACGATGATTCATCACTGTCAGCCAGTATCAACTACTTTTAGCCAGTTTCATTGACCGTTCTCAATCAGTATCCACCACTACGAGCCGTGTTGATCCTTGGGGATCTCCGGCGGTACCTCCCAAGGTTCGGGTGGAGAAAGCCAGCGCAAGGAGGGAGGTGCCCCTGTGGCATAGGAGCCGATGAGCCGATTCCCAGCGTGGGGTTGATGGTAGATCTATCGGTGGTCGACCTTCAAGAACTCGCCCATTGTCAACTACTTCGTTATGGTTCGTCGATCAATGCCCATGTTAGTCAGTCAATACCTTCGCGACTGCTTGAACATTCGCAAAGAATGGTTAGTGATGGCAAACGATGGAAAAACCAACTATCGATCCAGCTCTGAATCAACCACCCCACTCAGACAGTATCAGCTCTGATGAAATGACTTGCTCAGCACTTTGATCCATCAGCAGCTGCAACGGCCGTCGGCATTCGTTAGGAGCGTTCGCTTCTATCGCTTGATCGATGTAGACTCGCACCTTGCTTGCAATATCTGGTCCTGATGTGCTGAAGCCATGAAGCGTTTTGATGCAATTTGTGCGTTACATATGACACTGCACATAGACATGCATACAAAGTTCACCTTCTGTCATGGATTGGCTTCTTGCCAGCAAATTTTGCGGTACCCTGCCAGGTAGAATATGTTTGACCCCCCTCTAGCCAAATGATCTCACAACCACTGATGCTGGTGGGATGAAATTTGGGTTGCGGCTTCATCATGGATTTGCGAACACCATGGTATGGTTCACAACCATGGTTTGTAGAAACTTAGTTCATCAAATCTAATGATTATCTCTACAGAATGGCACAACGCGATTTGGAACCGGGGAGCAACCCCTGAAACCGCAGGTGAACAGTTCACGAAATTCGCCCGAAATCGAAGTTCGAGAGCCAGCCGCAAGGGGGAGAGCTCCAAGACACCAGCATAGCCAAGCAGTCATGTTCCTTGCTACTCTATGCCACTCTATTTGTAAATGACCGCATTCGCAACATGTACATCATTGGTCAGCAAACCCAAGCTGAAAATTTTGAATAAAAGCTTCAAGTCATGCTTTTCATTTGAGTTCGCGGCATTGCCATGGAGGTGTGCTCAGCCATATCCGGGCAGACAGTTACCCGTCTAAGTCCAAATGATGTGGAAGGCAAATCAGTCAGAGAAGTAAAGCGACTCTTGGCTTCTGAGATCGGCGTTCCCAGATTTCGGCAAAGGGTTTTTGTAGAAGACGGCTCCAATGAGATTGTGGATGATGAAATTTTGGTCGCAGTTCCTCTTAAAGTTCAAGTAGTACTTTTGGAATTTCAGCAAGGCACAGGAGAGGCAGATCGAGAAATGATTGCCGCTGTTGAAGCCACCGATTCAGTTGCCCTTGAACAGCTTCTTCAACGCCCGAGCGATCCAAACTTGAAAGATTTGCATGGCTGGGCACCACTACATTACGCTGCGGATCGTGGACATGTCCATCCCATTGAGCTATTGCTTGAGGCAGGTGCAGAGAAAGATTCAACGGCTGGCCAAGCAGGCAGAACACCGTTGTTTGTTGCAGCTCAGAATGGTCATTTGGAAGTTGTGCGTTTGCTGATGGAAGCAGGTGCTGACTGCAACCGCGGCAGAACAGACATCGGCGCAACACCGTTGTATATTGTAGCGCATTTTGGTCATTTGGAAGTTGTCCGTGTGCTGGTGGAAGCGGGGGCTGACTGCAATCAGGCTGCGACAGACGATGGCGCAACACCATTGTTCATGGCAGCTCAGGATGGCCACTTGGAAATTGTCCGTGAGCTGGTGGAAGCGGGCGCTGACTGCAATCAGGCCAGAACAGACGATGGCGCAACACCGTTGTACATTGCAGCTGAGAATGGTCATTTGGAAGTGGTCCGTGTGCTGGTGGAAGCGGGGGCTGACTGCAATCAGGCTGCGACAGACGATGGCGCAACACCATTGTACATGGCAGTTCAGAATGTTCATTTGGAAGTTGTCCGTGTGCTGGTGGAAGCGGGCGCTGACTGCAATCAGGCCACAACAGACAGTGGCACAACACCGTTGTTCATGGCAGCTGCGGACGGCCACTTGGAAGTGGTCCGTGTTCTGGTGGAAGCAGGTGCTGACTGCAACCTGGCCAGAACAGACAATGGCGCAACACCATTGTTCATGGCAGCTCAGGATGGCCGCTTGGAAGTTGTGCGTGTGCTGCTGGAAGCAGGTGCTGACTGCAATCAGGCCACAACAGACATTTGCGCAACACCATTGTGGGTTGCAGCTCTGAACGGCCACTTGGAAGTGGTCCGTGTGCTTTTGGAAGCGGGTGCTGACTGCAACCAGGCCACAACAGACAATGGCCGAACACCTTTGTTCATCGCTGCCGGAAACAACCACGTGGAAGTCGTTCGTTTGCTCCTGGAAGCAGACGCTGACTGCAATCAGGGCAGAACAGACACTGGCGCAACACCATTGTGCTTTGCCGCTATGAGCGGCCACGTGGAAGTCGTCCGATTGCTGGTGGAATGAACGATGACATGACACCGTTCGTTGCGGCTCAGAAAGATCACTTGCAGAATGTACGCGTACTGAGAGCAGCCGTCGCTGATGTCGATTCAAATCTGGTTACGATTGTTGGTGATGGTTCCCTATAATTATCCCGAACCATTGAGAATGCGGCATTGAAAAACAGTTTGCAGTTTCAAAGTCAGCAGACTGTGTATGCCCAGGGTGGTACCAAAATCGAGGAATGTATGCTACCAAAATTTAGTGACACCCGGGGTATTGTATGCATTTGTTGAATGTTCGGCTGGGTCGTCATGAAACTGCCAATTCAGCCTTTTCTGGAGATAGTTGAAACCGCCAACAGTGTTGGCAGGTAGGCGGATTGCCGACGGTGGCTGATGGTGGTTCACTGTTGCGCATGATGGTCAGTGGTGGGGAATACTGACTTACAATAGCAAACGACAAATGGTTAGCACGGAATTGTTCACGGGTTATGATGGGGGTGAATAAGACTAAAACTAGCTGCCCTGGGAATTGAACATCAAGCCAACCAGGCCTTACGAAAGAGACATTGTGATGCACAGCATGGTGCAAACCCTATAGAATCCTTTCAATCATGCAAACCACATGACTGTCAGTGTCGTTGATTAGGAGTGACTAATCTCCTCGTGCAGTGCATCCTCGTTGCTGAGTAAGGTCTCCTTTAAGCAACGATTCAATGTTATCCTGTAAATGTCTTCCAACCGACGGATCCGGATGAACCATGACGAACCATGACGAACCATCAACTGCGTCGCTGTTGCCTTTCCGAATTCTGCTGCGCTTGGTCCTGCCGTCCTCAGGCAGTATCCCATCGCGGGTTTGTATCTGGACTTGCCAGGAGCTGAGCGCGGTCTCCAGGAGATCGAGTGCCTGTCGAAATGGGTCATTGATTGACGATAAAAGTAGACTTCATGATGAATTACAGGTTGATAATGGTTCAACATGATTGATAATTAGGGATAATGACTGTCCATAGTTGAGAATATCAGTTGTGACTAGAATCAGTGATTCTCCGCATGAATTTTGAAGGCTTGCTGGTTTTGAAGGCTAGATGCCATGATCATAGCCATGGGGTAGTCGGCAGTTGCTCCAGGTTCCAGCACGGCAAGAAGCTGCCGAGCAAATCGCCGGCGAAGCGCTTCTGGTCTGTGCGGAGGCCAAGCTTTGCTGAGCGAGTCAGTGGGCCGATGTGGGTCAGTTGCCAGCTGCTTCAACCATATGGCTGAGAGTGATCGAAATGATGTTTGTTGGGTGATGTTCATTTGCAAATGGTTCAAATTTGTCCAACTGTCTGGACAAATTCGCCTGGCCGTTTTGGACCGAAGTCAGCCCGCTGGCAAAATTAGGCAGGCCACCCGTTCGCTTGCCGCTTGGCTTCGACAATAGTGCAGCCAGCTTGAGCCATTCGGTGGGGTGGTGGTAGCCGGCGGACATGGGCTTTGTGACACATGGGGAGCACGGGCCTGCATGAGAGTCAGGGAAGCGTCCCAACCATCGATAAAAAAACATATGATTTTTTGGTTTTGGCACGCCCGCATGATCCAGCTGATTGCAAGGTTGATCTCTACGACTTCATATGGCAGCGCACTGCGCTATTTGCTGATTCCGGCCTCTCGGCTGATTGGTGGGAAGGATCTAGCTAACAGATCTGCATTGGGTGGGTCCATCTAAATCACTAGGCTTGCCGATGGAAAAACAAGTGACAGAATTAGACAATTTTCAACAACAACTGTCATGAGGCGGTTAGTGGCCAAAGTCGAATGTTGCACGAAGACTCCTGACTGTGATCGCACACAAGCAGAATTAGCAAATCAGAACGGTGCTTTCATATGCCTGAGCCATTCTCAACAATTCTGAAGCATCAGAAAGGCAAGAAACTGCTTGGATCCTTGTGGATTTTTTGCCTTAACCAATTCTAGGATCAAGGTAGTGCAAGCCAAAGATCTAGCTTAGAAGGCTTAGAATCATCGGAAGTGACCCTAAATCCAACACACAACGTTTCAAATTGATTGCCTGCGGTGGATTGCACCAAGTCTGGCCAAATCAACCATTTGCTGTTTAAAATTTCCTGCCATCCATGCCACAATCATCCACAAGCTAGAACAAGACCAAACAGTATCAAATGTTCATTGTTGCAATCTTCCATCTTCAGTTAGTACTGTTGGTTCCGCAATTGTTCTCAGTTCTTGTTGACGAAGACCATGATGCAGGCGGTGCTTAGGATTGGGATTGATGACTTTCATCGCTTTTCCGCATGGCTCACACCTGAGGTCGTGAAGAGGACTTTCTCTTGAAGATTCACGATGCTTCAGCGTGTGATTCAGCATGTCGTGCTGTTATGGCACTCGACGCTGTCCGCCACGGAACACTCAGAGAGCCCGGCGAAGAACATCATTGCCACGCTCAGCGCTTCTGGAAATGCAGCCCCAGCCTCGGCGATGTGCAAATCCAGTGGTCATTTGTTTTACCAGCACTATCGTAGAAAGGGATCATTATCGACTTGTCAACGATTGATCATTGTCAATCATCCATTTTTCAACATGTTTCAGTATTTTTAGATTTTCGATATTTAGTAAATAATTACTTCATCAGTATTTTAGATTCCATTAAATATGATAATTGTTAGTAATACTGTTAGTATTTAATATTATACTGAATATGTCCATTAAATATTAACATTGACTAACATTGTCAATAATTAATTGACTTTAGCCCATAGACTCAGCCCATCAGTTTATGCCCAAGCTGCCGTGGCTGAACTCTTCTGGAGCGCATGAGGTCATGAGGCGAGATTCGGGGCATGACAAGCCACGAGACGTCCTGGCCCCTTGGTGGCATACAACAAAGGTATCCACCCAACCAGGGATTTGGGTGACATGCTGTGGGATAATTACGGTGGCTGGAATGGGATGATGATTTGATATAATTTGGTGACATGGTTGGACAACTCGAGTGATTTAGCCACTTGGGTGATTGTTTCTGAATGGCAAACCAGTGATTTTGAAGCTTACTGTACCTATCGTGATGAGTTTCCCCTTTTCGATCTTTTCCCTGAGATGATCTTGTGCTTTGTCACTGGAGGTCGCGAACTTTCTCACCCACGTCAGGTAACGGGTTGACAGTCGAGTGTGAACAGCTTCGTTTCTGCTGAGCTGGCAAATAAGGACATGAGGCAGTTCAGGCAGAAAACTCAAGAGCAACTTGGCAAACAGAAAGTGTGGCAAGGATGTGTTCCTGGCTAGATGTTTGATGTGTTCCTGGATGTTTCATGATGTTTTCCTTAGAAAGGTCAGGATTTGGGATGACAAATTGCTCCAAGAACTCCTGTAGCTGGCTGGTGATGATCCAGGTATCTACAATGTATCCACAATGTTTGACCAAGCAGAGCGCATTTTTCTTCAGATGTTTGACCTGCGGTGTTGGTCTCATCCACTGAGCAGTTGCAAACATCTCTGATGTTTCTTTGGTGGGGGCCACTTCAAGTTCGGTCGTGCTGTTGGGTGAAGCAACCAAAACGACCCCGTGTAACGAGGGAAAGAGAATCAAGAAACCAGCCAAATAGTAGCTGAGTTTCATTGGGAGAATCCACAAATCAATCTTCAATCATTTAAATCAGTGGTTGGGGCTGTCCACAGATATCCACAGATGGTAGCACCACCAGAGAGTGGCATCCACAGCTCGCGTTGGGACAGCGAGGCTGACAAGTTTCGGCACTGCCAAGTCTCGAAAGCAGCCCTCGGATGAAGACGAGATTTCCGAGATGGAGGACCTTGTGCTTCGACGCCCATAAATCTTGGTTTGGTCGAGAATAGTGAGGTTTTGTATACCATGTATACCAGTATACCCATTGACCTGTACCATTGTAACTAATCATACGTAATTAATGTGGTTGAATATTGCTGTAAAGAATCTCTTCATTTTCACGCTTTTGTAGGGGATAGTGAGGAAGGCAGTACCTTGTCAGACGACAGTTACAGATGTACACGGGGACGAATAGATGGACACAGCTCGAGGTATTTCCTTGTGTGAATTGAGGATGATCATCGACCAGTTCATGACGTATTACCGCACTGTATGACTATGTCTAGAGGGATCAACAAGAGGAGCTTTTGCCACGCATGTGTTCGCCCGTATTTTGACCCTGGCACGCCTTGATGGTGAAATGATTGTGCCCCAAATCTGGACGAGAGTGCAGATATCCTTCATTTTCTTGGGTCCTGTTGAAGAAAACCCTGCATCTATTGAGCTTAGTCGCATGGCAGCAACGATCCCCAGTGAGAGTAGGATGATGGATTGGATGTTTGTTATTGCCTTGCGGATTGGCCATTGATAATGAATGTTTGTTTTGGATTTTCAGTTGTCCGTGCCGGTTGGAGACAGCCACGATTCTCATGAGCAACCATCATTGGAGTATCATAATCCATATTGATCCACCATGGATCATTATTGTCAGATCCTAGTCACTACAGGCCAAAATGATGCATCCACTTGTTTTGATGGATGATTATAGTAAGGACCAAACCTTTGGGCTGCCCACGGTCCTGTGGAAGCAGTACCTTTAGGGGTTCAACCAGTCGCACATTTGCTGCTCAGATCCAGGATGAGGAAATAGACACCACCGCGCCAGAAACCATGTCGTCAATGGGGCCGACCGGGTCGGGGCCCAAAAATCACGGTTGGCTGGTGCAGCAGAAAGGATGGTGCAGCATGATCTTCTGTGCATTTATCTGATGAAATCCGTTCCCACCTTCTCCTGATGAAAGGTAGTCAGACCTGGGTTCTCCCTGGGCAAGAGGAGAGGGTGGAATCACCCTCTGGTAGATCAACCAGGTGGAAATATCACTATGATCAACAGGCCATAGGTGAATCATCGCAAATTAGCTTAAATGATGGAAAATTAGATTATCTTGAAACAAAACATCTTGTAGATTTTCTCTTGTTGAGTTCGGTTAAACTACAGGAGAGTACGTACTGCATACATCTAAAGTTGCTAGGTAGGAGACCTCATGTCACGGATGATCAACAATTCCAACTAGATACCGTTTTATCGAACTATCAATACCACGCAAAAACAACCACCATCAGTAGTGTTGTGCAACAACAAACTGTTGAAGATCCAGCAGGTTACCTTGTTGATAGCTTATGCAGGTCAGTCATTCTGTTGGCAGCTTATGATATGTCGTGAATACCATACTGATTCTCAGTGCTGGTTACTTGCTGAGTCGGTGGTTCCACAATCTGCCGCTAGGTCCGAGGAAACCACGGAGCCGGAGAACGCGACGGAGACGACCACGGAAGCCGTGGTGGTTTCCACTACGGGGAATACCACAACCACGTCGCTGGCGAACACCACGGAGGCTGGTGGTGGGCGGAGTTGGGGGCACACAATGGCTACGGATCAGCTGTTGGATCTTGGATCCGTTGGATAGTGAACTTTGAGAATAAACCGGATTCAGGTTGGTGGCAATGGATAGCAATGGTCACCTACGGATTGGTTGAGAATCACAATGGTCACTTATACGGACTCAGCTGTTGGATGCTGTTGGTGTTAGATGGCATCATTGTGTTCAGAGGCTGTTTTACTCATGCGATCACCAGCAAGTTTGTACCGATGACTTGGTTCGCTGCAGGCGACGACCGGTACCACCACCAGGACGGGGTTTCCAAAGGCAGGCACTGTGGATCCATTTTTTGGGTGGGAGTCTGTGGATTCATCGAGGCTGTTGTGGTTCTGCAACGGTTGATGCTGGGTATACTGTTGACACTAAAGATGCAGCAAGAAACTTGGGAGATTTTTGAACCCCCATAGATTATGGACATTTATGGACACAGTATTCCTTGACTGCGTGGAAAGATTTTCTTATTCAAAGAGGAGTTAACCGCTGTCACTGCATGGCACATATGCAAACACCATCAAGGTGTGCTGTGCTTACAGCTTTTGCGAGGACTGCCAATACGACAGTTGCGACAACTCCGACGTCTACCGTGAAGGTTACCACGACTACCACAACAGAAAGCCAAACAACGACCACGACTCTACTGTCCAACACCACTGAAGCTTCCACATTGACATCCACCACAACGACCACAACGACAACCACAACGAGGACAACGACAACAAAGACGACAACGACGACGACCACAACGAAGACGACAACGACCGCCAAGTCCACGACAAAGGCAACAACGACTTCAACTGTGGTCACAACTCACCAGATGGAGGCGCCATGTCACCAGTTGCCTTCAAAGGAAACTCAGAAGTCATGAACAAAAACCTAGTTGATGGGATCACACTGACTGGTTTTTTGAGGGCTTGTTGAACGCGCTCACTATGGGATTCCGATCTACTCTTCACCAGTGACTATTTGATACAAGGTACTTCTCATGGCTCACATTTCTTGGAATTTCTGGATTGATGTACCACTTATTTCTCTCAGTGTAAACTGACCCTGTTCACTTTGGAGAGGCTGATCCTCCTTGCCTGGTTAGTTTTGCTGATCAAGCATTACTTCTCCAATTGTCAACCAGTATTCTCCAAGATTCACTGTTGATTGGTCACGACTAACCATCATTAAATAACCCGTCTCAACCAATAGTTCATGATTGTTGACCATATCAACCAGCTTATGAATTGTTGATCAGCCATTTTTTCCATGATCAATCATTGTTAATTATACTAGGCCATTCCTGTCAACGCTTACGAACCAACATCATTTATTTGCAACAATCATTTGTAACCTGTGAAATTACGAAGCATTCTGGCTAGCCATCAATTGACCAATAATATTCACGGTCAACTAACCAGAATGCTTAATGTCGGTGGTCAACCCATTCATATCAACCATTGTTAACCATTGGTTGACATCCAACCACTGTAAGCATTCATTCGCGCTTACCTTGCGCCAACCGTCAACTCTTTTGAACCTTCAGGTACTATCTTTATCAATTTACATTCCCCATCATTAGCCCTTGCCTACCGCTATTAACTTGTGTTGACCTATACAATTACTCACCCAACTAATGGTTGGTCAACCCTAACCTATATCAACCTCTATCAATCTACCTTAACCATTATGATTCACCATTGTTGCACCCGATTGACAGATATCCACCTACGCTCAACTGTTCAGGCACACCTCTCCTCGACTTGGGTCCCGCCTCCGACCACGACTCACAGTCCAGCGCATTTGGAGGACTGGTTTGTCGATAGGACAGGTTGGGTGAGATTGGGTGAGATTGGATGGTGAACTGATTGAGGTTGGTTGAGGTTGGTTGAGGTTGGTTGATGTTTGTCGACGTTGGTTGATCTGGGTTGATGTTGATTGTCTATGTTGTTTGTTGGCATGATAGTAATAGCCAGCAAGCGATTGGGTATGCGTTGGTATGCCCTCTCAAATATGGATGGAAACAATTTGTCAGCGCTTGTGCAAGGAAGTTCAGGGGATCACAAACATGGTCGCAGGTGGCAGTTATAGATCTGTGAAGAGGGATCTAGGGCTTCGACTTACAAAGACATACGCCCAGGCGAGGTGTGCAAATTCATCAGGCAACTTAAGCTAGTGGCATACCATCACCCTGTATAATTGCAATAGGTCTTTTGTTGGAGCATGGTTTAACTCAAAAACTTAATGGGTTTCATAGTGACCATACCTTGGAGTGTTGATTGGGAGTAGTAATATAAAGATGATTTTTCACGATCATGACAACAGCGTTTCCCCTACTACTGACCGTGATTATGCATAAAGTACGACTTGAGTGCGCATGATCATGAGTACCTATTTTCCGTTATTATGTCAGTTAAAGATTTGATAGAAATGGAACTACCAGGGAGTTCTAGCTTTATTTTACACCCCTACCATCGCTCATCAACCTATCACTATATTGTCGCAGCCATCACTGCTTAACCGTCAATGATTCACCAAAACCATCAATCTAATCATCAACTAATCATCAAACGTTATATCCTTCAGCCAAATATTTGAAACCACATCATATTTAATTGATGATATGAAACACATAATATCATCAACCATGATTATCTATCAATTAACCACACAATCAACAAAACATCGACTAGTCATCAACTGATATTATCAACTCACCAATCAACTAATCATCAATAACCCATCACTGATTCTCTCATGAGCCACGATTCTCTCATGAGCCATGATTATCTCATGAGCCCATGATTATAACTAATCATTCTAATCATCAACTCTATCAGTTGATAATCATGGCCATGTTAACAGTTGATGAGTTCAACTCTATCTCATGAGCCATAATTCTATCAATCATCAACTCTATCAGTTGATAATCATTGATTAACTCATCAACTGATGAACTTGATTAAGTTGATAACTCTATTAGTTGCTTAACTCATGGATAACCCCATCACTGATTAACAACTCACTTGATGAACTCATCAACTCCTCACCCCGCTCCAGGCCGTGGAGGTGGGCATCGCCGCCGCCGCGGCCGCCCGCGCCCAAGGGCTCTCGACCGCGGAGCAGGCGGCACGCGCCGCCGAGGCGGCTGATGGGGTGCGCTTGAGCCTGGGAAATCGGAGAATTTCCAGCAAGGTAATGATGGAATGATGGAAATTCTACCATGATAGTAATGTAATGGTGATTACTACCATGTCTAATGATGGTGATGATGGTGATAGTAATTCTACCATGGTACTTTTTTGTGTCACTTTTTTGTTGACCTTTATATCTTGGGTCACAGACTTGCACAGCTCCTACTTGATTGTTCTGATCGACTTTCCTTCTCAATGAATGGCAATGTAATTAATGATTATCATGTGTAATCATGGTGATGATGGTGATTGTGAGCACCACATGATTTACATCAGCATCCTTCGAAACTCTTTTGAAAGATCAAAATACACTATATATCTATCATCATTTACAGATACATGGTAATTATTTACATTATAAGTATCCAATTGATCCATGATTACCTTACTATATTAATCTCTGCTATGTTAGTTTTACTTCATTCATCCCTACTATATTGGACATAGTCTACTATCTTAGACAGTTTTTGAAACCAGCTTATATACTATGTGAATGAAATACATTATATATTAATCTCTACTATGTATAGAATTATTGTATATATACAATACATATAATATATATACACACACACATAGTTTTCAAACCTCCAAATGTTGTGATCACCTGCCTCGGTTGCGTTGCCAGGCTGCCTATGCTGCGGCAGAAGCGGCGGGGCTGGGGCCCGCGGGGGGGGGGGAGG
>VSDK01022794.1:145525-160179 GCA_009767595.1 Symbiodinium kawagutii
CGGGGGGGGCCCCGCCGGTGGAGGTGGTGACTTGCGAAGTGGCTGATATGGCAATGGGTCAAGCAGTTCACCAACCGATAATGATGGATAACCAGCAAACTCTAGGGAAAACAATGGATAATGATGGGGAACCACGGATGATTATGATGGTGAAATGCTAAATGGTTTGTTTTTTTGGTGAAATGAGTTTGCTCAGTGATATGGTGGTGGATTTGATATCCATCAGGGTGGTTGATAAGTTGGACAGTTTGTTTGGTTGATGATGTTTGATGGTGATTTGGTGGTGGATGAGTTGGTGAAATAGCTGGATGATTAGCTGGTGAAATGAGTTTGAGGATGGTTAAACAAATGATTCTTGGTTGACTTGTTGACAAACTAGTGTATGGTGAATGAGCTATGGTCGATCATGGGTTTTATGGGTAGTATTCGTAGTAACATTATTGGCAATAACAAGGGTGAACGCCAATGACAATAGGAATGACGACAATAATAGAAGTAGTAGAAATGTTTGACAGTGGTTGATGTTGAGAACTTGTATTTAATGATGCTTATTTTTGGCTGATGCTGTTTGATAATGGTTTTTAAGCTGTTCAACAGTGGTTACCTATTGCTACGGGATGATGATGATGATGATGATGATGATGATGATGATGATGATGATGATGACGACGACCATGACGACGAGTACGATGACGATGACGACGACCATGACGATGACGATGACGATGACGATGACGATGACGATGACGATGACGATGACGATGACGATGACGATGACGATGACGATTGATGATGATGATGATGATGATGATGACGTATGACTAAGAAGCGGGATTTGCAATCAGCAAATCATCCAGAGTGTCCATAGATCATGACTGCAAAGGAGGTACTCGTGCAACTTTCATTCAGTACTAATTACATTCGTTTTTCCATGTTGGTGTATAGGCAAAGGCGAAGAGAGAGGTGAATTTAAGTGGGTGCATTGGGGCGTTCCTGTTTCCAATGGTGCAGGTGCGAGCTGCTGTCCTAGCAGCGGAGCTTGCTAGCCAGAAGGTGAGAGCCATGGGCAGAGAGGACCATGTCATTGCTTCCGAGCTGATCATCTACGAATTGAGTATCTCACTAAAGATGCATGAGCAACATGTACAATAGAAAAGCAACTCGTTTTGTTTGGGAACATGAACGATTTGTACACCCGAAACCCAGTGGATGGTTGAGATGATGACTTCTTGGATTACTCCAACCCCTTGCATCTTGGTTGTTACATTTTTCAAGCTAGTCCAGGGTTTTTCCACGATGAACCTTCGTGCCCTGTTCTGCCCAGGCTTAGTACTATCACTTTTCTGTTGCTCAATGGTGATACCACGTCGGGAAACCTCCAGATGTTTGACAGTTCCGCCACTGCTAGATATGATTCTTGTTCCGCATGGGTGTGTTCTGTTGCCCATTTGTAGTTCCCCACTTGTACCAACAGTTTTGATCAGAACCAACTCATTGTTTGCTGGCATCCTCCTGAGCCAGCTTGCAGGGGGTAAGTCACATGCTGCAGGATCATCTGTTTGGTTTCGTTTGATCTCTATCCATCAGAGCCCGCTTGAACTCAACTATGAAGCAGTTTTAGCCATGACTTTTAACCATCATCAGTATCTGTACCAACCACGGCCTGACACCCAAAACGATCACCCTACCACCACTAGCCCACCAATCATTATACAAACCATAACCATAAAGACAAACTTCATCAAACCACCAAGACAATCATCATCAAACGACCTCGAAAACCATCACTGACCGACCAACCAACGAACAAACCAACCATTAAACCAACCAACAAACCGAAGGTATTCGTTGTCCCTGTGACCTTCCGTGGTTTCCTGTGCTTGTTGGGCAAGGCCAAGCTCTCGCCGGAACAGGAAGCAGCCGCAGCAGCGGGCTCCGCGCTGCATGCGGCGAAGGCCGCAGGCCTCAGCAGACAGGCAACGCCGAACAGGTGGAGGTTAGAAGATCCAGAATATCATGAGAAGCTGGTTATGAGTTCATGTGCTTATGTGCTGGTTGTATCAGAAGATTCCAAGAAGATTCATAGTGATTTGTGCTGGTTATGTGCTGATTTGTGCTGGTTTATGTGCTGTTCATGTGTTAGTGAAGTAATCATTAGGAATTGTCTTAGCACTTGGACTGGTCGTTCCCATTTGTACATTGATGAGTAGCTAAATGACAAAAACGAAAACACATATCAATAGCACCGACATCACTTCCTGCATGATTACCCCAATCACCAACCAAAATCAACAAAGAACAACATACCAATCACATCCAATCACCAAACATAAGAACTATCACATAAAGAGATAACTACCAAGCAGACCAATCATCAACCCTTGGTGGCTCTGCCTGAGCCGAAGCGCGCCCACCAGGAGCAGGCCGTGGTGTCGGGCCAAGTCGTTGCATCGGTGCGCAAGGGCTTGCGAGATGCCTTGGCCTGGAAGATCCAGGAGTTTCCGTTGCGAAGTGGTTCAAGGGATGAATGATTACAGTAAATGATGAGATCAATGGTGGTTAAATGATGGTCAAATGGTGGTATGATTGCAGTAAATGATGGTCAAATTAATGGTGGTGAATCATGGTGGTAAAAATTTGTGGTGAACAGTGATGGTAAATACGTGCTAATATGTCTTAATGCATATTGACCAACCAATCCGAACTTCTGGGAGTTCCGGACCATTGGCATTTCACGCCTTTTTTGGCTTGCTTTCTCTGTTAAGCGTAGTGATGTTCGAGCCAAGGGAATCGATGGGCGCTCAATATACATGGTTTTTGAATGCTGCTCCGGCGACCCAGGATGTACCCAGAAATCCGAATCAAAGAAAGCCACCATGACCACTTGACGCTTATCGTTTATCCGCTCCACTACTTTAACCAATCAATTTGAGCTGCAGTGATTCTCATGAACCAACGGGAATGAGGATACATAACCAACAGCAATCAATGGGGGTAACTGTGGTGCTTAGCCTCTGACTTCCTGCAACAATATGATTGTCATCCCCAATTTACTTTTCAAAGCCTAAGTGCTGGAAGATTCTTGCCGAAGCTTCGGCTAGGCAGGGCCTCGGCAAACAGTATGTAGACTTGCTGTTTTGCTCTGACTTGGCGTTTGAAGGGTATTTGTTCACTGATGTCACTAACCATCCTTCACTGTGACCAGAACCCGCCAGTTCTTCTTCTCAAGTACCCATCAGTCTCTTCTACACATACCTGTCAATGGTGAACTGGACGATAGGTATTCTTCAACCAACCAGCAATCACTGTCATGGACTTTGTACTACCTGGTCTATATAGAGGATTGCAAACACTGTTGACATGAAATCCCTGATTCAGACATGATTACAAGCGACTCTGAAACTGTTGACAATCGTTGCTTATCTCTATCCATTTGCCAAGCAACCGACAAGAGGCATATTCCTCTACATGCGTTTTACGAGCGAGGGTTCTCGTTTTATCTCGTTTTAACTTTTGACGGATTAGCTACAAAGATAGACACCTGCGTGGGACTTGCACGGTATCGGCCATCGACCAGCCAAGCGTCAATGGTTCTATATGCTGGTTTCCCAAAATAGTACCCCCAAATCATCCTTGATTAGCCATTTCCAGTAACAAACCATCCATATTTGGGGTTCCCTATTTTGAGAAGCGCCCACATGTTCCACACTATGATATTTTCCATGGTTGTTTACTGTTGGTCCCTACTATGGTCCAGATGGTACTCTGATCGTCAGGAGATCCATGCATCCAGCCATCCTTTCGCTGGGAAGCCAAAGATTCTTGGTATTTGAATTGGACGAGGGCTGTCCATGGGTTTGCTCATAAATGCTGTATCCCCCCCCCATAGCTGGTGAGATTTTTCCTTCAAGACATACAATCTTGGGATGCTTGGTGGGTAGCAATGGGGGCCCAAGGTCATGGCAAATGGTGCTAAATCACCAGCAGTTACATGTCACAACGCCAGTGGGATATGGTCCCTGCAGATTATGCCACTCTGTAACTTCATAGACGCGATGTTCAGACGGCAATTACATTGGCGCTGTGACTACCTCATACGTTGCCAAATAATTGAGCAGCAACATTGGCAATGAACATGCCAATCATGAAGAAAAAGAAAAGGAAGAACAACGATGATACATAGACAATGTCGAGGGCCTCGATGGGAAAAATGGGACACATGTTCAGTCATGATTATATGGATGATGATTATCATCTTTGGGGTTCAATTATCGTTTAGCAGGAGTCTAAAGAGGATCATGATGAACGATACCGTAACCAACAATGATATGATGATGATGGTGATGATGGTGATGATGATGATGATGATGATGATGCTGTTGATGATGTTGATGCTGCTGCTGCTGCTGCTGCTGCTGCTGCTGCTGATGGTTGCGGTTATGCTGAGATTGTGATCACGGTGCTTGTGATGACAGCGATGGCTATGGTTAATTCATAGCAGGAAACAATACAACAAGATGAGAGGTGATGGTAGTGACAGTGGCTATGATCAGTTGTTTTGGTTGTTACAAAGATCTATGGTGACGACAAAGAGATGTATTATCGATCAACCCTTTTGTGAACCATATAACGCAAGTAGCCAACTGAAAGTGTAATACAACCTCATAAGTAACCATTCTAATCACAAGGGATGGGTCCTGCCAGGGCGTCGCGCGTTTTTGACGCACAATTTGTGTTAAGATCTGAGTTTCGGACCATTTTCATTTCGGGGTGTCTCAAGAGCGTAGGCCAAAAAAAGTTTTTTTTGACTCACTTTCTGCGGTACTTCTTCTCCAATGCCTTGCGCAACTGGTCCATGCCATTTGCTCGGTCCAGGATGCGCCATTGCCAGGATCGAACATAAGTCATGATCTCTGGATTGACCTGCCTGCACTTCATGCCTGTACTACACAGCTGACTTGGAATCCATTTTTTCACGGACTTCCAATTTGAGTCAGCCTTCTGTGTTCCTGCTATCACACTGGCTTCTTTTCTGGGTTTTCCAGGAAGCTTGCGAGTGAATTCCTGCAGCACATGCTTTACAGATACAGCGGATGCAACGTGTGACGAACGTTATTACACCCCACCCCAACCCCAACCCCACCCCAACCATGACGTAGCATGACGTCGCATGACGTATAGCATGTGCAGCGGATGCAACGTGTGACGAACGTTATTACACCCCACCCCAACCCCAACCCCACCCCAACCATGACGTACCATGACGTAGCAAGAGGTAGCATGACGTATAGCATGTGCAGCGGATGCAACGTGTGACGAACGTTATTACACCCCACCCCAACCCCAACCCCACCCCAACCCCAACTCGAACAAAAAACGACGACAGCGCGCGACGCCCTCGAAGGACCCATGCCAATCACAACCACCAGCCATCATTACCCACGAATCACTATTATCACTATTGTTGCTTATTGTTGGTCAAAAGAACAGCTTAATTTATCGTTATTGACACACATTAAACATTATCCAGGACTAGCCAAATATGTTTCAACCCTGTAGCAATTACATCTCAACCATCGTTGACTAATATCCACACGAAGCAATATATTCGGAATCAATTTTCAGCACTTTATCCTGGTCATATCCATACATGGTGGCTTATATCCAAATTTTCCGCCAACCATCACACATACCATTCTAAACAACAGTGTCGCTCGTTGGTTCCTCTTGTCGTTGGTGGTTATCTCCCTGGCACTTAAACCACAACAGCATGCAAACCAACAGTCAACCAACAAAAACCACCAACCAACAAAATCTCTCAGCCAACATGAGCCACCAACCTCCGCCCCAACCTCCGCAGCCAACCAACCACCACCAGCAGACACACGCTGTGCCCAGGAGCGACGCGGCCGTGGAAGCCGCCACCGCTGCTGCCGCGCAAGCCGCCGCGGCTGCGCAGCCGGGAGCACAGGCCTTTTCGAAGGAAGCGGCGCATGAGGCGAGCAGCGGGAACCAATGAAGTCACCAGTTGGTTAGTTAAATAGTTAGTTAAATAGTTCGCTAGTTTGTTTGCTAGTTTGTTAATTAGTTAGTTAGTTGATTAGCCAGTTGATGGTTAGTTGTTGGTTCGTTAGTCGATGGTTGACCACTTCATTCGCTGAGCCAATGATAGTTAACTGGTCACTGGTTAAAGATGCAAATGAAGGCATTTAGAAGTAAGCTGATTAAACCATTGCTGTAGAACCATGGCTTGACAGCGGTTGACAATTGACGATGTCAAAATACATGTATGTTTGGTGCTATGTTGTTGTCATCACTACTGTCACTACCACGAGCGTTGTCCTTTGTGTTGTTGTTTATCTTGTCGTCTTTATTGTTCCTGTTTTTGTCATCATGCGTGGTATTTGTTCTTGTTGTTTTCGGTGTCGTTGCTGTTGTTGATTTTGATGGATTATCCATCAATATTCAAAACAACAACCAATCAGACCTCGTTGGGTAGTTGTTGACATTGAGAAAAGGTACCAGTGCTCACCATTCTGTGATTATTCTTGGGGCGTCCAAAAACTAAAGAGTGCATGCAATGGATGACTAATGAAATTGTACCCCAGTGACAAAGCAGTCTGGTCAGTCATGGGTCGGTCATGGGCTGCTTTTGAACCTGCATGCCAGTTCCTCAGGATTCATCATTCTCAATGAAGTAGACTGAGGTAGGCAGTAGGAATGAACGAGGATTCCCAACACTAAGCAGGCAGGAAAACAAGTAAGGACCTGGACCCTGATCGTATCTATGATCTTTGCTCGAGTGAGCCATTGAAAAGACAAGCAACTCTCCATTCCATGTTGGAAGATATGAAGCTACCTGCTTGCCAGTCGGTAGGGTCAAACAACAGTTGGAAGATGAGATCGTAATTAAGCAAGTGAGAAACCATTTTTGATGGCCAGCGATATTTGCCCACCAACTGCAAGTTCCTTACCATCACCCTATGACCCTCATTTTTCGCCGCGGATAGAAAACCCCATCAAGCGAGATGGATTAACTATTGCCCATCATTCACCACCAGTACGGTTCATCATGAACTAGCAATCATTATTCGCCATCGAAAACCATTATTGACCCCTAGAATTGAGAATTATGGACCATTATCGAACCAACTTGTCATCATCAACAACAATTATCATCCATCATTGGCCAAGGTTAATAGCTTAAGGATTACCCCTTCATCAACATCAGTGGCCATTGCATAGACCGAAGGAGTCCAAGGGGCCTCGCAGCACCAGGTAGACACCAACACCACGCCTTCCACCCCTTCTGCCGGACAGGGTGGTTACATTGGTGGTCTGAGTGCATCAACGCATGACAGGCAACAAACAGGTGTTATCTCAATGTTTGCACGCTACATCATCCCCAGACTGCAGGATTCTGATTCATAGTTCGGGGACTGCACGCTGGAACCAGCCAACAATCATAGAATTAAGAACTAGTGAAAATTACAAACGAATAGGTGAACATTGATGATGACCAGAAAAAGGGGTCATGCCAGCAACACTTGCCCATGTTTGATGGCATCCCCAAATGGATGATTTGCCTATCAAACATGAACAGAGTAGACATGATGGATGGACCGGAGAGGATGGAGAGAATAGACAGACTGACTGAGCGTCGCCCATCCAGCAGCGGTGTTTGCCACTGCAGCTGGATCTTCCAGCTGCAGCAGGAGCTGATGATGACGTGAAAGCCATGCTGAAAAAGTTGGCAGAGCAAGTGATGGAGCAGCTGGGCACAAGCTGAAGGTCCCAACCAAAGACACTGGTTGCTGCTTAATGATGGCCAAATACATGAGGGTTTGCTGCTGAATGATGGTTGACAGTGGTGATACTGGTTGATGATGGTTGATAATTGTTGATCATGGTTGATAGTGGTTAACGGACAATTTAACGGATAATAGTGCATGATACTGGGTGATGATGGGGGAGGGATATCAACGAACCACTCAAATGATAGGTGAAGCTGGTCAATCATGCTAAACGAAGCGCTTGCACTGACCAAGATTGGTAATTCTGGGATCTCCAATGTTATAGTCGCACCTGTTCAATTGCAACCGGCAAGTAGCTGATTTATGGTACACGTAGTACAAGGGTGAATGGTTTACTAAGCAACTTAGAATATGGGGGATCCATTATGCTCCAGTCGATGGGAGGAAGACCGGTTGAAGAAGACCAATGAAGGTCGAAGAAGTTTCAACGGCTCCAAGAGGAGTACGTGGCACCGAATGCCGATGCCTAGGACTTCTTCTAGGTTGGAAAACATTGAGAAGCACGAAAGACGCTTGGTTGCAAGGGTGAGCAGCTGCACTGTGTTGCGCTGTTGACACTGCTGTTTTGACAAAGATCAGCCAGTTACCCTGGTGACATCGAGATACATCAACCATGATCAACCTGATCAACCCATCTTACCTTGGAACATTTGAGACGCCCATCACCGAGTCCCCTCAGGGGGATCTCACAGGGGAGCTACTTAGAGCTCCTGCAGGAGAGCTCTCGGATGAGTTGGCCGACAAAGCTGACAAAGGTCAGGAGGCCATGAAGTCCAACCAGACCGAGCCGCTCGAGGCTCATGAGGAGGCGCCGATTGGCCATGGAACGGTGGGCAATGAGGGTTTGTGGGCGGTGGTTTTACATGATTACAGATCATTGAGCATGATTAGTTATGTAATCTTAAATAATGCATTAATATGAATTACAATGATGATTGAACACGTTTGATACTGATGGTTGATAATGCTTATGGCCGATGGTGGGTCCATTGTGATTCCATGACGCTTACTGCAAGGCGACGGGGTAGCGCAGCTTGGGCGCTGGGGGACATGTAGCCCCGTAGCTCAAGTGGCGCACCTATGGGTGACGGTGGTTAGCGGCCTCTTGATAACGGCTGGTCAGTGCGGGGCTTACCTGTGTGGGAACTGGGTGGGACTCAAATGATTGTGTAGAGATACTATTTAGCAGCTATCTATTGGTCATGATTGGATGTTTTTCAATTATGAGCGAATAGATGGCCAATGAGCATGATTTATTAGCTACCGTTGGTAATTAAATGATTCATTGAGCATAAATTTATTTAGCCAATAGTGCTAAATTCATTCATTTAGCAGCTCTCATTGGTACGATTCATTCGCCATGTGTTCTCACCAGGGAGTCATGAAGTGCCATCTCCGCTCGCAGGGAGCAATGCCAATGGGCTCGGTGAAGATCCCGGGGCACATGATGCCTGGCGAAGGGCGTGGGTGGCTTGGTGGGTTGGTTTGCTGGCGCCCAACAACCACGGACCAGCCGCCATGGGAGACAAACAACAATGGTTGGTGATGGTTTATCCTTGATAGTCATGAATGACAATGGCTGATATCGCTTGAAAACGGTGAGTAATGCTGTGAGTAATGAGTACCATCCGTGGTTGATCGTTGTCAACATGATTTGTACCAATTCAAAGTAATTAATTAGCATATAAGAGTGGTTAACGGCCGATGCCTTTAAAGATCGGTTTGAAGTACCTGATTTGTTTTCTTAATGGGCACGCTTGCGTCTACCGAAAATGGGCCAATGATAGTCCTGTTTCAAGTTTTGAGCAGCAACAAAATTCGTGGTTGCATCAAAGACAGCCAACCAAACTGCAGTTTTTTTGCGCCATTTCAGGGGGATTGATCAGCAGCTTGCTTGCGCTTCGTTGTGGAGGAAAGCCGCTTGAAACACTGAGACAATCCAGCACAGAGTGGTTGCTGTTGTTCTGTTGTCGTACGGTATGATGCTGGACGTTATCAACTCATTGCCAAGTTGCTGAGTACTGTAGAAGTCATGTCATCCATGATCAAAACTGCTGATTTCTGGCGACAATAATTACTTCTTGGATGCTGTCCGAAACGGTGGATAGTTGGTTTATCATGACAGGCAAGTGATACATCCAAACATTCTTGGTGGATGGCCATATCTGATCCAGTATATTCCAGTATAGTTCCGATGCTTCATATTAGAACCAACTACATGCATTTAGATTTGATACAACATGATACAACATCCATTGCAAACAGCATGTTTTTTTGTGCAAAGTGTTGTCAGGTTTCATGGCTGTCACCGTCCCTGAGGAACGCCAGCGAGGAAGCGCCCTTTTGGACGCAAAACGGCCAGCCCAGCGGTGCCTTGCAGCGTCTCGGCAATAAGGCGGATGAGTTGTAGGGGAAGTTTTGTTGTTAGAAATTTGGACGCAAAACGGCCAGCCCAGCGGTGCCTTGCAGCGTCTCGGCAATAAGGCGGATGAGTTGTAGGGAAAGTTTTGTTGTTAGAAATTATAGCTATAACACTGCGAGTATCAGAAGTACTGATGGTATATCTTTTGGAAAGCATGTTTGTGGTTATAACTACATCTGTATGTTTTGAACGCATCAGTTGTAAACCAATAGTCGTGGAAGTATAACACTCGATTTGCCTGCTGGTAGTGGATGTACTATAGCTACCAACAGTAGATTTTTGCATCATGTGTGCCCCCCTCAGTTCTTCTGTACACCTACACAGCGTAACGAAATTTGTGGTAGAACGGCAGTCAGATGCTTGAATGGCCAGCTGTATTAGTTGATCATGGCCAAGTAAACTCGAAACACTTACTGACTTTATCCAGCTTCTTACCTCCTGTTATCAATTTGGCCCACCTTGAAGCAAAACATTTGTTGGTGCCACAAGTCTGATTGCATAATTACTTGGAGAGTGTGTTTTTTCCTTCTTATTTTTGGTTTTGGAGGAGGGAGGGGGCGAATGCTTCTCAACAAGAATGAGTTGGAATCCTTATCCACTGCAGCTGTTTGTGGAAGAAACCCAGCTAGCTACCTAGGATGGATCAAGTTGGTTTCTTCAACGAGCGTGCTTGTGTTGCGGATGGAACAGGAAGATCAACTGAAACATTGAGCAAAAGCAGACAACAGCAACATACCGGCCGGCAACATATAGAATTGAAGGTGCCTTCTTTTCCTCTAGCCAGTTTACATGTCTCTGTCATTGATTGGCAGGCTGTCCCCAGAGATGTGGCCAATCATTCTGTTCCAGCTGGTTGATCTCAGGATTTGCAGCGTTTTTCCCCCCCAAAATGTGAGTTTTCCTTGATCAACCACAATACTTATCCCTTATATTTATGTTATTGACCATTATCAATTATCAACCATTGTATCAACCATTGTATCGGCCAGAATTTATGATATTAGTGACCAGTGTCAACTGCAATTGACTTCTTAACAACCAGTATTCATGCTTATGGACGTCCCCCATGATAGTCTTCCCACCGCTGATTCTGGGGCAAATGGGGCGTGCCATTCGGAAGCCGATCTGTTTTTCACATGAAGATCTGGTTTTTCACATGAACTACTGTAACAGGTCAAAAGTTCTAGGCTGGGCAACCACGCACGAGTCGCATGAACACGGATTATAATAGCCACTATGTGAATGGTATGCCAGGTCATTCAAATGGTGAATTGGTTAACTCGGATATAACGGCCATTATTTCATGAATGCGGCAGGAGAATCAATCACATTAAACATTATAGCAGATATATTCATCATGGCAAGCACTCTTTAAGAGTTTAAGGCTGCTATGAACCAACCAATGAACGATTCTGAAGTACCATGACCCATCATACAGAACCATCAACTACTATCAACCTTTATTGGTCCTCATTATACACCATCCAGTTTTATTGACCCTTTTCTTTACCTTTCTTCACCATCATGAATCATTGTGTGAACCAGTATCAAGCTTACTGACCGTTTTATTGATCTCCATGTACTCTCGCTGAGCATTTTATTGACCAACAATTATCAAGTGATTTTTACCAACTGTTGCTCATGTTCTTCATCATTTTGTCAACCTTCCAGTGAACCACTGGTGACCAACGATCGATACATCTTTGATCCTGTTCCCATAGTGGCGGCCCAGGAAGCCTGTGCGTCCACACAACCTTCAGGAGCCGGTGGATACCCTGGCAGATGACCACAGCTGCGTAGGTGGTAAGATGTGTCAAGGATGTGTCAAGTGGTTATCTTCTGAGACATGCTGCTGCAGCTAAGCTTCAAAACTCATTTTCACTTCGATGATTGTGGGACATTGGGAAATGATCATCCTATTCGCTTTTTTCTTTGGAGTCGAAGCATCAACCAGATGTGCCACCTTCGTGCGTTGCTTCCAGGGAACGAACATAGTTTGGTCGGGGGTTGTAAGCCCAGATGAGTATTGAGTTCAGGGATAGGCTGTTTAGTTGTCGGTTGTCCATGGTCAACAGTGGTCAATGGCTGCTCATGTTCACGGGTTCATGATGCTTTTTGATGCTTCACGATGCTTCATGATGCTTCATGATGCTTCACGATGCTTCATGATGCTTAATTACTTTCTAACAATTGTTGGTACTGGTGGAAGACTTTTAAGGATGGGTAATGTTGTTTAGTGTTGGATGGTGGATCCGGCAGATGGTTAGTCGTTAAGACTAGTAATGGTGATGATCATGGTGATAGTGGTTACTAGGGGTTGATTGTGGGGATGTATACTGGACCGCAACAGCTGATGGTTGATCATGGACAGTGCCACGAAGCTTCCTCACGACTCGTGTTGCGTTTGCTGAGCATCGACTGGTCATAGAACAGTAGCAATCGATGAATCTGTGGTTCATCGACCAATATGATTGGTCAACGAAATAGTCGTGTGGGGGAATCAGTATTCTGGGCTACCCAACAGAACCAGTGAACAGCTTGTGATTAGATCTCTAGAGTCGCGCTTGGATCATGCTTCTACTCTCAGAAGCAGACAATTGAGGGTATGTTCGCCACGCAGTTGGCACTATCAAGAGCATGGCTTTCACATTACCACGATGGCTTGTTATACCCAACTCAACCATTGTTGCTTGTACTCATCACTGATTATCGGAAAACATACCCAGCAATAATTTTTTTCCGTACCCACACCATCGCTGCCAGTTGTGGTCGTCCGTAGCATACCGGTGAACGCAGGTCATGTTCAACACTGTAGACGCCAAGAAGCACAAAGAACCACTCATTGGGGGGATCCGGTCAAAAGACCAGCCAACTAGCCCTAGAGCTATTCAACCAACCAAGCATACTGTAAAATGGCAGCCTGTACCAACTTGTTGTTATGAGCTTGTCTGTTCAGCTGCCGTTGCAAGTAAGCACTCGTTGCACCTCTTTGTGTCACTGAACGCACTGTTGCCTTAGGTATGTTGGATGGCCCAAGTGTCTTGAGCCAAAGGTACATGTTGGAGGAGGGAACTGTACATGATACTTAACACCCCCCCTCAACTGTTGAGAGGTATCTCAACCGTTGGCATCATAACATATTGAATTAACTGTTGTGTGCAGTTAGCCCACAAACAACTCTGTTGAGACATCAACTCTGTTGACGTCCAACGTCACAAATACTAGGAACATGTTGGCTAAAGGATGTTGAAATAGTAGCATGTTGCAACTAAAAATCGAGGGCTTACTACAGTAGTGGAACGGATCTCTGTACACTTTACATGTGACTACTGTTGAGCAAAGATGTTGTCTTTCCTTTACAGCGTTGAGAGATTACATCTGTTGCTGTACAACGTAGAAGTTGATCTTGTTCCTGTGCCTGTTGTTTATTGAGTGTTAATCAGGCTTCACTCAAGAGCTGTTGTTGTCGGTGTTGTCAGCTTCACCGGTGTTGCAGAGTTTGTTCAACTGTGCAACACTTCATCTTCGTTGCATCTCGAAATTGCATTGACCGCTGTACAACATAAGCGTCGGTTATGTTTTGTTACCCGTTGGTACCATCAGGTGGTTGGTCAAACAATTTCTGTTGGATTAGCCTCAAATCTGTGCGTTGAGGTAGTGGTTGACTTGAATCATCCCAAGCCTGTTGGTTCGATAGCGCTGAGCTATCAGGATGTTGACAGGCATCATCCTAGACTGTTGGTTTTCAGGGGACAGTCTCCCCAGTTGTGGTGTCCGCACACTAGTTCGTTGTCACCACGTCTGTTGCCGTGGTTGACACGTAGCTTTCTCAGCTGAGTTGGTTTCACCGTTGTCTTCTCCAAACGAAAGAGCTGCGTCGAAGTTTTACCCACGTGTTGACGTCCAAGGTGTGTTCCTCCAGATCAACTGTGTTGATATGAAAACCAAATAGAAAATGTCCAGTATTGTAGCATTGCATTGAAGCTGTTACTTACTAGTCACGATGTTGGTTCCACATCGCTGTTGAATATAGGATACCTTGAAGATTGTTGCAACATAGTCTTGCAAATCCGTTCCGTAGATTGCTGCGTTCAGAAATCGGCTGTCTGTCACGTTGGATGTGACAAGGCTGCAGTTGACACTAAACGATGTCCAAGTAGTTGTTCTTCGCTTTCTGTCTCAAAAGCTGCTGAGTTGCTGACACCTGGCACTCACTTCTGTCAACAAGGTGTTGACGCAAGTCATGCAGAAAACTGTCCTGTTGAAGTCAAGAACTCATTGTTGACTCCTTCCGGGTTCAACAAACACTATGTTGGACACTGTCCACATCCTTGGGAGTGTGGATTATATCCAAACTGTTGATCCAAGCTGCTGTGGTTCACCCCAGTTAGAAACGTCGTTGAACCAGAACAGAAAGG
>VSDK01022794.1:165507-194605 GCA_009767595.1 Symbiodinium kawagutii
TCAAGGCTTCTGTTTGTTGTTTGCGGAGTGTTGCTGGAGCTCACCTGGATTGTTGCCAGGATCCTTGCTCCGCTACCATGTAAAATGGCAGCCTGTACCAACTTGTTGTTATGAGCTTGTCTGTTCAGCTGCCGTTGCAAGTAAGCACTCGTTGCACCTCTTTGTGTCACTGAACGCACTGTTGCCTTAGGTGTGTTGGATGGCCCAAGTGTCTTGAGCCAAAGGTACATGTTGGAGGAGGGAACTGTACATGATACTTAACGCATACTACCAACCAACCGGCCAACCAACCAGCCCGCCAGCCAGCCACAACCAGCCAATCCCCCCTCTGACCTTGACCTCAGTGGCCTGCAGGATGCCGAGTTGACCGCGGAAGACGTGGCTGCTTTGAGTCCAGATCAGGCTGGGAAGTGACCGTAAGTAGTGGCGATGGTGTAGCTTATTTATGGTATATTGCAACTGTGATTGTGTTATCATTTGTTTTTTTGAAACATTTTGAAACACGTACATAGATATATACAAACTAATAATGCCGCATTATTATATGTATAAGCACATATTGAAATATATACATCGATATATGCATGCAGACTAATGACTGTTTGTGAGTTCCATACATATATATACATATATATATATATATGTACATATCTATGATAGTTTATTGTGACAAGCAAAGATGCTGCTCAATACCATCACTCACCGCGACCATCATTTATCGCGATCGCTTGTATTAGTACCTTTGATATGATAAGAACAATTTGTGGAACATCAATGGTATATATATATATATAGAGGTGCAGGATAGTTGTTTGCCAGTGGTGGTATGCAGAGTACCTAGTCATTGCCCTTGGACCTTGAGTGTGAATTGTTCTAGGAGTTTGAACCTGCAGGACCTGAGAAGTGTGCACACAAAGATACATGTCTTGCGCTACCCTTCTCCCTAGGCATACATGAGCATATACATCCAGGGACTAATGTCCGAGAAGTTGAAAAGTGATACTGTTTGTCTTGTAAAGGGGTTGCGGGATCCGGAAAGTCGTTCAGCAAATTTGGGACCCAACAAGGAAGCTTGGAAGAGGATGCCACCTTAATTTGATTTGACGATTCCTCAGGGGCATACAGCCAGCCAGCTACCGTGGATACAACCAACTAATTCGTATCTCGGATATTGTTGAGGGCGGTTGGTTCCCAGAGGCTGTACTGTGCCTGGTCCATTTTTCATTCCTAGTTGATCATAATATTCACTGATAATCAACATTAGTGACACCACTAATGGACCACTAACATTCAACCACTAATAACCAACAGGTTCCTGTTTGGAGTCCTGAAACCTGGTGTCGCTGAGCAATGAAAGGTTCAAACCTCTCAGAGCTGGGACCATCCCATGGCCCAAACCCAGCAGATTTGGGACGGCTTTTTCCCTGATCTTTGTAGCCGAAGCCATCAGTGAGTCCTTCAACGAGCATGAAAAATCATAGCAGGAAGGATCATCAACCATGGTAAACCACCACGTCATCAACAGCAGTATGGTAAAACAGTAAAGCCATCACAAGCTCAAATCATCTGTGAATCAAACAGCCAGCAAGACAGTCTGATCAACGTCTCGCAGTGCCGGCAACCAGTCAGCTCGCCGCAGGTTGCTTCGATTCTCTCGGCGGACCGTGAACTGTTGGCAGTACTCTCATCGAAGCTTGGATGTTCGATTCATATCCCAGTAGATTCAGACTTAGTCGCTGCCCGCAATGATTCATCTAAGATAGTGAATAGTTGGTTGATCGTTCGTTGATGTTTGGTTGCTGGTTGATTGATAGTGTTGATCCAGCTGTTGATTGATGAGCCCCCCAACATTCGATGGCCACTAGCTACCGTTTGGGGGGTGAGGTGTCTCAGTCTCAGAAGGGACCATTAGCCACAGATTCAAGGAGATATTTAGCTGTTCCTGGTGAACACGTGCTGAGGGAGGCGAGCAAAGCCTCCAACGGGGTCAAGGCACCAACCAGAACCAGAGGTGAACCTCCGAAGAGCTCGACTATTCGAAGGTTTTTCGGAGCATGGCTTCCCAGCTATTGCTACAGGGGCGACCTGCAGCCCTTGGGTTGTTCTTTCTCCCATCAACTGCAATCAGCTCGCACTCGTTACAGTCTGTTTGCGAATTTGTCAAAGTGCTTGGCTCAGTTTTACTTGGCCAAAGAACGATCAAAGAGAGCTTGTCTCGCAACAGTAGGATGACAATAGTCACTACATTTCAAATTGAGGAGCAGTGATGTCACAATGATCAACAGTTAGGCATGATGTTCCACGTACTTATAACATGATCCTCGCGACTAGTCTGGCATATTGCAGTTCCATCAAACTATTCATGTTGGATGGCTTGTTGCTTCTAAGTTATTCTCGTTGGGTGTTCTGGAGGGTTGGCCATGTCTAGCGTCAATGGGTTATTTGGTTGGTTATATGGAGATGTGATTGTTTGTGAAACTATATCATATATATATATATATATATTAGCGTTAGTTGCTTTAGTATTCGAGGGTTCCATCCAGGTTTGTTTTGTACAGCTGTCCTCGAAAAACGATAGGGGGCGGTCAAAAGACGATACCCCTGGAAACCATGGATGAGATAGTCAGTTTTATCGAAAAACGATAGGAGGCGGTCCAATTGCCAAATGGACCTGAGATCAACAAGTAATTTTGATCGCCACTCATATAACCCAGCAATGGACACAACACGACATAACCAACCTGGCTTCTTTGGTTGTTTGGCTACATAATTCTTTACATCCACCTATGTTGATCCAATTGGTCAACCAACGGGTCCCGCCTTGGGCCCTGCCTCGCCGCCTTGCCGTGGCACCTGAGGAAGCTGTCGAGTGGTCGGAACCTCACGGATCTGATCTTCGACATCGACTCCTCGAAGCTTCCCGACAGCCAACCTTCCGACGAGGCGTGGCGGCTGCGACAACCGGGACACATGGGATGGTAAGCAACATGGCATACGGTGCCCCAGGACCTGTTCAAGGCATATAGCAATACTTGTATAGTAACTAATGGTTTGCAAATTGGTGACGGAAGGAATAGTTAGGTAGTCAATTATAATTCATTGAGACCGGATGCCGGGTCTTGACCTACAGCCAACGATTGATGGTCATTTGCTATCATTCATGATGACTCGCCATTCTCAACATGTGATTTCCTTCTATTTGCCATCAAACAATAATATTTGCCAACTTTTAGTTGGTACATCCTGTGCTTATGGTCGGTCTTTATTCCAGATCATCAATCAACTTACCAACCAACCACACAACAGACCAACAAGAACCATCAACAGCCACGATTGACCCTTTTCAACCAACCACCGTGCTTAACCAGCAGTATGGACCTTTCACTAGTAGCCATTAGGAACCAAGATTGACTATTGGCAACCATTGTTAAGTATGAGTAGCCAGTATTAACCACCATGAACCATCCCCAATCACTGTTAAGCACTATGAATTATGACCCACTTCTGAACCACTACCAATCACTGTGAAGCACTATGAACCACTACCAATCACTATTGACCACTATTTACCAGCATTGTTTACGTTTCACCATCCATTCCCAGCCATCTCCAACCCTGTAGGCCTTGGATGCCATCATGAAGCATCCAGACATTGCGAAGCGAGCGCTGAATCTCACCCTCTCCGTTTTGGGCCGAGGTGGGAGAGCCACGTTGTGAACGTGGCAGGTGGAGTTTGGGGGTTGGTAATGATCATGAATATAGACAAATGTTGGTTATTACACGAAACTTATGGATGCACATTTTCATGGGGGTTGAAACCACTAACCAGTTGTGTTTGGGGTTGGCCTGGTGTGTATGGCTGGACTGGAGTCAGTGTGGAATATGTTGGGAGTCGTGAATGATCCAGACTTGTCTATGGACCTATGTGTATGAGAAATTACGTGTGGCTGGAGTTGTAATTATAGCTGTAGGGTTCTGATCAAGTTTAGATCATTGTGTACAATTATTATATAGCTCATGATAACAAACGTAATTGAAACTTGCTTACCCAGCTTCTTGACCATCGAAAGAACCATCTTTGTCCATCCTCAGCCACTTTGTTCCTTGTTTTTGTTGGCTATTGGTCACTTCTATCAGCTATTTACCACCATTCACCACCATTCACCACAATTATCCACCATTAACCACCATTGTCCACCATTATCCACCATTAACCACCATTAACGACTAATAAACACCCATTAAGCCACCCCTTACCGCTGCCATTGTCCCCCTTCAACGAATGGACTGCGCCAGGTGTCCGGAAGCTGAACAGCGGCAAGGCCTTGGCAGACGAGCTCTTTGGTTCGGACACCAGTCATCTGAGCCTTGGCGAGGGAAGGGGAAGGGTTTATTCGTGGCTCAACCAACCAATGGTTTAACTAGCTGGTGAATGGGTAATAGTAGGGGATAACAGCAAGCAACTATAGGGGATCACCAGCCATGTATTGAACTCAAGGGAATTCGTCGAATCAAGGGATTAGTCAGCCTAGGGCCAAGGCTCACCAGCCACTAATTAATGGCTGATTAATCCCTTGATGAATGGCTGGTGGATCGTTTGCCGGCCACTCACCAGCCATTAGTCAGCCATCAACCAAGGGAAATGGTGGGGAATGATGATGGGCTGATTTCCATGAAATTTGGTGGAACGGATTCCAAATCGGTGGGTAATAGGAATGCTGATCAGCGAGGAAGGATGGGTTACTAGTGAGTTAGCGGCGAATGTGTAAGTTGTTGGTTGATCGTGGTCAAGATGTTGGTTGCTTGGTGGTTAACATTGTTGGCACTTGACCATGGACTACCATTATTGACCAGTGAATGGTTGAATGGTTTACCAGCATGGATGGTAGCGGTTTACCCGACCCCAAGCTTACCAATGGCTGGCTACATTCCTTTGCGAATGGCAATGATTTACCAGCATTGGCGTTCACCTCAAAAGGGGTCAGAACATGTGACCTGGACAATTTCATAGACACAAAGATGCATGCTGGCATGAATGGCTGCACCTGTACGACGGTGGCGCCGCCAACATTGATTGGCTGTAATACGAGCCGTCCATGTTGATACCATAGCTGAGGTTAACCAGGAAGTATCATCATTGGCCAATGACTTTCTCATTAGTCTCACTGTCACTTATTGTACTTCATTCACTCAAGAACTAATGATCTCCCACAATGAAGATGGTTCCGAACCATACCCACGTATGAAATGAATTGGTGGTCCATCCCTGGTATAGATGTATCAACTAACTACTTCTGTGTGATTTGGTTTCTGGTCATCACCGATTTAGTCGGTATAAATGACATAATCATTGTCATTGTCATCATTACTTTACTGTTTATTCAGCTCTTTTCGGACAAATTTTGGCCAAGATTTTGGTCATTCCACCCATTCTACTTCCCTCAACCTTTATTTGCTGTTTGGTTGCCATCCTCTCTTTAAATCACTTGCTACCCATGTGGCTAGCTGCCGCACCGAGGATTGCTCAGGAGGTGAAAAAGAGCGAAGCTGATGACGTTGCGGACGCCGTTGCGGAGGTGGGAAGTGTCTGCGTTGCGGCTTTGCAGCCTATGGCTGGATGGTTGGGAAGCTTGGTTGTTGGGCCATGGCATGGTGATGGCTAAGAGGCTAGTTTTAAGCTGGTTGGAATGGTTGATGATGGTTATGGAATGGGGATCGGTTTGTGTTGGTTAGATGCCATTGAGCACCCATAGTCAACAACGAGTGAGAGATTAGTCAATCCTGGTGAATGGTTCATCATGGGCTAGTCAAAGAAGCTGGTTTTAGCTGGGGTAGTTGATAACTCTGGGGTCCCACGTTGCTACCAATACAAGGACTCGTGGAATATCAGAGTTTCATCATGAGATCTCCGATTGTGGGTGAATGAAGGGTTGAGGGTGTGGTAAACTCAATGATGTGCAGCCAATCAAGTAGGTTAGTACTGGTTGATAGGGGCCAGTCGGCTAATCATTGGCAACAATAGCCATTGGTCATTAACGATGGTTCATACTGGTAAAGAATTAGTCATTCAGTTGATGCTGATTGGTTCAATCTCCACAATTGATCTGATCCAGGCTCCTTTGGGTCAACGCGATCAGCCATTGGGCAACCGGCAGATGCAGGTTCGCAGTGGTCCAATCAACAGACCACCGTTGGTTAAGGTTGCCAAAATGGAACTTGGTATCATTGTGTATTATTCATTGAGGTTGTTCAACCATGGCTTTCCTTTGGTGCTCCAACCTTGAACCCAAGCTACCATTCGGTTGACCATGGATGCCGCAGGCTGGCAAAGAGGGCTCCAAGGATGGCGAAGCAGAAGCTGAAGACGACAAGGACGACAAGGAGGACAAGGAGGACAAGGAGGACGAGGAGGACAAGGAGGTCAAGGAGGACAAGGAAGAGGCCCAGCAAGCTGGCGCCAGCATTTCTGGTTGACCAGGTTGTTTCTCATAAGCAGTCAAATCAACCAACAACCTCGTGTTTTGATGGTCAAGATGATGATGGGTTCATATTGCTTGAAAATGGTTGATAATGGTTAAGCGTTGTAGATAGTAGTTGATAAACGTCAGCATGCAATGGTTGACAAGGTGGTTGATGATGCTTGAAAGCAGATGATTCCGGACACTATATTCACTCTCCCTATTACGGGCAACTAGTGATTTCAGGGTTTGACAGGTGCCTGGGATTGGAATCAATGGCTGTGTTGGGTCCTAGGGGCAATTTCTTATAGGACAAATACTAACAACACTAGTGAATGTCAACAAGGCGCTTGCACTGACAATACCAACAAAACCTGCCACCACAATGCAGATATGTATCAACCCACCACACCGAACCGGCTGGGGGGTATGAACAACAGTCCAAGTGATGATGATTAGCTGAGATCATCTCGCAGGATATCTGGCAACATCTTGAAAAAGCCATAGATTCTTTTTAATACAGCTTACAAGTTACCTGGTTAGGCAGGTTACCTGAGGATTTTTTTGAGGGACAATCACCTGTTTAGTTTATGATGATTGGGGGATTGTGAACCTCTCCATGAAGTGTGATAAAAAGAGGGAACCTGGCAAGCTTCAGCAAGATGACCATTCTTGGAAACACCGTTTTGTGGACTACTGTATGTCGGCTGCAACCGGAGTCATTGTGGGATGAGAAAGTGGGATGATTATCGCACCCATTACTGGGATTCCTTTGGCGGCCCTGCCTGAAGTTTCTTATGTATATTTGAAGCCAATGGTCAAACCTATCAACCAGCAAATTGGATGGTTTCTGTCAAAGCAAGATCGATGGACAGCAGCCATCCAATTCTTGATAAATCTTGGCCCTTAGGCCTTCTGCCTAAGAAAATGCTTGGCCCTCATCATATGCTTGGTATACCACCAAACTTGCCTTGGATTCGGAAATCATCAGCACTCATCAGCAATAATCAGAAACCATCATTCACTATCATGATACCATCATTATATCCATCATTAACCATTATTAATCATGGGTGCATCGATTGACATGTGCGCAACCATTATTACCCATCATTAAACGTCATTCACACACCATCGTCACTAATCATCATGGTTTATCATCATTAACAACCATCACTAACCATCATTAACCATCATCAACCATCAACTAACTGTGAATTAACCAGCTCCAATCATCACCATTTATCATCATTAGTGACTAACCATTACTAACCATTACTAACCATAGTCATTAACAACCATCACTAACCATTACTACCCGTCATTAACCACGTCATTGCTACCATCATGATGTCATCGCATCACTATGGACGGCCCCCAGCCTCCAAGATCCGCTCGCGAGGCATCCAGCCCGAAGGAGAGCAGCACAAAGGCGCACAACGACCTGTCGTAGCTCATGACCGCTGTGCGAATGACATCGTTGAACCATGGTTAAGTCATCGCTAATGTTGGTTTCTGATTAGTATCTACCTGTTGGTTTCATCTATTTTCATTACTTTAGGGGGGGTTACACTAATCAGAAACCAACATTAATGGTAATTATGATCAAAGACAACAAGAATCATCATTGCAATTAATCATTATCAACTGCAATCAATCATCATCAATCATTTCCAACTGTTCTTAGCGGTCCTTGAACCATTATTATCGATCATTATCCATCCCTAATCACTACTCACCATCATTGTAATTAGTCGCCATCATTAACCATTTATGATCATCAACAATCATCATCAACCATTGTTAACCATCCTTGAGGTTAACATCATCAACCATCATCACCATTAACCCATCATTGAAAAGCATCGAAAACCATCATTTAACGATCAAATTTTCACCGTTGACCAGCTCTTCACGGTGGCAGGTGCTGGGTATGGAGCTGCCCAGCCTCGGTGGTTTCATTCCCAGCCTGCCCAATCCCATGGCCTGGTTCCGATGAAGGCGCCCCGCGGGGTCAAGGAGGGGAGGTGGGGTAGATGATGGTTTCACTGGTGGATGATGGCTGGTTAATGTTTCATGGATGGTTCATGGTTGGTTCATGATGGGTAATTTAGACTGAAGGTTTATAATGGTGAATTGATGGACAATTAAAGAGGGGTTTTAATAGCTGGGTCATGGTGGTTCATGCGATTGATGGTTAATGATCACAAATGATGGTGTTATATAGGTTGCATAATGATGGTGAATGATAGTTTCACATTGGGCAATGAGGCTAGATGAGTATAAATGATGGGGATGATGAATAACATATTAGGGAAAGCGATCAACAATCTTCGGTAAACAGTGAGTAGCCAATCGTGTTGGACCTAATATGCGCAGTAGCTCATCTGATTGTCAACCAGTACCAGGAGCCAGTCTGGATGGTCAATGAGGGCTAATAATTGGTTGATAGGACAGGAGAATCGCCAAATAATAGGAAGATCATGCAAAGGTGGCCGTTATGATTAGGATAGGTGGCAACAATGACCTGCATATGGCTGATCACCTGTTGAACGTAGGTGGCTCACCATGCTTGATTGTGGCCAAGAATCTGGTCAATACATTGACCAGCAGGTGGATTCATGTAAAACTGGCAGTATAGCAACCACCAGCAGGTGGTTGAAACATGTTGAAACATCTAAACAAGTGGTTGATCATCCAACACTCAGAAAGGAACATTTTTTTGTTGCCCTGTTTTGACATCATTGCAAGAACATAACCCACCATTCGTGGTCATCCCCAGTGTCAATGCCAGCATTACTTTGGGCTGTTACGGATGCTGCACACGTTACCAGCTTTTTCCCTCGTGGGTGCTCAGGTTTTGGGGATATCCATTGCGGATGGGGTGTCTGACTAAAGTAGTCGGTTTTTCTTTAAACATGAAATATCTTGGATGATTGGATGGCATCCCCGGCATCCCCATGTTTTTGCAGCATTACACGTGTAGATATGCACATCCCTATTTACCTTGAAGCACCTGCATCTTTGCCGTGGTGAGGTTGGGGCGATGATGCAAATGCAGCCCCATGAAGTCGTTGACGGCGGTGAGTCAGAAAAAGCTTGCTCTGTGGCGTGGGAGTTGAGACTATGCACCACTGACCAATTAAGTGCGGGTTGAAGATCGTGAACTGATTGCTAATATTGGTACTCATCATACTCATTGTTACCAAGTAGATTAACTAGTCACATCTCACCAGCTATGGTTGATGACTTTTCGATCCAATGATTTGAAACCATTCGTGATTGAAGATTGCCGAAGTTCTGTAACCACAGCTCCCGCCCGCACGTGTTGGATTTGCCTTGATTCACCATCATGAACCCACAATCATCATCAACCACATTAGAAACGACTGAAGGCCATTATGGTTATGCATGAACCGCATCAGCAATCATCAGCCATGACCATGTGAATAGCTAGCGGGTGATGAGGCACGATGATGCACTGAGCAACCCAAAAGCTGCTACAGCCTGCTGAGGACTCCTTTGTCAGTTACTCGAAGCGCTTGGGGAACAACCAGGCAGTCAGGAGACCAATCGCACACATTGCTTGGGAAACTCAGAGTGCTGCAGTGCTGTGTTGGACGAAGCTGCACAGTGGCAAGATACTGCTCTGTAGTGTTGATTCACTCTGGTTGATGGCACAATTCCCAAGGTTTAGTGTACGTAATTGGTTGGCTGTTGCAAAGGGTTATTGCAGAGGGTTGCTTGGCGATATGGTTGATACCGTAATCTCTGACGAGGAAATACATGAAGCAACACTATCTGAGAAGTAGCACAAATAATCGCCAGTTCTACCTGTGCTCTTAGCAAGGGGGATCCCAACCACTTTAGACTTGGTCAGTGACCATCACTACAGGCAACTTACAAGTATGGTAACCCCCAGCAATTCAGGGACATAACTG
This sequence comes from Symbiodinium kawagutii, assembly GCA_009767595.1. Classification (NCBI taxonomy): domain Eukaryota; class Dinophyceae; order Suessiales; family Symbiodiniaceae; genus Symbiodinium; species Symbiodinium kawagutii. The sequence goes on from VSDK01022794.1 coordinate 175,907, forward strand.
AACTACCCGCCCAGCAACTACATCTCTAGTGACTAACCAGTTATGCCACGTACCAAGCGGTCACTACCTGCTACTATCGCCGCTTCCAAATTCTAGCGAGCAACTCAGTTGCTACAACCACTTTAGTCAGTTACCACTGCACACCATAATCAGTTCCCCTAGTTCTGGTACCCCACTTGCTACAATTTCTATTTACATTTGATATAACCAGTCATAAGAACTGGCTGGTAAATATACTCAGCTTCCAGTTCACCTATGATGCTGGTTCTACCTTCTATTACCAGTCATAATAAGCTTCCTCGCTGGTAAATATAATCATCATCATTAGGACTGAATATACCAGTCATATAACTGTCTATTTACATCTGCTTGCTTTAAATATACACTCTGGTAAACTAACATAGCAATCAAAAATCACCATATTTTATAGAGATTCCCTAGGAAACCATTAATAATTGGTGGATTTTCCATTGCTATGTTAGTTTACCGGAGGGTAATCATCTTCCAGCATCATTTACCAGGCAGTTTCTACCAGAACCAGTTCTCCAGTTCTCAGCCGAGACCAGGTCGCAGACCTGCCGCCCACGGATGGCCCAAAGCTGCTCTCCTTGGGCGAGGTGCGTCGTGGGATGGTTACAGCCATGAGTTTGGGGTGCCGAAAGGTGCGGGTGAATCCATAGTAGGTCTTTGGCTACGACACCGGTCTCACGAATGTGTGAGAGAGAGAGGGTCTTTGGTTCATGATGGTTGAGATTTTTGTTTATCCTTGGTGTATGGTGGCTAAGATTTGATGGTTGGTGATTCATTGGTGATAATGGTTTGTTTGAAAGCTTATTGGAAGGGTTCATCATGATTCACAAGTGGATCTATGATGGCCACGAATGGTTAACAATGGTGATAGTGGTGATGCATATTGTTTGGTCTTTGGTTGATGGCACTCTGAGTTATGTTTGGAAAACACGAACTGCACAATCAGCACGTGGGTCGTACCCTGAGGCTGGGTGCATACCCAACCACACAGCATTAACAGAAGCTGGCACACCACCGTATTACCGTAGCATTGTCGTATTAGTGTGCCATGATCACACCATTACCGCACCATGACCACACAATGACAATACCACTGTCATATCATGAATGTATCATTTTCCATACCATCAGTATATCATTACTATCGCATGCTACCGGAATATCATTAAGTCATCATCAGGCTATGATTAGGATGTATCATTATCATGCTATCATCACATCATTGTCATCACTATACCATGAATCAAGATACCATTATCAACCATTAATTTTAATTCCCTATCCCCGTCATATTAATCCTCATATTGATTAACATTCATCATCACTGATTATACCTACTCATCAGCCCTCGGCCCAAGTCTTTCCAGTTCAGTAGTGGGGCCGATTACGACAGATGCTTGGGAGATCGTTTTCAACATGGTGTGATTTTACTTCGCAGTTTGCTTTGTCCTTGCCTTTCCCTGGACATGACTTTGGATACTATGCATCGCTTGATGCTACCAAGCGACAGAACATTACAGATCATGGCTGCTGTTGATCTTCCACAGGATGAGGGCAACTACAAGATTGCTCCACGGGCACCATTCGGCCATACTATCCACTGCATGGTCTTCAGCGTCTTGGTTCATCTTTGTCTTTGGATTGGATGCGATGTGCGTTTTCCAGCTCGGGGGCCTTGCTTTCGTGGCCGATGGGCAATCATCGCGCTTATGGCTTTGCAACAGCTCAATGGCCGGCTCAGTGGCATGGGTGATCTTCGTCGTGGATATTTTTCTGGAAACTCTATTCTGGCATTATCTCCATTCCTTGGCATTCATTTGCCTGCTGCCGATGCGCTTCCTTCGGGCGCATGCCCAGACCGGCAGACAACGTTTGCTAGCGGTTTCGGCTACGCATTGTTCGGGACAAGGCCTCTGCTCCTACAAGCTTCATGGTCGGCAGCATGGGGACAAGTACATGGCTGGATTTAGTTCTGATCAGGTTGGCCGCTCAACCCTCGCAACTTTGTTGACTTTCGCCTTTTCATTGCATCTATGGAGGCCAGACGTTTTGCTCCCTGAGCCCACCACGCAAGATAGACCAGTCTGAAATCAGGATGTTGCCCACGCACGGCTTGAGCCACTCGGGGCACACTGCGCGCTGGTGTGCTTTTCCCGTTGAGTTGCAATATTTCAGATGCACTTCGCTGGCACCAGTCTAGCGTCAAATTTGCACTTATTTGCAACGTTTTGATTTTCAAGCGGCGGTCTGGGCACACAGCCTCACGCTGCTTCATGTCTTGTCAAATAATTACTGTTAACGATTGCCCACACAGTTTGTGGCTAATTCATGGGAGGCAGCCGAAGGCGAACTCCGTCGGTTGTCCCTGAGGTGAGTGGTTTGCAAGTTGTTTGGAAGGCCGCATCAGTCGGCATGAGCCGTGCTGCGCCGCACTGCCACCGCCGTGCGTGCACCACGTAGAAGTTGTCCGAGCTATACCTACTCATCATTTTAACAGTGACAATCAACCACATATACCTGACATCATTAATCCCCATGAGGATTGATCAGGTTTCCCTGTGGGTGATGATAGGAACCCTATGATTCGCCAGGAAGCCTCAACCAGCGCCATGAATGCGGCATCCCAACGTCGACCCGTCGACTGATCGCCAGGTCAAGTCGCTGTTCTCCGCAGCAGGCGGCGCCTTGCAGCACCTTCTGAACCAACAGGAGCCGTGGGGAGCTGATAGCACCGATGATGGGAAGATGTGGTGAAGGAAGAAAGGTAGGCAGAAAGGCAGGTACTAAGAGGTACTAAGATACAAAAGTTGATCAATAAGTTAATTTGTTCCCCAGATAGCAAGTGAATTTGTAGTTTAGATATGTATACCCAGATACATGCGGGCCATACACCATTGTCGTGAGTGTTCGTGAATGGGCTTCCAACCCAATGAATACATGTCAACAATCAGGAGGCGAAGTACCCTGTTGTGGGCTTTTCATCCCATGGCTGGAAAAGAGGTGTCTTTGTGGAAGTTGTCCACCAATGTCACCAGCAATGCTATCATCACTATCACCACCACATCACCGTCACCATCACCATCATCATCACCATCACCATCATCATCATCATCATCATCATCATCATCATCATCATCAGCCTCAAAGTCCTCACAATCATCATTGGATTCAATACTGCCTTGTGGTTTGAAGGAGGAAGGTCTCGCAAACCCAGAAAACTTGCCAATCGATGCTGTGCTCCTGCCAAAGTTTATGGAGTCAGGAGCTTACCTGTGGCTACTTGATGGGGTGAATGGGGCAGTGGGAAAAACATCCACAGTTGTTCCTTGCATACTCTTTCCATGGGGTTATATATACTAGCTAGTAGCCAGCTTACATTCGGGATCGTTGTAATAAAATCAAACATTACCATACCAATCAACTGCTTGTTCTTGCCATGATAATCCCATGAAATTGGCAATGGTCTTGAGACTATTTTTGGCTCAGCTATTTTCATTTCCTGATGTTCGTATTTGTTCGAAATGCTAACGAAGTATTCATGGCAACCCACATCATCTCATGGTTGATATTGTGATGTGACCAAGTCACTGCTGTGCCAGACAAATGGCTGATCATGGCTGGTGACGTTTCTTTTTTCATCTTTTTGCCCTGGACTCATATTGTCTTGTGAGCGCTCCACAAACCTTAAAACGCTACAGCTAGGAGGCTTATCAATGATGATTGATATATGTGAAAACTATATCATCCACAAAACTAATCAAACATGTAATACTCTGATGTTGAAACCTATCAATGCATGTATCGAGAAACATATCATAATGTTGGTTTCTGATTAGTGTAACCCCCCCTAAAGTAATGAAAATAGATGAAACCAACAGGTAGATACTAATCAGAAACCAACATTAAGCACCATTGTCTCTTTCAAGATTTCGACCCCCACAGATGTCCGCTACAGCTGCGGTGCAGTGTCTCCGCACCCGAGGCAATGGGCCACCGATCCTGCGACGTTGCAGTCCTTCGGTGGACATTGGGAGCCCAGGCCTCAGTGGAAGCTAACCATAGCAGGGCTGGAAGTTATCCTTGTTGGCTTAAGCGGTTGATGGTTCGCGGTTAGGGATTGGTCAAATGGTGGGTGAATGGTTAGTTCATGGTTAGTGGTGGTTGATAATGGTTGATACGATGGTACATAGAACCGGCTGTGACGATGTCTTAAAAAGATGGGTCAGAAGGGGCACACCAGCGCGCAGTGGCGAGCATTATTTCCTGGGCCATAGAGATTTCAAGATTTTTTGTGGGTGGAGATGTGCAGTGTCATCAGTGAAGACTATGTCAAATTCCTCCGAAGTTTGATGTTCAATGATCTAACCATCAAAACTTGGTGATCACCAACTGATCCTCCTGTTGGATGCTCAAGGATGGATGATTAGTTGGTTGTTACCTATTATGTTACCTACATCTATTATCTAACCAGCAGAAGGTGGTGCTGGGGCCAGACTTGGAGCCACCAGTGACACCAAAGGTTGGTGCTGGGCCTCACGAAGCCCTCAGCCAAGGACCAAGGAGGTCATCCCCCAAGATCTCTTGGAGGACCTGGCCGCCTCCCAGGCGGATGGGACCTGGAAACTGAGGGTGGATGGGTGGTGGGTGATGACCAATGGGTGGATATGGACAGGAGATAGCAATGGGTGGTGGGTGATGGATATGGCACCAAGATGGGCAACTAATTGATCAAGGGTTAATGATTCATCAATTTGACAGTGGAACAGCAGTAACCGTTTAGGGGATGTGAAATCCTTTTCGAGTTGTTGGTTGGCTATCTCCGTACCAGGTGCTCAACGATCCACCAAGTAGGTTGCCTTGAGAGGGTTTATTCCTATGGAGGTACAATCATGAAGGGGGAGACCAGTGGTTCAGGGGCACAGAAAACATCTCTACATACAATTTCATATTGAAAACTGCATAATTACCCAGGTCAAATATGCAACCAGGTAGACAACAATCACCAACCTATCAGTCGACCCTGTTTCTTCTTGTGATTTGAGGGTGCCCTTGTTACTTCAAAAGCGCAGCCCCATGGCTCACTGTTGCATGGTGCGCCAGGCGTTGCATCGGGGGCTGGATCTGTTCCGGAGAGTGTCGTGGGTAGCGAGCTGAGAGATGGGCAGATCAAAGGAGAAGCTTCTGATTGGGTAGGAGAAGCCAATCAGTTCCAGGCCTCCACTCAGATCAAGTCACAATTAATTGGTCATCACCAAGTGCCGGCAAGGCCCAACTTGATCTTGAGCTGCACTCCAAGCAGGACGGGGCCTTGTGAGGGAGAGTCCTGCAAATTGCTTTGTGGCTTTAAGCATCGACCATAGACTCTCAAGTCTTTATCATCTATTGTAGGGACAGGGCTTCAATCATCAGTTTTAGGGCTTTCACAAAAGATAACCATCGACAGGGCTTTCAATCATCTCATGGTAACCATCGATTTTAGGGCTTCAATCATGTTTTAGTCTTTGATGAGCCACATGCTGTTGCTATGGGCAAGTTTTTCATGGCGGAAATCACAAGCTGCCGGTGGATCATCAGAACTCATGGAGGTGGAACAGAGCAACCTATGGAAGACCTAGCAGTTGGATAGCATCTTAACACATCAGCAATTCGGATAACCAATGTGTGAACACATTATTCATTGTAACCGTAGGACAGCCCATGTCCAGGTCAATGATGATGGCCATTCTATCAAACAGAAGCAAATCTGGTTGAACAGAATAGGCAGCAGCTAGATGTGGCTAGCGATCGCCAACGATCACCTAGCAGTATCACCTACCAGTTTGTACAACTGGTGACCTACCACCACCAGTGCAGACCCAGGATCTCAATGAAGATCAGATCATGGAAGTGGCCCGCGCTCGACTCACCAGTGAGGTGGGGCAAAGTCGTTGCTGCCGATGTCGTTCCAGGGCTTGGAGAATGACACTTGAAGAATGTGTGATGGTGGCTGATCATGACTGACAATGTGGATGGTGGTTGATAAAGGTTGGTAGTGGTTGATAAGTGAGAACGCTTGAATACTGGGTGACGGCGGTTGATAAGTGTGAATAATGGGTGAAGGTGGCTGATAGTGCTTGAAAGTGCTTGATATTGATGAATAATGGCAAGGGCAAAATTGTGGAAGGGATCATAAGAGGCATACAAGGGAAATTGCGAATATCAACTGACTGATAGTTGGAAGTGTCCCACCAAAAGGAGGGATGCCAACCGACTCTGACAGCTGTGTTGGATCGGCATCGTTCTTTGAAAGTAAGAACACGTTGGATGGGGGACCGGCATCATCCAACAGATGCACTTGCCTGTTGATCAACCAGTAGAAAGCTGCTCGGAAGCGTTCGTGCCGTGCTCATCAAAAACCATGAATCTGTATGAATCTGTGATCAACCATAATCGTTAGAGTACTACTTTCAATCACAGGGTGGTCTATCCGTCTATCCAATGCACATGTTATTGCTGTCAGCCAGTTGATTATCAGATAACCTGCAAGCAATTGATGGAGTTTAGTTCCATACGTTACTCTTTAGTGCACCATTCAGCGCGCTACAACCACAATCACTGTAAGTTCAGATGTTTTCGTTGAGGTGGCAACTTTTCTCAAGCATGGGATGGTTAGCGATCTTTACAGACGCAAGGTGGCAGAGTAATGAGAACAGTAGATCTATAAGCAGATAGGTCGGTGGAAATCTCTCCCTCTTTTTATAGACATCTACGCATGCACATCGTGAATGGTGGTCTCAATTCTTCACGGACGTACTCGTACCATCAAGATTGATGTCTTACCCGAAAATCGATGGTTTATGCGAACCATTGATCAGTGCTCACTTGGTTGGGGAGACATCTGCGACTTTTGGCCGCCCCTGGCACTTTGAATGAGAGAACTCAACTTCCGCTCTGGGCGAAGGAGATTGCTTCAGTGCTGCCAGATTTCAATGATGGGATCGAAGAAGGCGAGCCTTGGATGTTCTGCTTGGTGGTGTCCAACCTCCCAAAACCTGCCGTCAACACTTTGTGATGAATTCCCTGGGAGTTGACAGGGTAGCCAAACATGTTTGTTGGGAATTAGGGAATTAATCACAAATGGTGGTGTCAACCTCTTCAACCTACCCAGTTTGTGATTAATTCCCTGGGAGTTGAAGCCAACCAGTTCTTGCTACCCTGCTGACACGCCAGCCAAAGGACTGATGCAGAACCAGTGCCTGCCATTCGGCGTATCGGTGATACAGCAGCTGGTCAGCGGAATAGCTGAGTTCACCAGTTGTCTTTCATGAGTTTAACAGGAGAAACAATTAATACATTCTCCAGGTTGGTAGGGATAACATTTGATAACATTTTGTTCAGGAAGCAGTTCTGTAGCTCGGTTTGTTATCCGTTGTCCATCGGCTGATTGCCGACCGTGCAGGCTTGGGAAGTTTCCAGGGGCCCTTCTCCAGCGGCTTCGCTGCGGGCGAGTACGTGGGGATATGGATAGAGGCCAGCTGCATGCTGTGGAGCTATGGATGTGGGGCTACCACTGGTACTGCTGGCGCGTGGGTCCAACGCTCAGGTCTTAGTTGCCGACCTCTTCGAGGTCTTCAACCAGGCGCTCGCGGGTGAGTTCATGATGGCAGCCATGAGGCGAATCTGTCGTCCACACAGGGACCAACGCTTCCATCATGGATACCCTACCACCAATCATGATCAACAATGATACCACCAGCAACCATTCGCAACCATCATTAATCACCACCAATTCAGTAGTCACCACTATAGGAGTCACCACTAGCCGTCATTGACCATCCTGGACCACTAGTACCCATCAGTCACCACCTATAACCATCGCTACTAGCCGTGGTGATCATCCAAGTGACGGGCATGTGGCCGTGGCAGGAGGATCCCGATGACATCTCGGACTTGGGCAGACGCCTGCGGGACCTCAAGCTGGGGATCAAGGGATGGAACAGGGAGGAGGGGTGAAGACGATGTGAATAACGGGTTTACTGAGGGTCAACGCAAGAGGAATAGAGGAGGATATATCATGGGCTTCATACTCTGGTGATGTCGAAAGAAATCGGGATTGATGATGAAGAAATATATGGGTTGATATGCTCTGATATTGTTTGATGTTGGTTGACGTTGGTTGATTTGGCTCAAAAATAGGGAGCAATAACCAACAAGAGCCAACAACAACTCCCAGACAAAGTTTGAATCAGCCACTAACCACGATTAACCAATCACACTCCCAACGACTCTCAACACTTATCAAACCACTACACACTAGCCATTGCTCTTAACCACAATTTCAACCACTCCCAACGACCATTGACCCCATCCTGTTAACCACTGTTCACCCCACTCTCAAGTGATAATGATCAATGATGGCTATCTACTACTATTCACTACTAACCACTATGAACAACTAAAAGTTAACCACTATATATTGTTAATCACTACTAACCACTATTAACAACTATAAACCACTATTAAGCACTACTATTTTGATCAAAATCTGTTGAATCTTCCATAGCCATGGCCCTTGAGAGCTGCCACGGCCATCAGGACCTCGTGGCTCCTGGTGCAGATGTCGCGCCCACGGCGTGGATCCGGCAGCTGCGTGGCAGGGGTCCGAAGGCCGGGCTGCTGCAAGGGGCTCCCATGGACGACCCTTGGATGGATGGTGATGGATGGAATGTGTATGACTCACATGAAGGTTTGGATTAACAATTGGCATTTGATGCCGTTTGAATTTGTTGGATCATGTTGGATCATCAGTTGCGAATTGGATTTTGATGATGGATGGGGAAAAAAGATGCATGAAGGGTGTTGTTCACGGTGAATCCCTGTTGTTGAGCCTTATTTGTGGCCATGACACACCCATCAACCAATCGGACAGAGGGTGATAAAGGGTGATTGACAAGGGCACCCACTGGGCCTCAAACATGATATCCTTGTGAGGGGAATCCATGCATTTGTCGGGGGACAAACAGAAAGTGGCGGTGGTTGCTCATTTTCTTCGCATTTTGCATCAACTAGTCATTTTAATTGTCGATCAATGAAACATCAAAGCCACCATAGAACGATGGGGTATCGTCTTCATCAACCATCAACCGATCAGTCTCGACAATGAGTCAGTTTAGCATGCGTTCATTCATTCCATGCCTCTTTCTCAGGTGGGTCCCTTTCTGAAGCAGCTTGGGCTCAGCCGAAGAAAATGTGCCGCTGCAGAAGACTCCGCTTACTTGGTAATAGTACTATACAAAGGATATATACATATCCATACACATATACATGCATATAGAAATATACCTGTATATATCTGACCACCACTCACAACCAAACTTGGAGAACTCTGCAATTGTGCGAAAGATATATGTTTGTGCTCGAGATATACGCAAATTAAAAGCCCTAGTTTGACGACTCTTTGTTCCTAACCTGATATTTATCAGAAACTCAATTCACGCTTCACCTATAGAGTTCCATCGATCTCTGCAGTACTATGACAAAACATCAGCATTTGCGCAGGACACATGGAGATGAAATTAGAGGCATGAAGATCTAAACTGCCTTGCAATCGTGCAACCGTTGGTGACAAGGCTGGGTCTTGATAGACAACCTAAGGGCATCCCCATGGCTTGTTTGGAAACCAAAAGCAGTGATTTACAGACAATCCATGGGTGGTGTGCCGTCAAGAGTCTCCAAGCTCTTGGGGCTTCGTTTCATCGTCACCAACTGGATGAAACACCAAAGATTGCTGGGTCAACATCCCAACCGAGGCCCTTCCGTTCATCTTTGGGCTGTTCACAGTGGGTACCAGAGCCTCAACCTGGCTGTGCACCACCGTGGCATTTTTGGTTCAAACGTGTTGGGGCCCCGTCATCAAGCATTGAGTGTTGCGGCCTCAGCCAACGGGAGAGCGCTGGTAGGAGGACCACTGGGAACAGGGGGACCCCAAAGATGGTTGGTTTATTAGTAAAAATGATTATTAATAGATGATTTTGGGATATCCCTATCTTGAGAAACACCCATATTCCCTCTTATGTTTGACAGGTCATTGTTAACCACAAGGAAGCATCGTTCATACATGTTCATACTTACTAGAATAGTCTACCATCATGCTTAATCAGATATGTTTAGGTACCATGTTGGGGTCGGCCTTGAAAGGATTGGCGGCACCTCAAAATCAAGACTAGTTGTCCCACTCAGATCATGTCGAGATGGTCACCGTTGTGCCATGATATGCCATGATTAAAACACAGCGACCATATTTCAAACGATGCTTACTGATTATCCGGGATGGTCATCGTTCAACAGTTGGATGCATCACTAGCCATCCGTTTTGAATCCCAAATCATTGGTGGAGCATATCTAGTGAGACCATGGATGAAATGGAGCTGTTGTGATTCCATGGTGCTTCTGCATGTCGAGTGAGGTCGCGTGCGCTGTTCTACAGCGTGGAGATTTTATTGCGGGTTCTTCGGAGAGGACCACCGCTGAGCCAATCTTGGTTCCGGGGCTGTCCAGAGTTGGTTCTCAAAATCACAGACATCTTTCTTTTTTTTTTCGTGCAATTGTGCGAAAATGATATTACATAATTGATTTCAAGGGGTGTCCACAAATCTAGAACTAATCATAGCTTCCGGGGATTGCAGATCTCTGGTATTTCTGCACAGGCGCTGATAGTGTCCTGGCAATTGTTGGTGAGGTTCGGCTGATCTACTTGTATCCACCGTGTTTTGCAGCGGTTATCAGTCGGTGCTTCATATCCCCCATTGTGCTTGATCAGTAGGTGAACACAATCAAATGATCAGCTCGAGGCGTAATCACACCTCCTCATGATTCTTGGATGGCTATCGGCCATTCTGGTGCTAGTTGATATGTATCATGTTGTCCGCCATTGATCATCATGAATCACCATTTTCCGCTGTTAGCTAAGCATCATCCACCATCTGCACCAGTGTGGCATCGTAACCTTTTACCCACCATGTCGGTAGGATGGACGCCGGAAATCACATGCCGTGAAGCAGACACTGTGCTTGGCCTTCCGCAGGATTGACATGGCAAGTGTAGGCAATTTCGACTTTCGAGTGCCTCAACAGCAGTCGCAGTCTTGTAAAATGCTTGGTTATCATGAGGTTGTTGGGTTAAACGGCCTAGTTCAATGAGGATAAGTCGTATATGGGTCCATAAACGGCGTAGGCCCACAACTTATGGTAATACTTTCCGATCAAGTTCACATTTTTTCGTGACGGTTGGGGGGTACGACTCCCAAAGAACGTACCCCAAAAATGCACCCCTTGTTGGTAAGCTGTGTAAAAGGTCGCCTTTCAAACAACCGGAAAAGGTAAAAAGGCAGCGCGCTAGTCAGTCGCAACCAACCATCTGTTGTTCTGGTTCTACCGCTGTGTTAGGATACGAAATTCTTGGGTTATGATCAACCCCTACCTGCTGATAACCGGTTCTGCAATTATTGCTGCCCGGAAATGGTTGACAATGAACCCTAGAGTTGAATCAATCCCTGTAACCAGGATCGGTCTAACGTTGAGCTCATATTATGGATCAGCTGTACCAGGCTGATGGTACCCGCAACTTGGAACCAAGGACCCACTATTGCCAACCGTTGTCTATCAGTCATCAAACCGCTGTTGTTGGTTGGTTTCTCAAAATAGGTGACCCCCACTTGTCATCCAATTAAGACTCCATTCTATAGTGATAAACCACCATTTTATGGCAATAGACCAACCATAATTTTGCGGGTCCCCTATTTTGAGAAACCACCAGATGCTGCTTCGCGCCTTGTCTCCAAGGCCCGTCGCCGACAACACAAAGGTCAGCCGCGACCTATGGGAGGGATACTCGGCTCGCAGCCTTGAGCTGGTTGAAACTGGCAACAACTGGATTAATGATGGTGCATGAATGGTGAACGATGAATCACTGGTAATTTCAATGGTCATGGTTTACCAGCTAGTTGATCGCATGCGAATCCACCACAACCAACCAGTTGGATGTTTCCTAGAATGGACAGCCATATCATTGGTGTCCCTATTGCCTGAGGTTCACTTTCAGGGATTTTTTCGGGCGCTGATTGATCGGCAGACCCAAATGATAGAGACATGACCAACGTATTTGGCAAGTCTTGTATTTTTGGATTATGCACCTTTGGGGATGAGCAACAGGATTGAACCAGTCAGCACTGGGTACTTGCTATTGATTCTTGTCCCCTATAAGAATGATACAATGGCTGACAACATTGATTGACAATTATTATTGTCATAATCATGATTGAGTACTATAGCCCATCATAAGCCATCACTAACCATGATTAAGTATTCATGAATCATCAGCCGTCAGCACCCACCACTAAGCATGAAACTCGATCAACGTTTTCCTGCACTCTCCATGGCTGTCAGTCAGTCTTAGCCAGTTTGAATATGCATCAGTTCACCATCACAAAATGCGGTCAGCTTTAGCCACCATTAACATCATAATTCACAAGTAGTCGCTAAGGTTAACTGTCATTAACCAACCAATCCACCGAAAAATGCTTCAAAATCGGCCGGGATGAGGTGGTTCTACCGTTCAAGGGATCAGGAACAGGCTGATGGCAAATGTAGGAAACACCTGACAGGTCGTAAACGAAGAGGGTGCCATGATCAGAAGTAGGTTATGTTTCGAGTTCGTGCGGCGTCGTCAATCCATCAACATGAGTTGAAATGGCAACATTGTGCAGATGACCATTCCAACTGAAGGGTCTTGGACCGGTGAGAAACATATGTACTTGAGACATTTCACACTTTGTATCAAGAGTTTTGACCACCATGTAAACGATCAACCATCACCTGATTTTGCACCACCATGTGGTACAAGCATGTAGGCTATACACCCCAAACATTATACCAGGTGTATCATATTGAACGTGCAGACTTGAAAGGCACGCTATCTTCGATTGCTGGTTGCGGAACCTGTTGGATGATGCACCACTGAAGACAGAACCAATCATTCGTTGCTATTACCCCATGTGCAAAGATACCATGAACCATCATGGTGAATAAGATGAAGATCCCTAGCATACGTGTGTACGCAAATCATACATCACTACCAGTGCCCTGATTTAAAGATGATGGTTCCCATGGTTCCCTGAGCCCCTTGGTTTCCTACGGTTCGCGATGGTTCCCAATCCCATGGCCTCTGCTAAGGTATGACTACGAGTCGTCGTCCTTTCCAACCTCTCCTGCAGCACCGCAGGTCACCGATTTCTGTGTCCGAAGGTGACCTCAAAGGTGTACCATTCTGATTGAAATCACTGGGTGTACCAGTCAGTGAACGATGGCAAGGTTTACCATCGATTTGGATGGGTTATCCCATGACCACAGTGCAACATTCCAAACATGCTGAAATTTGCCGCTCGCAATGATCGCTTCTGGATGAGTCTCTAGGCTGACCAAGATCGGCCAGCACCCATAGGATAACCCAGCCAGACCATTTTCAGCCACAAGTAGCCCCAAACCAACCGGTCTAGAAAACCCTGTTGAGACCATAAGATTGGCCCCTGGCAACTTGATCAAACCAACATGATGGGGTGATCACCTAGGACCGCCGGGTCTTGAAGAAGGAGCATACCATGCCATATCCAGGTAGCTATACCATGCGATACCCTCCCCGTACCCATGGTGTGTGTTAGCTACCTGGCTATAGCTACCTGGTACAAAGGAGCTAACTTGGCGAGACATCAGAACTTGCTCGAGTAATTTTGAATATCGATTCTGCTGAATCCCAGCCCTTCCGCTTGGACATGAACATGTCAACATCAACATCCTCCTTTCGCTTCATTTCTCGCATGTACAAAGAAATTGACCCAAGCTGATACAAATTGCCACAGCAGGATATCAATCAATTGGGGTTCTCCTCCCCAAAAGTCATGGACTCCCTAGTGAAAGCGATCTCTTTAAGGTAAAGTGGTGGAGCACCAGCCCATAGGATCCACGGCAGGACTATGATGGTGGCCACTTCTCTTGGCCTCCGCCCGGGCTTTCGCCCTATTCGTCGGGCTACTCATATGATGCTTGGATGAATCCTGGAGATGTCCGACCCAAACCACAGCAGTTGGTTGATCTGCCTAGGGCTTACCCTGCTGCAGTATGGTATGGATGTGGGAAGTATGGAACGTTCTTTGCCAAGTAGAACTGTCTTCTTGGTTCAATTTGATGCGAGTTGTTGGAAAAGTCTTCCTGTGCAAGGACCATGATCGCTATGAGCGTGATCGATACGAGCATGATCGCTATGAGCATGATCGCTATGAGCGTGAACGCTATGCACAAGAGCGCTACGAGCGAGATCGTTATGAGCACGATCGTTACGACTATGATCACCGCTACGAGCACCACCGCTATGAACAGCATGGTCGAAGTGGACACGGGTCGCGATTTGGACATGAGGAGTTTTTGTGAGCACTGGGTGGTTGGGAGGGAGGCCAATCAGGGCGACCAAACATTACACATCAAACATATTACAACACAGCGATCAACATTATCATGTTGAAGAAACAACATATTGTCATGAGCGTGCTTGACGGTGACGAAGAAAGGACATCTTTGGGGATAAGAGATCACTATAGTTGCAATCTGGCTGAATATGCATTCAAAGCCAGAAGCTGCTATTTATATTCTCATTGTATGATTGCTTGCAAAAATGCAAGCAAGCGATGAACCCAATTTGGGCACATTGAAGCATGCAGGGAGTCTCTTCAGTTTCGACCATTCCTCATGTGGGCATTGTACAGCTTTCCCCAAGGCGTTGTGCCCAAGTGGCTACCATGTCCAACAATGACTGGAACAACATCTGGGGGGTGCTTTGTTTTGATGTGGAATAACGTGCTTTTGATGTATAATGGTTTGTGCTCATCCCGGTTCAGTTAAGAATAGTATTGGCAATGATATTCAAGTAAGCGTCATGTCACAACTACCCTGTGGATCTTGAACGCGATGAGAGGAGCGGTGGCACGGTGGTGAACGGTATGAACATGAACACAACTACAATCACAAGCTGCCAGACTTCATCGATCCAAGGACTCCTGGATCAGCCGTGCTGTGAATGCAGAGGCTGTCCACCATGGAAATGGCAGTTTAGCCACCGGAAAAGATCAGGATATATCATCAATGAGAACCATAATGTTCAACACCAAACAATGACAGTAAGAATAATGGTACTATATGTGATCATTTCAGCCATGCTGATCACAATGTTTGCATACAGTGACTGATGTTATTCTCACCCGAGCCACTTCATAGCTGCTAACAGAGTCCAGTAGCTGCCTCATCCAGTGACACCGATCCAAGATGTTCGCTTTTGAAGAGGAAAATCATGGAACATCAGAAATTATCTGCCTTGCAGCAAAGGTTCCCCAACATGGAGTCAATCCCGCTTCGCTTTGCCCACCGCCAGGATACCCTCGACTCATCCGGATTCCGACTACTTGGCCTATCTTGACTCATTGTACACTCCATTGGAAGGCCAACCTAGCTCGCAATCCCCGAAGTGATTTCCCACAGAAAAAAAATGCCATTTGTGGGACACCATCAGTGAAAACACCAAAAACAGCTGGTGGGAACCATTGAAGGATATCTCTGGTGTTTCTGTGGAGATCACCGGTGCTTGTGGGAGCTACGGCCAAGCTACAGACCACCCCTTAGGGTGCCTATCCCAGACGTAGCAAGGCACCTAATTGGAGGTGCATGTGGAACAAGCGTGATTAATATTGGAGGTCCAGATAGGCACCTGATTGGAGCTCCTAATTAGATTTGGCACCTAATTGGATTAATATTCAATATCTATCGAGGATGCCAATTTTGACCATCCTCCATTGGACCATATATGCATAATCATCATCTATTGGACATAATCAATATCTAAAGTATTTGCCTATCTAGGATGGTCCAACTTTGTATTGCATCGACTCCAGGATGATTATATTATGATTCACTATCACCTGAAATTTGACATAGCCAAAAAGGCATGTGAAATCCAATCCAGCTGTAAACCAATCCAATCAGATATCCGTATTGATAAAGCCATTTGGGCTGGTTGAACATTGAATGGATGTATTAGGGATCAACGCATTTTCACGCTTGGATTCAGTATGAAGTAATACCAGATGATGGTTGGATTGTGAAAATATGATTAATCTGACCGTTTTCTGGTTGTATCTAGATAATTCAGCAACTGATTAAATATTGGGACTGATTATCGGTTACATGGATAGATTCCAGCTGGATAGTCACTGGTTTTGTCATCACGAACTGATTGCAGCAGCGCCTAGCATTGTATCACCGTTTAGGATAATCAGTTGATCAACATGCCCATGTACACACGTCCATGTTGGTCAACCAAACAACAAACTTTTTTTATGGTGCAACTTAATATGCCAAGATGGTTAATCAACCAATGTTGGCACACAAATTGGATATATCAATTTCAGGCGTGTCACGTCATGCGTAATGATTTGGAGTTTAGTAGTTGATTCATAGTGATTTATGAAGGTTAGGAATGATGATACAAAAATGACTTCTACTGGTAGGGCTAACCTGGGAAATATTGATGGTTAACAAATCTACGAACTCAATATTGTGTGTAGCTTGTTAACAAATCCACAAAATATTGATGGTTAACTAAGTGGGATCATTGTGTGGTTGCCAATGAACAGCAGCAGTGTAGCCCTTGGATGCCCTTGGCCGAGCTCTCGGCGGTCAAGGCATGCCCCAAGCGCCCGTGATGCATAGCGACTTCGACGATTGGCGAGACTGGCGAGCGGATGATTGGAGGCCACGTAACGCGGTGCGCTTCAGCATGATGGTGAATCAGCAGCGGTTTATCAAGGTGAATGACAACCTTTTCATTGGTTTACTTATTTTACGTTGTTTATTAACATATTTTCAAAGGTTATGCTATTATGTAAGGTGATTGACAACCAACGACGGCAACTATTAACAAGATGGGTCATTATTGACAACAAAATATAGCAAATATTCTTGGCAACAAAGGTTCTTATTAACAACGAGTGTGATTTTTGACAAGACCGGTCATTGGTAGCAACGCATGTGATTATTGACAAACATGCTCATGATCAAATGGTTAATCAAGGTTATGAGTAAAGGTTCTTGTTGGACCAATATACAACTTTTGCCAACAAAGGTTGTGATTAAGAATTGCAGGGTATTATGGTCAACATGATGATTCAGTTCGTCACCAGCATGGTTCAGGAAATTCTATTAAGACGGTTGGTGATGTTGAATATCTGACGCGTATACGTAAGTATAAGCATATATATATATATTTATGTATTTATATTTACTTATTTGTTTGTTTGTTTGTTTGTTTGTTTATTTATACAGTATATACATAGAGAACTGGTCACGCTTAATGAGGATTAACATAGCACCAAAAAAAACTATTGGTTCACAAGGGTCAGTCAGTATCAATCAATCAGTATTGGTCAATAAATTGTTAATAATGATCATAAGTGTTTATAGTGGAGGTTTGTGACGCTTCGTAGCGGCTGCTAATTGTTGATGAGTTCTCCTGCTTGATTGTGCCTATGACTGGTTCGCGCGGTTAATAATGGTTGATGATAAGGGATAAAAACCGACAAGAGCCAACATTGCTCATTATGGGTATTTTCATGTTGATCCTCCGAAGCCATGTTGTTACGAAATGGTGTGTGGGCTCGAAATATCACCGTTTATAATCTACCGAAAGCTGCGAAAGCTGACCACCTGTTCGAGATTCGTCTCCTTAGGCTGATTGGTTCTTCAAATAGAACTGTCCCATCAAAAGCAAACAAACACATAATCAACCTCATTAGAACCATTATTAGGCGGCTTTATTTCATAATAATTTATGAGGTTTAGAGGCTTGTTTTAGAATGGCCATGAGTTGCTCAGTGGCTACCAACTTGGTGGCGGCGATGCAAGACACCACACCCTGTGTCCCTGGATACTGTTGCAAGGGCATGAACCTCCAGTGCAGGTTTTGTCCATATCCCAGGTCCCTTTAACCCAGTACTAGCCATGATTACTCACAACTTATCATTGCCACAGATCAGCATCATCATTCCGCATCCTGTTCATTTGGACTGCTGCCTTTTGTTCTCTGCCGAACCAGACCGCCGCGCCAGAACACTCAAGAAACTCCAAAAGCCTTGAAAGCCTGATACCCTTGAAACTCTGAAATCAGAGCAACGTAATTGAATTAGCTTGTGTTTTGTGAATCCCCGAAATTCAATTAGCTTGTGTTTTGTGAATCCCCGTAATTCAATTAGCTTGTGTTTGTGAATCCCCGAAATTCAATTGGCTTGTGTTTTGTGAATAAGCCTGATACCCTTGAAACTCTGAAATCAGAGCACCGTAATTCAATTAGCTTGTGTTTTGTGAATCCCCGAAATTCAATTAGCTTGTGTTTTGTGAATCCCCGAAATTCAATTAGCTTGTGTTTTGTGAATCCCCGTAATTCAATTAGCTTGTGTTTTGTGAATCCCCGAAATTCAATTGGCTTGTGTTTTGTGAATCCCCGTACTTGAATTAGCTTTTGTTTCGCGAATCCCTATAATTGAATTAAATTGTGTTTTGTGAATCCCCGTAATTCAATTAGCTTGTGTTTTGTGAA
>VSDK01022806.1:0-12809 GCA_009767595.1 Symbiodinium kawagutii
TCGTTTTTGGGAGATTTTTGGGCCCGCGCGGATGACCCCGATGGTAATTCCCATTGCAACCAGCGCTCCGAAGTTAAACCTCAAAAACCTCAAAAACCTCAAAAATGTCCGAGCCTTGAACTACATTGACTTGGATTGTGGTGCTACCGATTTTGGGTATTCGGCGCAGGTCATGTTCTGTCCAGAACTCTTTTGACTTCAAGCTGTGAGACGGACAAGCGATGCCCTGTAGTTCACCTACTGAGATGAGTGAGTGCGGAGTGTCTTCTGTTTCACCCTGTGCATTTTTGGTTCAGCTAGCCTTGATGACCTTTTTCGATGGGGCTGGGTTGCTTCTTTTGGGGTTGTTTTGGCTTGCTTGGTCTTGGGTTGTGCTGGTTGGTTTGGTTTGGTTTGTTGGTTTCCCCCATTGGTCATCTTGCTTTAATGTGAAATCATGTGCAGCCTTTGCAGCTTTCCGGACTAGTAGTGACCTGCATCGTGTGTGCAACAGGCACTTCCTGGAAAAAAAACAGGTCATGTTCTGTCCAGTGGCGCCGGTGATTTTGTTGTCTTTGGTGGGTTTGGTGCGCTGGTGAATGCGTTGTGGTGGTGAGATTGTTGGTGATATTGCGGCGCTTGTAGTTTGGTTACACTGGTGACTTTGAACTCCTCTGTTTGATGGGCTGGTGACTTTGCAGTGTTGTTTTGTGGCGGTACGCTGGCGATTCGCGCTGGTAATGTAGCTATGTTGGTAATCTTTTGTGCTGGTGATTTTGTTGGACTTGCGTTTTTGTGGCGTTGGTGACAGTGTGGTGATGCTTTGGTAGCGTAATTGCGCGAGTGCTTGTTCGAGAGCTTGTGGTAAAGCAAGCGTCGCGATGCTTCTTCATTTTCTTCACTCCTGATACGGACCGCCCTTTGGGAAGATCGCAGTTTGCGCGCAGAAATGCATTTCCCAACATTTCAAGACTTGATTGATTATTGGCCAACCTCTACCGCCATCTTTAATACCTTTTGTATTTCTCCAACGGGTGAATGTAGGGAACTCTATGGGGGTTCCCGCGGGGTCCCCTGGGCAGATCCTCGCCGACTTTCAGTCTTCTTGTGCTCTGCTTGTGTGGGTTGAATATTCGTAATTCTATGGGGATTCCCAAGGGTCTTCTCGTCGACTTTCAATGTTTTTCATGTCTGTTTCATTAGTTAATATTTTTCTTGGTGCGGGTTTGGGTTGAATATTCTTGTTGGGCTCCTTGCGTCGAATTCCATGTTCCGAACCTGTTCGAAGGCATTTTGAATGGTTCCAGTTTTGGAGGCTTCAAAGCAGGCGTTTTCCGAGGACAGATGGAAGGGTCTCCACAGTGCGCGAACACATTTTGCTTGAAGCGTGATGCATGGTGATGGATGAATGGCAAGCGACAAGACATAGATGATTACGATCTCTTGGCATTAAATTTTTGCGAAAGGTTGATGGGCTGTATGTCGTCCTAAACTGCAGCGCCAAAACCGTAAAATTTCCTCAAACATGGGTCCACTTTTGGGGTCAAAATGTGGTCCCAAAATTGGGGCCAACATGGAGCCCGCAATTTGTTTGTCAAAAGGATGGGCTCCGTTTTGGGGTCCGCATTTTGACCCCGAAAGTGGACCCATTTTTGGGGCAATTTTACGGTTTTGGCGCTGCGGTTTAGGACGACACACGGCCCATCAACCTTTCGCAAAAATTTTAATGCCAAGAGATCGCAATCATCTGTGTCTTGCTGCTTGCCATTCATCCATCACCATGAACCACGCTTCAAGCAACATGTGTTTGCGCACTGTGGAGGCCTTTCCATCTGTCCCTGGAAACCGTTTGGTTTTGAGCCTCCGAAATTAGAACCGCCTTCAGGGTGCTTGGGGCAATTTGGTAGCAATCGCTGATTGCGTTTTTTTGTTTTTCTGGAGGCGATTGGTTGGCTGACAGTGTATTTGAAAATCGCTTGGCAGCGGTTTTTGATTGGGTTGTTCTGGGCAATTTGTTGGTTAAATCATTGATGCGGTTTTCTGTGGTTTAATAAATCTTGGCCTTGGGTTGGTTCTACAGCTCAGCAGTTGTAAGCAAATCAGTCTTGTCTCCATTGGCCTGGCAGGGGGGGGGGGGTTCTCCAGAACCAGTCGCTGGAGAGGACAGACGGCTGCGTGGGTCGATGTGGCGGTAGATTTGTTTGGAACTTGTCGCTTTCCTGTGTCCAGCCAGGACTGTTTAGAGTTCTAAGATTTGTTGCGTGTGGATTTTAGTGGAGCTAGTTAAAAGGGTTGTGGGAGGGCTCCTGCCATGCGGCTTTGCGGGTTGTAGGTCTGAGGTGGAAGGGTCGTAGGTGCGCCTGGAAAGGTTGTAGCAGGTTTGAAGGTTGTAGGTCTCAGGTGGATTTGAGGGTCGTAGGTCCAAGTGTGGCAGATGGAGTTGGAAGGGTAGTTGTAGAGGTTGGCGTGTTGATGTTTTCTGCGGCCAGAAGGGCTCCTTGCTGCTTGGCGGTGACTTGGGGGGAGCGCCGGACTAAAATTCTAAATAGCTGAACTGATGTGGCTTTTGGACTTGTTCGCGCATGGTTACCCTTCAAATAATATTATAGCGTCCCGAGTCCCCAAGCGACCTCAAAACCTCAAACACAATGGCAGGAACGTTCCAAAGCAGAACCTCAAAAAACCTCAGAAAGTATTTCCACATGTAATCCCCATTGTAACCAGCGCTCCGAAGCAAAACCTCAAAAACCTCAAAAACCTCAAAAATGTCCGAGCCTTGCGAACTACATTGACTTGGGTTGTGGTGTGCTGCCGATTTTGGGTATTCGGCGCTGGTCATGTTCTGTCCAGGTGGCGCCGGTGATTTTGTTGTCATTGGTGGGTTTGGTGCGCTGGTGAATGCGTTGTGGTGGTGAGATTGTTGGTGATATCGCGGCGCTTGTAGTTTGGTTGCGCTGGTGACTTTGAGCTCCTCTGCTTGATGGGCTGGTGACTTTGCAGTGTTGTTTGTGGCGGCGCGCTGGCGATTCGCGCTGGTAATGTAGCTATGTTGGTAATCTTTTGTGCTGGTGATTTTGTTGGACTTGCGTTTTTGTGGCGTTGGTGACAGTGTGGTGATGCTTTGGTAGCGTAATTGCGCGAGTGCTTGTTCGAGAGCTTGTGGTAAAGCAAGCGTCGCGATGCTTCTTCATTTTCTTCACTCCTGATACGCGGACCGCCCTTTGGGAAGATCGCAGTGTATAATATTTGCGCGCAGAAATGCAAAATCCCAACATTTCAAGACTTGATTGATCATTGGCCAACCTCTACCGCCATCTTTAATACCTTTTGTATTTCTCCAACGGGTGAATGTAGGGAACTCTATGGGGGTTCCCGCGGGGTCCCCTGGGCAGATCCTCGCCGACTTTCAGTCTTCTTGTGCTCTGCTTGTGTGGGTTGAATATTCGTAATTCTATGGGGGTTCCCAAGGGTCTTCTCGTCGACTTTCAATCTTTTCATGTCTGTTTCATTAGCTAATATTTTTCTTGGCGCGGGTTTGGGTTGAATATTCTTGTTGGGCTCCTTGCGTCGAATTCCATGTTCCGAACCTGTTCGAAGGCATTTTGAATGGTTCCAGTTTTGGAGGCTTCAAAGCAGGCGTTTTCCGAGGACAGATGGAAGGGCCTCCACAGTACTTTGATAACTTCCTCAGCCTGAGTAAAAGGGCATCCTCCAGACACACGGACCTCTGTATCACTGCCATATTCTCCTTTCTGGGATGGAAGCTTTCGGAAGACAAACTTCTTCCATTCGATTCTGTTTGCAAAGTTCTGGGAGTTCGTTTGGACTTGAGCAACGCAAAGTTTGGCCTAGTCGAAGTTGCCAACACACCAGAACGAGTGGAAGAACTTGTTGAAGAGCTGAACCACATCGTCCAGGAGAACAAGCAATAAGCTCTGCAGGAAAGATGGTGAGAAGTTGCGAGGCCGTCTTCAGTTTGCAAGTAGTCAGCTTTTCGGAATATCTTTCAGAAAATATCTGAAAGAATTTGAGCAACCATGTCGCTTCAGGGCGCAAGGTGTTAACGGAAAGCACCAAGTCAGCCATGCGCAAGTTGATAGAGGCTCTAAAGCTAAACCACCCCAGAGAAGTTTCACGAGGCTTGGCAGACCACGTGCGCATATACGTAGATGCCTCCTTTGAACCTGGAGGATATTCTGGGATTGGCGGCCTCTGTCTCAACAGTGACTGACGGCTCCTTGCATAGTTTCTTCAGTAAAGCTGTTGTCACCCCCTGAAAACTGGGCCGCCTTGACCCAAACTTCCATTACGTCAACTCTCAATCTGGCTGTGCAGCCCATGATGTCGGAGCACTCTGCTCTCGATGGTTCATCAGCTGGATTTGACTGGCTAGGCACTCGCTCCAGCCAAACTTGACAGTGTACCTCTTCTTCTATCAGGTAGAAGGCTTCCATGAGGCAGCTGACAAGATGATTTTGTGAATGCCCCCTAACAAGGCTCTTCCTGACGGGTTCATTGTCAGTGAAGAAAACAGTCCGTTTCGAGCACAAGACATCTCGCCATACAGTGGCTGCCACCAACAATGCTACCATCTCCAGTTCAAGAATGACAGTTTCTTTATTACCGTGTCCCACTAAATACAAAAGGTTTTTGGGAGCGCGGCCAAAGACTGACCCCAATTCTCAAAAGAAAAAAAAGCGCTGTCCACTGCTTCACTTCAGTTTGAGTCACACTTGCAGTGTCATGTTGAGTTCATGCGCCCGCAGTGTGGCTCGCAGGGTCAAGTGACCAGAGCCATAAACATGCACAAGCACATCAAGTGATGTTCTGCATGTTCATGTCAAGTGACATTTTTCTTTTCGTCCCTACCCCTCCCTCCCTGATCAAGTGGACAGATGTCTGGACAAGTGTCCAAGCGACAAGTGTCGGTCTGTCTCCAGTTGGGCTTTTCCCACATTTACAGTGTTTTGACAATCTCCTCAAGTGAGTTTTGCGCTGGGTTTTCACCCAACTTTAACAGTGATTTGACAAGTGTCATCACCCAGTTTTGTCACACTTGCTGTGTTCCTTGAAAGGTTCAGGGTCTTGGACCTATTTCTGGAACTGTTTTGAGGCCATTCCAATTTCGTCAAGTGACGAGTGGTCAAGTGACCTTAGTCAAGTGACCACCAGTTTTTCTGCTTAGGGTGAGGCACTAAGACTGTGAAACCGCTAAACTATGTAGCAGAGATCACTTGATCTAACAGTCTTGACGTCAATGAGAAACATTGACAGTAAAAATCCCAAACTTAAGCCGTGACAGCGCGGCCAAAGACTGACCCCAATTCCCAAAAGAAAAAGAAGCGCTGCTTTGCCTGAGTGAACTGTGTGCCGTTTTGTCAAGAGGAATAAAGTTGTGCTTCCAAAAGGTTCGGAAGAACCACAACTATTCAGACATTGGAGAAGTTCCAATACACCAGTGTTGTCCAGTACCTTTGGGGCTTGGAGTGGCGCTGCCTTAGGTTGTTTGTTTTCCACAACAATACAGGCAAACCAATACCTGCGTCATACTCTGCTCAAAGGTGTGGCGCCCAGTTTCTTTCTCTTGGTCCTGCCGGTTGTTTCCGGCTTGCAGTAGTTATTTTCTATTTGGAGAAGTCATCAAATTTGTTTTTTGAATGTCCATGCCACTTCGTAGTTTGTTCTCTGAGCTGTACAGGTTGATCCGGACTCTGTAACAGTGCGAGTACGGCAATACGGCTTGAGGACTGGGCTTACAGCAATCCGGATTCTTGTTTCACTGTTGTGCGTTTTTCGTAATAACAAGTGACCGCGGCTTCACGGCAAAGCGGCGCATCCGCAGAAAAAAAATCTTGGGAACTTGCAGTTGGTGGGATTTTTTTTCTTCCAAATGCATTTGAAAACTTTAATCCTTTTCCATCGCTTCTTCTCAGATTTCTTCGCATTGCCGTGATCATTCCAACCAGTATCATCATTGTCATTATTTGAGTACTGTCACTTCTGTCATTCTTGTTATTATTGTCATCCTTGTCATTATCCATTGTTTTCCTTATTGTCATTGTTGTCATTATTGTCATTCCTGTCATTATCGTAATTTATGGACGATGAAAATAATGATGATGATGATGATGATGATGATGATGATGATGATGATGATGATGGAAATGATGAGGACGACGACGGCGACAACGATGCCGACGACGACAATTGCGACGACAATGACAACGATGATGACGACAACTACGATGACAATGAGGACGACGAAAACGACGACGGGTGACAACGATACTGATGCTGCTGATGATGATGTTGATGATGATGATCTGATGATCATCATCATGATGATGACAACAGCGACAACGACGACGAAATGAGACGATGACGATGATGATGATGATGATGATGATGATGATGACGATGATGGTGGTGATGATGATGATGATGATGATGATGTTGTTGTTGTTGTTGTTGGTGGTGGTGGTGGTGATGTTGTTGATGATGGTATATGTTAATCATGAATGACGGTGATTGCGATGGTCAGTATGATCATCGACATTCGTCATTTAGTTTTGATTTTTCACGTATGCGAAAAAATCAAGTTTGTTCACAAAGGCTGAAAATGACATTTGGGACATGTTGTTCTAACATTATATCATCCAAACGTGTCTTGGAACAAAAACGAATTGAACACATGCGATATTATTTTGGGTTGTGTGAGGGACGTGCGTCATTTTGAGTTTGCCATTGGGCTACAATTGTGCCGAACAAATTTCGCCTGTTGAATTTTGAACATCTCTCGCACTAATGAAACTGTATGCCTTGCCCCGGGCTCCCGCTCCCTTGGCTGTTCCTAAGTAGTTCAGCTAGCATGCAACTATGAATAACCAGTTCACAGGGCACACATAAATGCTTATTAGGGTTTCACCTATTACCTGGTTAATAGAGACCCAATTCATGCTTGATATACTTGTTAGGGGTCGAGTGGCTTATCCGATATCCATCACAGATTTTGTCAAAATATTGATATTTTCATAGATGTTCAACTGCCTAATCATCACCTATGAGAACGCATGGGGTCAAAAAACCCATAATGTCATAGTCAAATGCTTCCACCGGTGGCAAACTGCGTCAAAATCTCTTGTGCATACTCATCCTGAATATTTTGTTTGCAAATCAATGTTCAGTTTAGATTTGGATGATCTTTTCATGTAAGTGAGGTGACAATGAAGACCAGAACAAAAATTTGTGAAAACATTTTCCAGTGTTAAAAACAAATATTTTCCATGAACAATTGGACCAAGAACAATACCAGAACCCGAAAATAGTTCTTTGGATCGAAAAACGTGATTTCGCTTCAACCTGAAACAAACACCTACACAAAACAGGAACAGGTGCTAAGGAATCGGCATTAATGAAGACAGACACTGTAGACATGGAACATGAACAAATCCTATCCGCCTTCTCCAAAAGTTGAGATGTGGACTACAAGGCAGTGTTTGTCGTGTTGTGAAAATGGACTCGGCGAGGTGCAAACATTGGGAGAGATCTTGGTGACAGCAAAGATCAAACCGTGAAAGTGAAAGATCAAACACCAAAAACCGAAAGAAAACAAAACTCTTCATGGTTTGTTTGTCTTACGAAGTGAGGTTCTTGCGCCCGACCGTGCCAACGAAACCAAACAACTGGAAACAAACAGGTAGACCTGTCCAGCTCTGGCTTGAAACTGGTTCCAACATAAGAAGGACTTGTGGATGGTGCCCGTCGGTAAGGCTAAGATCAGCCTAGGATGAACTTTGTCTGGGATTGGCATGAAAGTTCAACCTTTGTGAGTTCGCAAAAAAATATTGGATATTCAACAACAACTTGTGTAGTATATACGCCCCCATTTTTTTAAATATTGTGTTTTTTCCTTCTCTTGCATATTCTTTACTTATCTTGCATATTTTCTTCACACACACAAAACTTTTTGGATATAGACCAAACATTTAAAATGTGTGAGAATTTTCGGGTTGACAATATAGATACTTTTGGGGTGATAGCACACAAATGTTGGGGTGATAGCATGTAGATGTTTGTTAAACAGGTGCGTGGAGTCGCTGAGTTGCCAAAAGTTCATATATCCAGTTGGCTCAAGTGCACGACGCTACTTGAATTCCTTGGTGGAGCTTTCAGACCAGCTGGCGCCAAGAACTTCAATGCAATTCCATACAGACTCCAAAAATGCCAGTTGGAAGGATTTGAAAACAAAGAATAAATCAGGAAAAAACATGTGTTCTTTGAAAATTTGAACTGAAAAAGGTCTGTGAACTCGTTGGACTTGCTGCAAATCTCATTCGAAAAACACAAAGAACATGTGCAACACATCCTTAAAAAATCAAACACCAAAGATAATATGCTGCGACCTGTGATCAGGATCAGTTGTAGTGAACAATTTTGTCATCACGGCATTCAAGTGCAAGCCAAAGAATGCGAGTTCCGACTGCAACATCTCCATCATCTCAATCATTTGAAATCCTGTACATACCAAATGTTGATCAAGTGTTCTCCGCCACCAATGGCCACGCCCTTCCATGAAACAATTGCTTGTTCCAAACCGGCGTTGAACAGAAGTGGGTTAAGGACATCGCCCTGTTTCACCCCTCAGTCCATTTTGAATTTGGGACTGCCTTTGATATAACTTGTTTGGCCATGATGCCAACATGCAAACCGTTCGATGTATCCATTTTCTCCATTTTCGAAGCCCTGACTGGCGAGGGCTCGGAATAAACATTGTATTAAATTTGGTCGAAGGCTGTGTGTAAATTCAAATTTGCAAACCAAGCGCCTTATTTTCATCAAGATGATTTGCCACGAATTGCTTCGAAAACAGCCAAGGCATCAATCACACCAGTGCCGGGTCGGAAAAACATTTGATCATGAGGTGTTGCTCCAGTGTCAGTTGCAAACAAACAATTGTAAGTGACCTTCAGGATTGCAATTGGTTCCATTTTCCTGTTGGGGTTGTGTGCCCATTTTTTTGGACAAAATTATTGAAAATTGCATGTTGCCATGCTTTCTTTGCTTCGCCCGTCTGAGTCACTTCAAAATGACTACGGTCCTAAAAGGATATGGGGGAACAATGGAAACTAAAGACCTATTCACCTCAATCAATTACATAAAGATTTTTGCAAGAATCTATATACGTACAGAGTTTCGTTCAAATTCCAATTCAAGTTGGGGGCCGCACTTTTAATCCAGGGTTGATGTTGTTGTTGTTGTTGTTGTTGTTGTTGTTGTTGTTGTTGTTGTTGTGGAAGATATTGCATACCCTATCCTATGTTTCATGTGTTGCATAGTTTCTTGCCAAGGCTCTCCATCCAGAAACGCCCAACCGACAATGGAATGCAACAGGCGCCTTTGCGCTATGTCTAATTTGTGGAAATGTGCCTTCCTCAGTTGTAACATGGATGAACCAAAGCAAACTGTACGGGATACCTCTAAATCAAAAACATGACGTCGCAACTTCAAACATATCAGTTTGTTCAATAGGATGTGCTTGTACTTTCAAAATTTAACCCAGCAGCACGGAGACGCCCCGGGGTGCTGGTAGCATTGTGAAATTGTGAACAAAAGGATTTTACTTTGTGGGTCCAAACCCTTCGCCCAACATGGAATTGAATATGTTCTGGCTAGATCATCATTGCCACATGTCACCATTTCAACCAAAATGCCGTCAACATCCTGGGCTTTCCGCTCTGTTGACGCAACACGTTCCGGAACTCATCCCAGATGAGCCGACGAACGCCTCGAAGTGTGCCCGCATGGTCGAAGCGAGCAGAGGCGTCGAAAACAATTAATTACAGATGAACCAAAAGCTGGGTTCAGCGCTCAGGAAAAAACAGTCTGCCGCAAATTGTTTCATGCAATTCTTTTGAAACATGGGTCTCATGCCTCGCGTCCGGATGAAAAAAAATCTCGAAACACTTTTTGGTTTACCAGCACTGGGTTCCACATCAGTTCCCTTGCTTTGGTGAACAGGTTCAGGCATCACAGTGTCTAAACGGTTGGGTGATACAAACTCAATAATGAAAGTGACCCTTGTGTTCCTGTTGGCCCGCATGCATTTCTTCATGGTAAGATGGTATTCATTTTGCCAAATTTGTTCGTTCAAAACGGCATTTTGTAGGTCGACGTGGCTGCACCAATTGCTTTTAAAAGAGTTATCGGGAGCAACGAAAACAATATTTACCCTTGCAAATTTGAACAGTTCGGCCAGCAGGCCGTCACCATTTGCGCGTGTCCGGTTTTTGATCACACGGTGAAACTCCACCATGGTCAATGGCGGGATGCTAAAATAACATTTGTTCCCCACTGACCCCAGTGCAAATTTAAAGTATGCCAAGTTCTTATCAACATCGGAGTGACAAACGTGTTCCGCAAATTTCAGAAAGACATTTGGTTCAAAAATGTGTCAGCGGGTCCGAAAATTCATACGCGACTTTTTCGTATTTTTGTGTTTTCCGCCGCTTTTGTTTCTTGAGCAATGTTTTAGCAGCTTTGACAAAAGGGAACTTCAGTTTTCAAAACGTGGCGCAAAAAAATGTGGACCACTGGCAGTCCAAAGGGGGAAAAATATGAGAGCGCAAGGCTGGGGATAGTTCATGCTAAGCGCCCCGCAATGTCTTCAAAGTCGCGTGGCCCCGAGGTCACTCAACGTTTGTGGCCGTCGGGTTGCATTTGTTCTGCCAGGGTCGTGGTGTGTGTGCGGAACGCCAGAGTCATCCAACATAGGCGTCGAACGTCGTTGCATTTGCGTTATTTTAAAGTCTTCGGCCCACGACAACACATCGATGATTTGCAAACCAATGACACTACAAAGTCCCGCAGCACCGACATGTAAGCGAAAACCATCATGAACAAAATCAGGTTGCGGCCGCACCCGTTGAACTCGCGGAATTCAGCTGTTCATGGCCAACTGTGGCCAGCGTTAAGTGGCCTTCACAAAGGCAGGGCGCATTTCACACAACACGCATTCCTCCGCGACCAATTTCCCTTTGCGTGGTTCAAATCAATGCTGACGATTTGGAAGCAACATTTGGCATATCCGCCCATTGAACCAGGGGAAAAGAAACAAGTCGCATGCTCAAAGCTTCCTTCGGTGGAGTCAGTGCATACAGACACATCACCCGAACATGACGGGAAACAACACGCCCGACATTCCCAGCGCGCTCAGAATGCAGATGGCAGTCCCAACCCATTTTTTTGGCAGAAAAAATTAGGCAAACGTTGGAACAGGTTGAAAAACGGACCATCCCAAGTAGCGATTTTTGGTTTCCAAATTCAATGGGGGTGACTGGGTTGTCCGGTTTTTTCCGGTTGCGAGGTCTTGTGTTACATGTCAGAACGGCCTATCTGGACCACATTTTCATCCGTGGGTTCAACCGACACTTGATTGCAACGAATTTTTTGTCCCGGCGATCCGGGTGATGGATGGAACTCTGTTAAGACATAGGGTTTGACTTTGATTTTGGCCTGCACGCCGTTCGGCGGGCCCTTTGTCGGAAGAGTTTCGGCCAATTGCAAAATTGTGTCCCATGTGTAAACTGTTCGCATATTTGCTGTGGGGTCGAATGGAACAATGCCCAGCTTGAAGACCAACATGGGTTTTGAAAGCGTCACTTGGAACAATTGGATATTGAACTTCGGAAACTTGTGAGGCGAATCGTCGGCCCCCCCGCTGAAACAAATTGGCTTGCGCCATGGCATGAGGTCCTGCATGCTTGGAATAGACGGGTGGCAGATCAAATTGCAAGTGCTGGCGTTCCTACATGGTCGCGGGTGTGTTTGACACAGGATTGGACATTGGCAAGGTACATAGCAGGACTTTCTTCGCAACGTTGGGCAAAACGAATTCTGATTTGGACCCCTTCCTCTGGTGAGCATGCTCGGTTGGGAAGACCTGCGGCCACATGGCCCACACAAATCCAAACATTCCGCTACAAAGGGCTAGGCGATGGCAAACTATGGCAGCTGACCGAAGCTTGTGGCGCTTGTATTTGGACGAGTTTAGAGATTTTACTGCAGGAAATTTAGCACATTGAGCATTGTGCCTGTGCATTATTGTGCATATTTCATTGGTGCCATTGCCTGTGCCCTAAATGGGCCGCTCGAATCCGGAGCTCGCAGGCTTGACTTGACTTGACTTGACTTGACTTGACTTGACTTGACTTGACTTGACTTGACTTGACTTGAAGAACAGCAGGGGTTTCGTTTTGGCGCGCTTTGCGGGAGCAAGGCGTGTCCGAACACATGATTTTGCTGTTGCGGCATGTGTCCGCAAATCAGGTAGGTCAGGTGGTGGATTGAAAAACCATAAGCGAACAATTTGAAATTTATGCTGGTGTCCGACAAGGACGCGTTTTACACCTATATTTTTTCAACTCTGTTTTGCAATATGGGATGGCGTTGGGGCCGAAGAAGTGTGAGCACATGGGCACGGATTGGGGTGATGGTGATTCCAATCTGTTGCACCGTCCGTCGTTTCGCAAATGACATTTTGACGTTTTACATCTCTGAAACTCAAGGTCCGCTCGGCTAGGTTCGGTTTTCCTTTTGCCTTCTGTGCTGGTTGACTTCGGAACCATGCCGCTGTCGACGCTCCAGAAGAATACGCTGAAAAATCCAGCTACAACTATCAAATTCGAAGCTGAGAATCCCAAGGCCCCAGGTAGCAAAGCTTTCCACAGGTATGACAAATACAAAACCGGTGCTACAATTGCTGAAGCTACCGCTTTGGGAGCTAACTGGCAAGACATCACTGGCGACTTTGAACGTGGAATCCTCGTTGTGTT
>VSDK01022810.1:0-45647 GCA_009767595.1 Symbiodinium kawagutii
TCGGGAACTAATCTAACTCAACACGATTTGCCTGAACCACACGGCTTTCTGCAAGCATGCACCACGTACAATTCTGAGATATTCTGAATTCTGACTGAGTAAGAAACGTGTGAACAGTATAGCTTGAAGCCCACTGATGGCTATACATCATTGCGCTTCCACAGACCCTCGCCAAATGTCAGCAATGGCCTCACTTCCCAATGTTGCCCGCCTACCCTGGACCAGAGGAATTTGACCCCTGCGCCCCCCAGGAAAGATTTGCGCAGACCCCAATCAATTGCTGTCACAAGAGCTGCCATATGTGCATTCTTCAGCCTCTGGCCAAGTCAGCCCTTCTTGCTCCAACAGTCATTTGATAGACGTTTAACAGCAAGTGCACTCATGATTTCTTCTTCCCACCTGCTACTTGTGAATTGCTGTACACGCATGCGTGCTTGATCCTTTCCTTTCTTTCTTGTGCAATTAGTTTCGCAACGATCCCACATTAAACTCTTCACTGTACATCAACGCGAGGTCGGCAAAAATGGGCAGTGCGAATCACATGGCCAGTGCAAATTGTAGGGCCAAAGGGCAAAACATCGTTTTTTCCTGTTGCGTTTAGCAACGCGTCTGGGGGATTGACCAGAACGAGAGGTCATTAGGACTCTGATAGCCAGGAAAGGCAAAAACCAAATCTTGAGAGCCAACTGGTGAACTAGTTCCAGTGCCCATCACCATTTCAATTTTCCCTCTGCTATTTAGCAAGGAAAACTTGATACTGATAGCTAATTCGGTCCATGCTTGCTTTGAACTGAGTTGTTCAGTTGTTTCCAGCCTGAAAGCTTTGTGGCTTGTTTGAAAACATGTTTTCAGGTCTCAAACATTTTCTATTTTTCCGATTTCAGGGCAGAAGCACGTGATGTGATTCTGTGGGTTTTTCCACATGCATTTTGCTGTCCACAAAATGATCCATAAATCGGTTTGTCCCAAATGCAAAGCAAGTGCTACAGTTTCGTTGCGAGTCTGTTTAAAAGCCTGTTTCAGAGCTTCACTGCTTGCAAAACCCTGAATTGTCAGACTTTTCAATCAATTTTAGCAAAAGGGTCCGTTAGCGGCCAAAATGTGGATTTGAAGTGTTTTTGGAACCCTGTGGTTCCCCCCCACGGGTACCCGTAATCATCCGTAAATTTGAAATGTCTCAACGGAATTAGTATATAGAATTATATAGAATTGCTCCTTCATCTTCCGTGCCCGTAAAAGCAAGTGTAACAGTGCGACCAGTCAATGTATCATACAAGTACCTGGGGGTCAGGGCCCCTCCCACCACATGTGAAGACCCGAGTTCAGTGCTGAATCTGGGCATCCAAAGATGCAATCTGGGGCCCGGGCCTCCACCTTTCTCCCCTTTCTTCTTGCCTTTACCTGCCCGTTTCGCGGAATGGCAGCGCGTCAACTCATCCAGATGTTGCTGGAAGGTCGTGAGATGTTTCACATCAATGAACAGGATGCAGGGCCCGGCCCACCACTTTACCGCTGGGTCTTGACTGCCAGAACCGAACACAAACCACCAAGCCACAAAGAAGTAGATGTACTGTGTACAGCTGATCATCGCGCAGCGACACAACGCCAAAACGGCGGGGAGCAAATCCAAGCTACCCAAATCGAAACAAAAAAAAGTTTCCGAAAATCAATGCAACCCATAGCAACCCTCCAACCTTTCTTATCTTTGCCTTTTCCTTTTTGTTTCCCCTTTCCTTTGGCACCTCAGCAGGGCAGCCCCCCGCATCCCACCGCATTGTGGGATCGTGCGGCCAAGTGGCCATCGCCGGTGCCATGCCTAGCGACGTCCAACCACTTCTGTTGACAAATGGAGCGCGCACATGTCACCTCTGACTTTCCATGTTTATCCATCCGAAATGTTTTTTTTTGAGTCAAATTAAATAATTGATGTTGAAATCGAGCTCGGATTATGTTTATTTCGATCGATTTGTTCATTGACATTGAATGCACGGCACCAAGAAGAGACGCAGAATAACGCAACAATGACGGATATAGATGTACGAAATGTATCGAATTGTTGCCACAGTCTGGCAATTTTGATCCCCAAGGGCGTGACTGGTCGGAGGCGGTCTTCGGCTCTTTGGCCTTTTTCTCCGCCTGCTCCCAGGGAGGTACACCATGCAATTGTGCGCTACGCTAGTCTACTGGGGGGCAAGGACTGTGGTAGTTCAATGCGGCTCATGGCAAGGACAAACGTAATGAATGAGTGGTCATAGGACGCTGACAGCTGACCTCGCGCATCCAGACTCGAAGCATACGAGCTCCCGATGCTTCCACCTGGGTGACCGAAACCGCCTGGAATTTGATTTCGCGGTTTCCACTGTGATTGGGTAGCGTTTCCTTGCTGAAACTAAAGATGAGGGAAACAATTACATGTTCTTCTTTTCGCTTGTTCGATTCGCACATCATTCAGGCTCTCAGGGGTCCACTGTCAAAGATTTTAAAGCACAGGGCTATGTCCAACCCCATGTGACAAAAGGATGCTGAAGGATGAAAGTTTGGATCTCCGAACACCTGAGTCTCGGGCCGTCTCAGTGTTGAGAAAGCTGCCGAAGTGTTTCAAAATGACTTCATGGGCTTTCTTTCGTGCCTGACCAAGTGGACTGGTGACTGTTGCTCCCATCTCCGTTCCAGAGCACCCATATGAACCCGCTAAGAAAATCCAATGTATTCAATCTACCTACACCGATTTTAGTAATTTCCGTGTTTATCTACCTGCTGCACATGAATGAACAAAATTAAGGAAGAAAGAAAGAATCAAGTAAATGAATATATACAAACAAAAAGGAAATAAATTACAATTATTAAATAGACACATAAATTATCGGCTTTTTGAGCACATGAACATATAAACGAACAAATGACCAAATAAATAAACATGAATAAACAAATAAAATCAAATAAATAAGCAATTTAATAGCTTGTATAACATGCAAATAGAAATTCACATTAGTTATATATAATCAACAGGGCACTGCGCACAAGACGGACGCAAATCAGCCTTGGCTTCACTATCAGCTGCAAAGATGTACCCAATACATCCGAATGCCCATGTAACTAATATGCTGAAGCCAATCAATAGACATTGCTCGAAGTTTCCTCCTGCTTTAGCGGGTACCGGAAGTGCCGAATAGTTGACAAACAGACCTCCCATCATTTGGGGCAATTTTCCTCTGGGCGTGCCTGGAATGATGTGAACTTGATAGCTCATTTCAGACCTTCAAATGTGAAATTTTGCCAAGCGTGATCCACACCTGGCGCCGTCAGCTACGGGCTTGCTGGGACGCAGAGATACTCGTCATTGTTGGCGGTCACATGTTGTCCCTGCGCGCCAAGGTGTTGCCACAACTCCACAGTGCAGCACTCCAAGCGGTGCTCGCTTTGGAGATAGCACATTTTCACCTCGTGGAAGGTGTCTTGCAGCATGCTGACTGGGAGGATGGGAAAGTCGGTCAGGTTGTGAATCGCCACATGGGACAAGGCCATGGTGTTGAACAGCACAGATTCAGGATTGAAAGCCCTCTTGGTTCGGTGACTCTGAAAGGCCAAGACCTTTGAGAAGTTGTGGCGCATCAAGGCCAGCGGCTGGGTGAAATACTTCTGCACCTCTTCCGCGCCAGAGATGATACTGCCCTTGTCGTTGATGCCATGCCAAGCTTCGCAGCTGGCCGAATAAATCCCTGGAGGCATAGACTCCAAGGGTGGCACAAACTCCTCCATGACCGCCGAGTCATCACGTAGGCGCATCGCCATGTTGGGCGGTTGCTCCGGGTCCCGGGCCAGGATCAGTTGCCAGCAGCGATCCAGGGCTTCCCACTGCCTCATGTGTGATTTGGACCGCTTCTTGCAATACTCCTGTGGGTTCCCAGCCCTCGCGGCTAAGTCCTGGTTCATCAATGCAGCGTAGCGGGGGTCCACAGGATAATCTTTGGGAATGAAAGGATCGAAGACGACCGTGATGTTTGAAGGAAAGATGTCCACAGTCTCACTGAGAGAGTAGAAACTGCCCTCTGTGATGGTGTATTCGCCGATGTTGGTCCCAGCTGCACGATGGACGAAAGCCGTATCATCAACACGTGGATCCAACACGAGGTAAACCTCCACATTGTGACCAGCAGCCAGTGCAGGTTCGATGAGCCGCTCCATCTTGGTGTGCAAATGCAGCCTGCGGATCTGTCCAGTGATGCAAATAGCGAAGCGGTCGCCCAGGCGGTAGCTTGAAGCTCCGACTGCTTCGGCATGGCTAGGATCTGCTTCTTCAAAGGGATTGACCCAGGTGTCCGGTCGCTTTTCAAAGTTGCCAACCTGGGGGAAGGGCACCTCGAACTCAGGCTGCACACCCAAGAGCTGCGCAATCTGCGTGGAGTTCAGCGGCAAATCCATGTTGACCTCCAGCAAGTGGTCTTGTGGCACCATGCAACGGACCAAGGTCTCATGCAAATCAAAAAGCTGCGCTGCGTCCTTGGTTGCAAGGCTGCTGAAGGTGTGGCTGCAGGGTGATTGCACTGGCAGAGGCGAAGTGCCGTGATGCTTGGCGCGGGACTGCGCCCAGTGCTCTGAGTTGCGTAGAGTCAAAATCACCTTGGACTCGGGCGATGCTGCATAGAAGTCCAGGAAGAGCTCAGCCATGGGCGTGTCCAGGAAGAGGTCGGATCCTGAATTGAGGATCTGCGAAAAGTTGAACTGATTCAAGTTTTCGATCCTCCCTTTCTCTGTGCAGTTTTGGGTTAAAAGCCGATCCAAATCGAACCAACTTGGGTGCCAGGGGTCGAAGTGGTGCACACGAAGGCCTAGCTGTCGCGCAAAAAGCGCTAGGGACCGTGTGCCTGTGGTGCCCAATCCCGCACCCAACACTGGTGATTTTGCCACACTCTGTCCCAACGACGCTCCCCCGAAGCGACGCTCCGAGAGGTCATAGCTGGGAATGAAGTGCCGAACTCCGGCGACGTATTCATCAATGCAGTGCTGCTGCTGTGTGGAAAAGGGGCTGCCACTTTCAACATGGCTCTTGGCGCCATCGAAACGAGTTTGAACTAGGCAGGAACTTTGACTTTGGGAATTCGCAGTGCTCCACAAAGTAGTTAGGACGAGGAAGCTGGACATGGCGGCAGCCATGGCCACGCAGCGGTTAAGAACGGGGAAGATCGGGTCATAGTCCAAACAGACTTGAGCCAAAAGTTTTACAGTCGAATTATTTGAGTGATTCATATACTTGTTTGAATCATTTTTGGATATTTTTGGGTCATGTTTGCATCGTGTCTGAATCATGGTTCAGCCATGTGGCAATTTTTGTCATTTAGGGTCAGTGCTGGCTCGATTTTGTTTCCTGTGTCATGTCCAAGCCATGAACACTATAGAGGAGCTTGGCCTGATCTAACCCCGGTGAAAGCTGAGACATCACAGTTACTGGAAAACCGCGATGCGACGCACCTCTTTCGATCCATCCTTGATGTCAGCAGCATTGAGGTCCACCTCGATGGTGACGCCCGACCCAAACGACCAAGGTTAAGGCTGGGCATGGTGGTACAGTTGGGTTGGGACTGGTTAGTAATGGTTAAGCATGGTATAGTAAATGTATGCAACTGTTGGTAAGTATTGGTTAGAATCATGACATATCATGACTATAACATAATGCTTGGCATATTTCCTGTGCTTTTGATGGGTGGCAAAATCCCACTTCAGGCCGCTTCAGGCAGAATTTGAAACCCAATCAATCACTGTCAATCTCCAGCAACGCATTGGACCCACCAATGGCCACCCGATGCC
The DNA here is from genome assembly GCA_009767595.1 of Symbiodinium kawagutii. Lineage (NCBI taxonomy): Eukaryota > Dinophyceae > Suessiales > Symbiodiniaceae > Symbiodinium > Symbiodinium kawagutii. Next base: position 5,806 of record VSDK01022810.1, read on the forward strand.
AAAGTTACCGAATTGCGGGCTCCAAATGGCTCCAGTGGGGGGATGTCTCCAAATGGTGTACTCCACAATTTATCCGTCCCCTACTCCAGGAGACCATCCCCCCACTCTCGCTCCATCGCCATCTTTCATATTTCAGGATGGTCGAGGATACAGACATATACAGATCAATTTATGTTCCACTGAATTCATGGCACGGCCCCATCTTCCCCAGCCCTCAGTGTCACACGAAGGCAGGTGGACTCACCTGCGGATAAAGCGAGTACACTCTCTCTTTCATGGTTCTCCCTGGCACTTCTTCCAGCTGCTCATTGTCAACCAGCTCAGGACAAGTAGACCGAAACCGCTATCATTGACGATAAATGATGGTAAACAAGTCATTTTCCTGTAGCCACCTATGCCTTGGGCGATGCAATCCTTTCGTTTGCCCAGGCCGCCTCGTTACACCTCACCTTGTCGCACCTGGCCTCTGCTGTTTCCGTGTCCTCTTTGCGAAGACTTGGAGACTGCTGCTGTAAAAAACCTGGCGCCAGCAGCTCATGGTCACATTGTTCTCCAAAAATGTAGGGACACCGAAAGAAAAACACAATGACATGATAATGTCTGTTCAGATTGCAGGGACATGTTTGTGCATTGATTTATGTGGCAAGCTATGACATCATCCGTGAAAAGTTTGCGGGCGACTCAAACGCTCGCTCGCTGCAACGCCAATACCAAGCAATATCAAACAGGCCAACATCGCCCAGGAGTTCTTTTGAGAAAGTTGGGCCCACAGCATCCTCCAATTCCTCAGCTCTTGTCAAGGGGCCGCGGGGCGAAGTCAACCTGGAAAGAACGAGAATGCCATTCTGCCAGCTGACAGTGGCATGGTAGCCATTTGCCCGTGGCAGTGGTAGAAATCAACCAGCCTCTGGAGACCACTCAGCCAGCCAGGGCTCCACACAGCCTCTGTTTCAGCTTCAAAGGAGAAACTGGATCCCAACGCATTGCGGGCTTCCCGTCGCCTGGCGAAGCAGGGTAACCTTTGCCTGAGGGGAGTTTCATAAGCAATCAGCTTTTGACAGCTCACCTTTTGCACCTTTTTGCCTGAATTATTTCATTTGCAGGAGGCCGACTACGATTTTTTTGGCGGCGACTATGCCATTTGGGAACTGCCAGTGTGCATGCCCTCCGTTTGTTTCAAATTGTCTGGCCTACTAACTATCCATTGGTTTCTGCTAGTGCGACGGCATCAGCAGCTTGGCCCACAGGGCATGTGGTTCCCCGAGTCTTGGTGGGCATGGGCTGCCCACGTGAGCAACAAAGACCAACCCATGCATGAAGCGACTGAAGCGATCGTGACGCTGTACATGTAACGCGTGCATAAAGAGACGCATCCAACGTTGCTGTTGGGTCATATCATATGTGTCATATCAACTGCCATCAATGTTTCTCAAAATAGCCAGCTATCATTATCGATCCTTATCAATCCTTGTCGAGCATTATCTAAGTCTATCTAAGTCTATCTATCTAAGTCTATCTATCTAAGTCTATCTATCTAAGTCTATCTATCCATCTATCTATCTATCTATCTATCTATCTATCTCGGCCATCCATCCATCCATGTCCTTTCGGCTCTGGGCCGCCCCAACTCTTCAGCATCGCGCTTCAGCTCCGCCGCCACCGCCCCAGGTGTGATGAGCTCCGTTAAGTGCAGCTCCACCTGGGGCTGAGCCATGGTGAAAAATGAGTCGTTTAGAGTCGAGTGGTTGATATTGGTTCTTGATATAGGTTCTTAACCCATTCTACATCGTGGGTATCAACCATAATGCTTTAGAACGGTTGAAGTGGCTAGTAACATAACCATGCTTAATCATGGTTAATAATGTTGATACTGGTTAATAATGGTGAAGTAATACTGGTTAACAATGGTGAATTAATAATGGTTAACAATGGTGAATTAATAATGGTTAATTAAAATGGTTCTTAATAAGTGGCTAACAATATAGCCATGCTTGATCATCGTTAATTAATAATGTCAGGTAATCAACCCATCTACCCATACATGTTGTAAGATCATCATCCTGGTTGGTTAAGAATGGCCAATTCTGCTGTCTAAGAATGATGAAATAATAGCCAAGAATTTTTCATAAACAGTGTTATATAATTATAGCATTATGACAAATACTGGTTGGTGGTTAGTTTCGCAATGCCAAAAAATGTGCTTGTTCATCAGCTGACCATCCCAAAAACATCCAAAAGCCGCTGGATTTCTTTCGTAACTTACCAGGATGACCATCAAACCAGATTTCCACAATAGCAATTCATGTTCTACGATTTTCTTTTTGTTTTATCCGCTGTGGGGATCTGCAAGTTTGAACCCATGGGCAAAGACACATGAGGTGGGCATCAGTGAACATCTCAGGAATTCACACCATCCGGGTCCACTTCGTGAACGTGAAAGTCCTGCACGCACAGAAGAAATCACAAGAACAGGTCTGAAGCATCACTGCAACCCATTGCACCACTTATGACCTCTTGCATCTCCAATTCCCAAGCATGCAGCAGTGCCTGCCAACGCGTCTTGAATTGTCCTAACAGCAAAGGAGCGGGGGCATCATTGGTCTCAGGGATTCCCTGTTAGCTGCGGCAGTCCTGAAAATCCAGGAACATCTGCGCAAAGATGCTCGGAAATTCCCACCTCTCAGGCCCAAGAGTGGAACCGACAGTTTGTGAATCGATATTGGTATGAACCTGTAGGATACGAATCTATTTATGTAATTTTTGCATGTATATATACATATAACTTACATCTATATATATATATATATATACACATTTGTGAAAAAAGAACAATTGCCTACAAATACATACGTACCTGTGTGCGTATCTCTCTGTCTTTACCCACTCCAACGGAGACTGACATCCATGTCAAACAACGTGCCAACGCAGCAATGAAACCTGAGTCTGACAGGTCCGCAGGACCCGAACCTCCGCTTCATTGGCATGTTGCGGCAGGAACAACTCAGAAAGCATGTGGTTGAGAACGACCAACCAGTGTTCTTGGAGAAAATCGGGATGGTAGAGATTCAGAATTGATTGGAACTTGACAATGGCAAGGTCAGATCCCGGCGTGGTTCTACATGGTATGGTAATAAGGTAGCTGGACCACTGGGAGCTTGCCAGGTCTCTTAGCATTCTTAGCGCTTGAGCCTTCAGCGACTTTCTGTCCTCTGCGGTGAGTGCTTTCCAGCAGCGTGACAGACTGAAGGAGGCGATCACTTCACGCACTGCTTTTGGTCACTTGGCAACGGCAACTGTTCTCTGGGATGCACCTATGACGTATGACGCAATCAATGACGGTTGATTTGGTCGCCTGGCTGCATTAGGCTCCGAAAGTGCAAGATCACTTAGAGATCATGAGAAGTTCCCAGCTGTGCGACGACGAACAGTCGGAGATCGCAGCTAAACCAAGAGATCAATGTTGAACCAGCATGAACCAGCCATGTTTGATGGGAAACTTCATCCAAGTATGGCAAAAATCTCGCAGTATATCACCTGTGCGAGCGCCGATGCAACCAGGCCGAGCTCTCAGCAGCTTTCGCGAGAGACTACGACTCTGCTCCAAAGATCATTGGATGCTCAACTCAAAATGTGGTTATGTATGGCTCATATGACTTATGTATGGCTTTGTATGGTCATAGTTAGGTGGTTATGACGAGATCATTGGTGAAATCCATCCATGCAACACCAATTCATCATATTTGGGTTGTCCTCCTTTTGGGTGAGTTGAACACATACTTCCCGGTCGCTGGAAAAACTCCAGCAGCCATCAGGAAAAATAGGACAGCTTGCCCTTGTTGTCATTCAATAGGTCCAGTTGAGTGGAGGTCAACTTCTGCTGACATTCCGTCCATGATGTTTGGCTGGATTGTTGGAGTTTCAAGAAGGCCTGGATGGCAGACTGGACCTCCTTCCTGCCAAGCTCTTGTATGCCCGGCCTTCCTGGTGGTCAAAAAAAACAGGGAAGCAAAAGAACAACTGGCAGGAACATGCAGAAACTGGCTCTACGAATGCCATGTGAGAGAATGTGATTGGTGATGATTCTTTCTTCTGTTCGGTGATTTCGTGTCGTTTCATGTTCTGTCTCCACCACACTACGGATGGGGAAAAACACACACAAAAAAAAACAAAACTGCAAGTCTTGAAGCGCCAACCAGCTTCCAGTCTTACCATAGGGGGCGACGGCTTGGATCGCCTGCCCTGACCATCTCGGCACTCCACAGTCAGCGGCTGCCAGCAACATGCACGCCATGCCGCTGACCGCCCGACAAAATGCGACAGCTTCCTCGGCCTCCTGCGGCGCAGCATCATCCCGAGTCCGGCGCACAGGTCCTGCCAACACTTTCAAGTTCTTCAGCTTTGTGACGAGTTCCTTTTCGGCTTCCAGAGTCAAGAAGCTGGCGACGGAACTGCGAGCAGCTGTTCGAATTTCGGGTTTAGACAGTCCGAGGGCCCTTTCAGCTGCTGAGCGCATCTCTCTGTAGAGTCCTGTAGGTTCTGCACCCCCGGTGAGCAAAATGAAGAAATTGGCCACAATTGCAGGCTTGAGGCCTGCAGAGAAAGCCTTTTCCAACTCTTTTTCAATAGCACCTTCAGCCAGCAAAGGTTGCAGTGCTCGCACCATGGGTAGTTCTCTCCACAATTTGGGCTCTTTTGAGCTTGGACCCAAGGGATGCGCACAGCAACACAGAGACATTGCATGTGGCGCGATGGCGCGGAGTTCAAAGTCACCATGCGCCGCTGCAGCAGCTATGAACTGCATCCAGTCATCCGCAAATGTCCGAAGATGATGGGAGCTCATCCTATTCAATGATGAATGCAGCAGCAAGTACAGCAACCCCGAACTCTCAACCACGTGCTTCTGTCTGGTGCCATCCTCTCCAGTGGTGTTGGTGTGCGCCGCATTGTCGGCCCTCAGCAGCCCACTAAGCCTCCGGGCTTCAGTTGCGAACCACTTCTCCAGTGATGTGGCTACTGTCTTGAGCCCAGCTGCCGAAGAAGCTTCCAGTGCTTGAGACGCATGAGACGCCGCCTCAACGATGAAGTACAAACCTCCAAGCTGTCAGCGTCCAACAGAGCTGGGGCGGCGCTGGGAACCAAACTGCACAATGTGAGAGCAACTGAGCCCACAAATTTCACAACTATCAGCAGACTATCAACATCATCAACTCCTTAGAATTGCCTCTGTTGGGGTATGCTTCATGGTGCTTGCCCCCCCTATCTTCCCGCCTCGGGCCACCTCTTCTCGAAGCTGTTTATAAGGATGGCCCAGGCCCAACTCCAGCGTTTCCACCAGCTTCTTACAGAACTCCTCACTGTTTGCCATGACTTTAATGGCATCGGGCTCAATCAAGAGCGACATCAGCAGCCGCAACAGCTTGAAAGAATCGAAGGATGACCCTTCTTTTGGGCCGTCTTCCCCCGCGCTCTCGTAGTCGAACTTGATGGGTGGAAGAGTACAGCTCAAAGAGTTGCATTCCAATTCGCCATCACCACACAGAACAAAGTTGAAGAGCGGGATGAGGAATTTCATGTCCTTGGGCAACCCACTACCCCCTCAGGTCATAGCCATGCCACAGCATTTCAACAATGCACCACCTCCATAACCTGCATGAATAACAACCACTACAAACTGCGTACGTGGCATCATGTCTTCTAAATCAGACCCAGTGTAAGACGGCGTCCTGGTGCACGTGGAGCAGGTGCCCTAAAACTTGTTGCTGGCTTAGTGTTCAATGTCAAAAAATGCTTGCTTTGGGACCTGTGATAAGGAAATCTAAATATCAAAATCTGGCATCGCTCCATGTTCCCCGTTACACAATGGCGGCTACCAACCAGATCCACGGTTGGTAAGTTGCAGGAGCCCCGGGATCTGCTCCGCTGCTCCTCGTCCGTTGAGTGCGAGGGGAACAGCGCTGCCAGCTTTGGTCTCTTGCAGCCTGTGACGATGAAACGCACGGCGTCGCACCAACCTGCCAGCCGTTCCTCAGAGGACTGCTGCAACCTGAGGGGCAGCTGCGGCAGGCTGTGAGACCTGTGTCTCCCAAATGATAGAACCGTTGGGGGCTAACCAGTAAATGATTAATGAATGATGGTGAATGGTTGTGAGTGCTTGTGAATGGTTGTGACTAGTTATAAATGGTTGGTACTGTATCTTTCAAACTGATTTTTGCCCTGAAATTTGCCTTGATGCATACATCACGGTAGTCAGAACTTGACATCAAAGTGGGAAAGGTGGATCCCATGACTTACTGGTGAAAAGCTTGGAAATATCGCTTCTGGGAGCTCGAATTGAGCAAACAAATCAAATAGACCCAAATGCGGGTACTTTCCAAGCATGGTATTACTGTAGGTGTGGCATATGGTAGATCAAATATTCCCAGATTTGATTTGGTTGAAAAGAACCTAGAAAATCAAAAATAATACGACATAAAGTCAGAAAAAATAGAGACGGCTATATATCTTTTGAGTTGTCCGTCAATACTGTTCTGAATCATTGAACCCTTTCATCACAGCATATCTACCGAAGCCTTTTTTCAACTCGTCCTACACTCGCAGTCACTCACACACACACACACATGCATATACATACGCAGCTCGTAGACATAGAGGTCTTTTCAATTGGTCTTTTGCTTGTTGCCAGTCCATTCTGGGCCACGATGCCACGGTGGAACTCCTATCCAAGCCACTCTGACAGGAGCCAAGGCCGCAGTGCAGTCCACAACCGATCCTGAGCTGTGACGAAGGTATCTGGACATGAGTTCCAAATTACATCAAGTACCGGGTTCCGATTACCGAGACACACATCTCTCCCGGATCTCCCTATGCCAAGGTGACCTCCCCATGCCCGGACCTCCGCCACATGTACACTTAAGAATGACCACAGTGACCATCAATCATGTTTTTATCAGACTGGGAATGCAATGGTGGCCTTCTGGTTTTCAAAGATGGAATCAAATCCCAATCCCATGTTGAACCGATAGCGCTGGAAATTGATCACGTCTGGTCCACCTTCGCTTTTAATGGGACATCGGAATTTGCGTGTGATGACAAGCCCCTGCGCACGATGCATAGGTACAAGTACCAACACATGAAAACACTACGTTGCTGACAGCGCATACATATGCAAACACGTATGTGTCAAATGTATGAATATACTGTAGCGCGTTGCCATGTAACATGATGTAATGCAACGCGATGCAATGCAATGATCTGTTAGGTGTGGATGCATCTGTGTCTGCATCTATCTATGCATCTATGAATCTAGTCATCTATTTATTTATATATGGCTGTGGGTCAAAACCCTGTACCCCTGCTTCCCCTACTATTAACCATTGTTTTCCCTATACAATGGTTGGTTAGCATCCCCCATTAGTTGGCTCATTAATATTGACCCATAGCCATATCTATCTATGTCCGTGTAATCCATCCTAATCCGCAAAAATTCGAGCCAACAGCCGACAGTGGCACAAGTGTCAAAGTGTTGGCTGCTCAATTCATTGGCTTCAAGGCCATCCTGTGGGTCTCTCCTGTTCCTACCGTTGTGTCTCCCCTGTTCAAGCAAACAATAGCGGGATGGCACTTGGGTGTTGCCACTATTTTTTGGCAGGACAACAATACATTCAATTCAGCAAATATGCAATTTGTTCAAGCGCCGGTGTAACTGAATTCTCAAGTAATTACTTGGCCCTTTGCCCGCCATCTGGCAAACAACTTGATCTAAAAAAACTTTTTGTAAATCAGAACTTTTGGTCCGTGATCACAAAAGAACTTCACTGCCAACTGCATCCACAGCCTTTTTCCATACAAGACTTCATGATAATATGGTCTACTATGGTCACCCTCCACCTTCAGAAGTCAAAATCAAATCAAACAGAATCAAAACCCAAAAAAACATCAAACATACGAACATATCAACTCCATATCAAGAAACCTCACGAAACATCCCCCCCAGAATCTTCCCAAAAACACCCCCCCAAAAAAAAACTCTCCCAACCTCCCCCCAGAATCTTCCAAAAACACCACCCTCACAAAAAAAAAACAATCCACCCACTGCTCTCAACAACTGATCTCCTGCTGCTGGGCGTCCCTGAGGTCCTTGTCCTCGGGTTTCCGCACGGCGCGCAGCGCGCCCGCGGCCAACTCCGCGAAGGCGGCGTGGAACTCGGCCTCCGCCACCGGCTGCGAGGCCAACTCCTCGGCGCCCTGGCGGAGCAGCTCCAGCAGCGCCTCCTGGGGCACCTGAGCACCGCGGAGGGCAGTGGTTGGTGGTTGCTTGGTGGGTGGATGGTGGTTGGTTATGTTGGTTGGTGTTGGTTGATGTCGGTTATGTTGGTTGGTTATGTTGGTTCATGTTGGTTGTTAACCGTTAAGGTCTCGTTCGTTCAGAAGTAAGGTGGTTTTCCGAAGTACGGAAGGGGCCCGTATGGTGCTGGCTTTCTGGCAAAATCCCATGCGGGGAGTGAAATTAATACTGTCCCTCTGCAACTGCCGCTGCCAACTCTGAGATTTGAGGCTTGATATAGCTTGATGATTATGAACAATACCCAAATGATGGCATGGCTGATCAATGGCGGTTACAGTTGTGATGCTCAATTGGTGGTCATTGAGAGGGAGGATGATGAACGATTGGCCTGAGCCTTCCCACCTCATCACTTGCTCATTGGTTACTTATAGTACGTGCTGGGCAGGATGCACTAACAACATGCCACCCAAGAAAACCATGGTTTGCCCGATGAGAATCATGCCTTAAACCAATGATTTGCACACCATTCACGGACACATCGGCACCGAAAGGTCACAAGTCAAGACATGCTGGGCCGATGCTGACGGGTGAACAATTCCTTGATGCTCCAATTTTATATACGGTAGCTTTTCCCACATTTGGCGAACAAAAGGCTTCTTAGCCAATTCATGGGCGGTTGGACCGGTGGGCATTCATAAAACAAAAATGAAAAGAACATAGAAGAACCGGAAGAAACAAAGTGAAAAATAGTGCATGCATGCATCCTTGTTTGGAAAAATTGATCCAAAATCTTTCCAACATCTTGGAGTTCACCTCAGCACCGCTGCAATCCCCTGCACTTTGGCAGCCCACCTGGGATTTCAGGAATTTCACGTAGCTCTGCCAGAACAGCACGTTACGAAGAGAAAAGGACCCTGACGATCTCCGCAGCCAAATCTGGGGCCACACATCAAAGAAGCCGCTGCTGGTCATGACCTCACACCAACATGCAAGAGGCGGGTGAATGGTGGTGACCAGTGGTCGGTTCAATCGCGAGACTGCTGATAAACTTCTTTTTCTCCCTCTCTGCCCCAGGAGACTCTTGTGGTCACCGGCGGGCCATCACAAAGCCTCTCTAACACAGAGGCCTGACAAGTCTTCATTCTTCGCTCACTCTAACACAAAGTTCCGTACGAAACTTGTGCATTTTCGAAAATGGACCGGGTGTATCATGCACGATCCACGATCTCATGAAAAGTTGGTGCCTTGTCTGCTACAAATGGGTCTTCTCGAAGCCAGTGTTGCTCCAGGAGAACTCGGAGACCTCCACAAATCCTTCGGAAAGGGTGGACCCCGGGGACCCTGTGGCTGTGTCCATTTGGAGTCTGCCACCAAACTTCTCACCTTCTGACTGATCTGCAACTATGAGGGCGAACTCCCCTGCCTGCTTCACTGCAACCGCCCCCACTTCACGATCAGCCTTCATAAAGCTTGAAGCAAATCTTAGGGCAAAGCCGTCCTTGGAAACAGCTGCCAGGACGATCTTCCTGTTGTTTTTGAGCTTCTCTGAAGCAAACTGAAGGGCCGAGGAGTTTGATGTCACAGCAACTTGGACGATTTCAGGATCATCCTGCAAGTCCTGGGAAGCGTGTTCCAACATGAGCCCATTTTCTCGCAAGGCCTCCAGAACTACCTTTCTATTGCTACGCAAGGCCTCCGAAGCATACTGCAATGCCCAACCACGGCTCGTTTGGATGGCAGCCAAAACGACGGCTTCATCTTCCTGTAGCTCCTGAGATGCAAATTCCAACGCTTCACCATCCACCTGCACTGCAGCAAGTACGATATCACGATCTCCTCTCATCTCTCCTGCAGCGAACTGCAAGCACAAGCCACTTCGTCGAACTGCCGTCAGAACAATGTCTCGATCTCGTTTCAGCTCATCTGCCGCAAATTGCAGAGCCCATCCTTTGGAACTGCGCAAAGCTTCCAAAACCACCTCGCGGTCTTGCTGCAGCTCCGGTGCTGCTTCTTCCAAAGCCTCGCCGTTGGATTGAACCACTGTCAGCATGAAATCGCGATCCAAAGTGCGCCGCTTTGACACATGGTCAAGCGCCCAAGACAGCACCACCCGTTCATCCTGCTGTAAGTACTCGCTCGCCCTCTTGATCGCCAACAAATTGGATCTCATTGCCATTTTGTAGTTCCTACGAGCCGCCAGAAGCTCCTGACAAGCCTTTTCCAAATGATCCGAGCTTCCTTCAAGTGCGACGAGCTCTTCCTGACACTGCTGCAGTTGTTGCTCCACATGACGAAGGCCCCCGCTGAACTTTTGCAAATGCAGCACCTCGGACCTTCGCAGCTGAAACTCATTGGCGCGGCGCAAGGCAGCTCGAAGCTCCAACAGCTCCGCTGTGAAAGATTTATTCATCGAGGCATTCAATTCCTCGGCACTCAGCACCAGGCCATTAGAATGCGTAGCTGATAACAAGGCATTGCGACAAATCATCAAATCCTCGGCTGCTTTTCGAGCTCCTTTGGAGCCTCTGGGCACCTCGAACACGACTGACCGGTTCCGCTGCAGGTGTTCCGCGGCATTCTCCAGCAAGTTGGCGCTGGCCATCACCTTTCCAGTGGCTCGCTTGTAATTTGCAGTGGTGCAAGCAGCGGTGCATTGAACCTGATCCATCTTGGAAAGCAATGCATTGAACCCTGAAAGCCCCTCTCTGACAGCATCACAGAGTGTAGGTCCTGAACGTGGGCCCAGTAGACCAGTGATCGCGATCCCTTCATCCTTCTCGCTAAGCTCGTCCAAAGCTTGCACCCAAGACTCGTCGGCTTCGCGAACCGTTATGACTGTGTCGAACTTCAAAGATGTCCGGACCACTGCGGAACTGCACAAAGGTCTTCCTTTGCAAGCTATGACCTGGCAAGATCTTGGGATTCCAGTTGTTCTTTCCACCTGCAGCTTCACATCTTTCACAGTGGTACCCATCTCCAGCTCAGTCTCCAAGATTCGGCGGCGGCCCCGAAAGACGTGGAGAGTGATTGGCTCATCCAACTGTGAATCGACAAAGGCATCCCCGGCAGAGTTTGCGACCTCTGCATCTTCAACGATTTCACCATCATCAAGGCTTTCTTTGGAGGAAGCGGTTCTTTGCAGCAAGGCCCGCGGTGCCATGGCAACATATCTAGATATACTGATGGTTCAGAGCCGTGAGAAGCAATGAGCTACAACTGTCAAGGGGGTGATGACCAACTAGACTGGTTGGTTTGCAGTTGTGTCACAATTGAGGATCATAGCCCGCATGCTCTTGGTAGGCGGCTTCAGCTGGGGATTCGAGCCATATTCACAGCCGCCCGTTGACATGGGTAAAAGAAGCTTTGTGGATAGCAACTGGAAATGAATCGGCAATCAGAACTCTACACAAGGGCCCTCCATCATCTCCCTCTTCCTATGCTGAACTTGTCAGTGGACATGGAAAAGCTGACAAGGTCCCACGAAGGCAGCCTTCAAAGAACTGGTTACTTTGCACCTGGTGTAGCTGCTTAGATGCTGACTGCGGTTCCAATGCACCCATGGATGTCAGCATGTTTGTCCTCCTATGTTTCGGGGGGCTGGATGGGTTTGGTGTCACCGAACTCCCCAGCCCACGAGTTTGAGGGAGTGGCGTTCACTGGATCTCTCGTCGGCTCACTCTTCTGACCCATTTGGTCATCTGCATGGGCCATCAAACCTTCATGGTGCAACGGCGGCATGACCTGCAAGGGAGGCCAACCACTGGAACCAGCAAATCAACCTGGAAAACACCCAACTTTCTGACCAGCGTTCCAAGGAAACCCCCCAAAGCTGTAGAGCTACGGAGAACATGAGAGATCGTGAGAGTGTATCTGGTGGAATCAGTCACGAAAACTCTGCGGCCTGCAACAAGCTTTGGAAGAAACTGCTCTGGGTGATGAGCTCTGCCAATTGCGAGCTCTTCAGGATCTCCGATCGCTTCAACATCAGCAGCAAACCGTGCACCGCCAAAAGGTGGAGCCCTGGTTGGCCCTTTGGCTCGATACACTTCACCAACCATCTGCCCCACTTCTTCCAGACAGAGTGCACCTCAGCTGGTGATCACAAGGAGGTGTTTCATGTGCTTCGGTAGCAAGTGGGCCTAGTCAGTTGGGGGCCAGTAATACAGTGCCTTCGGTCTGATGGGGGGGTCGTTTTTGACGATGGTACTCAACATCAAGCAACCAATTTCATGGCAGGACCACCATCATGCAGAACACTTGGAGTCGGAACCGCTGACCCGGTTCGCCCTCTCCCACCTCCGCCTCGAGGGAGGCATCCAAGTCTGGAGGGCAGCCTTGTGGCCCCAGGGCATTCAGCAAGGCTAAGCTCATGGTGGTGGCCATGATCTGTGCCCTCCAGTGACAATCAGCACGCTCACAAAGGTCCAAAGCCTTCGAGACTGTACCTGAGCAGCGGGCCCGAGGTCAAACTTTCCACACCCCAACCTTGTGAAACATCTCCGTACCAGCTCCCCCGGAGTGTTTCAATATCCCATGGAGCTTTCAATCCTTTGGAGAGCACACGAACTCACAGTCCCAGGTGCGAATTGCATGGATGCCAGCAGGTGGTTTCCCCTTGTCGTCTCCCTCCACGTTCTCCGAGTGGAACTCATCCTGCAAGGACGGCACTGAAGATGTGCGAGGACGTGTCGGGGCCCAGCATTGGACCTCGCGACAATCCAGCCAGTGCCTGACAGCAGGGCAAAACCCCAACCAGGGCTGAACTCAGGGATGACTGACAATGATGAATAAATCGATGGTGATCAACACTACCAACCAGCAGTCTGAAAAATACGCCACGGAGGTCTCAATCAAGCATACCAATGAAATTCTGACTAATAGAGCCAATTTGTTCCCCTCCGTCTAGGCCACAGCTTACAGAATGTTTGCCGCAAGATGCCGCAAGCCATTGACGATGATCCATCACTAGGACGCTTGGAACACCGAAACTTTCAACAAAAATTGTTGGCTCCCAACTCAAGGGCCCATGGGCTTCCAACACCTACAGCTGTCAACACATAGCCATGACCGACCAATGCCTAGCATTTTGACCATTTCTGACCCACCTTAAGGCGCCGATGAGTTTGGCCACGGTGTTGGGCTTCACCTCGCACTTCTTGGTGTCATTCGAATGGACGCCACCTTGGCCCACGCGCGTGGCGGCATAGATGGCTTCGCACAAGTCGTAGCCCAACTTGGAGGCATCGTCCATGCCTTGGGAGCCGTTCCAAGCCCCACTGAGTTCGCTTAGCTTCGGGGTGGCCATGGGTGACCCCGTAAAGATGTCAGAAGCAGCGGTCCTAGACAGCATGGCCACAAACCCTACTGACGTTTCTGCATGTTTCTGCATCATGCCCTCAGCAGAAGTTGTACAGGTCAGAAGTGGCGAGGTGTGCCAGCTCATCACTGAGGCCGCTGCCACGGCGCCACACGCCCCAAACCAAGCCCTGAATACCTCCAGCCAGTGATGCAGCTAGGCCCGACAAGGCATCGTTCAAGCGCTGCTGCTCTTTGTCTGCTGCATCACCTTAGAAGCACAAGTGGCACAAGGCCAAATAGGTCAAGAATGGCAAGGCTTCAGAGAGGGCAAGACTGGGTCTCTACATGTCTCTACTATTTTGGTAGTTTGGACGGTCTCAGTGCAAAAAGACCGTGCTGTATTCCGTTGATTTCTAACTATTTGAAGAGAAACTGCAACCAATTGGCCCTGAACTTTGATGCCACTCAAGGTGGGAGATCCATATCATCAAACGGCTCCCCATTACCGCACACAGGGCTGGTGTTTTCCGGTGTTTTCCCTCCAATGCATGTTTTATAGCTGGATCTCCAGCAAAATATCCCTACTATTCTTGGTGATTCATTCATTCGAGTATCCTATCATGAGCTGTTCAAAAGTTTTAGGCCATTTAAGACCCATCCAAAAATAAAAGTGATAAGTAACAGGACATTCATATTTATTGATGATATGTACTATGCCCACAAAATAAAAACACACAGATTAAATCACATTACAGTAATATGTATAGAAGTATTGGATATATTGGTAACAATGGGTATTCAAACATCTAATAACCTCTCTCTCTCTCTCTGGACAGTAGCCAGTACAGTAACCTCCATGGACCCAGCTGAGGTTCAAACCTGTCAGGGTACCACATCGCAGCACAGCCGCCGTTTCTTTGCCCAGCGCAGGCAGTAGCACATCGCGAATCAGCGGCCAGCGACAGCCTTGATGGTACTGAACCGCCATAGCTACCTCAGCTGCGGAAACTGCCAAATTGACCAAGAAACTAATCACCAAGATCTAAGATCTAATGATCTATCAGAAGGTTGCCCCTCTGTGAGTTTCAGGGTGGCACGGTTCTGTGCCTTCAAAATCGTGTCTGGATCTGCGAGTTGCAGCAACGACCCACTCCATCTATCTTAGACGATCATCCCACTTAGTAGCTGGTTGGCAACCATGGTTAGGGTAGTTAATACTCATGCTTAGCACCCTATTTATCAATGATATAACCCCCTTAGGGTAGTTAATCCCCACGGCCACTAACCAGTTTCTAAGTCGGATGATCATCCAGGTTCCCGCTGCCACCGTGTTGCCGTCTCCATGGCACGGGCCCGCACGGCAGAGAAACCGCTGCTGAAGATTTGTTTCGTGAGCTCTTCAATGAGCCTCGGCGCGCTCGGATGGTAGGATCAATGGTACCGTCAGGAAACATCAGGAAAGCATAGGAAACCATGGGACATCCTGGGCAACTGTAGCAAACCATGGGAAAGCATGGGAAACTACAGGAAATCAGGATGAATCGATTGGTTTATTGTTTGTTCTGGGAAAATCGACATGATAGGGCCATCTGCGTTGGCCAAACGGCTGAAAACAGCTAATGAATACACATCTATGCACGTCCGTGATGCATCTGGTGTATAGGTAACATGCAGGTTTGTAAATAGATCGTATTGCAGGCTGCGTGGGAGGTTTGCCCCGATGTGCGTGGCACTATTTGTCGGAAACGGTCGGGGTACGTAGTGTGTATTTGGAGATCTTGCTGCATCAGTAAACAAGAACTCCGGATTTGTGTTTTGAAATTTTGGCGTCCCTTACATGACACCCTTGTGGCAGAAATAGTTGTTTCATTTGGTACTTTCCTGCATGCGCCCAGTAGTGCCTTCCACTCTTCATGCTCTGTGATGAGAATGCAGTTTTGTTGGGCCATGTGTCGGCTGTAGATCATGCATGCTCTCTCCTAATCATCCACCAACATCTGGGCGAAAATCACGAATGTCTGCATGGTTTGGTTTAAGCCCAAACCATGGCAAACCACTGCAATCCCGTGGAATATCACACCTTCCTCAATCTTGTTGACCCCTCCTAAAACAAATACGTTCAATTATACTTTAACTTGAGCATGAATGACAAAAAAGAGCGTTGAATATTTTGTGAAGGTCCATTTACGTCCACACCTAATGTGCATGCTATATTTCTTTATTCATGTGAGATCGTTTAAGTATCATATATTCATTTCGAGATTTGCATACAAGTTTACGTTCACTCTATCCCCTCATCTCCCTTCTCGGTTTCTCTCATCTAAAACTATTAATAAATCTAAATCAACATAATCAACTATTCAGGACTACTCTATCGGTATTTTTACCATTAGCATCCCTTTCTTTCCCCACATCCAGACAGCACAGAAGCTCGCTGTCCCCTGGCCTTGCGTCCCAGTGACTCCCTCCGTCGTCCTTGGTACCGATGTCCTCCTCGTCGCTCATGCACCCGATTCTCCATGGTGTCAGCCACGCGCTCCACCCACCACACACGCGGCAAGTCGCGCCAACGCGAATGCGGATGGAGCATCTCCAAAGATGTCGATTGCAAGGCTAAGCCAGCTGCGTGTTTCTCCACATGCCTCCGCATCATGCAAAAAGGCAAGGTAGGGTAGGCAAATGCACGGTCTCCATAGGCCATTGGAAAAATGTTCACATACAAATGCATGGCCGATGCTGAAGCAGTGCCTAAAAACATCAGAGAAAAACACATACAACACATTGCTCTCTGTTTGGCGTGCCTTAAGCTTGGAAACAGCCTCAAGCTACTGGGATGCGTATCACTGAAAGCACCAATGAGCTCCGCAACGCATTTCAACAACTTCCGCATCACTCGGGACACATCAATGGGATCCAGTTTGCCGCTGGTTGCTGCCACAGACCCATACTGCTCCTGAGCTGCCAGAATTTTGAAGGCAGAAAGAAGGACGGTGGAAAGCCAGTCAAAAATGACCTTGGCCGTATCACCTGCAATCTTCAAATTGCAGGGAAGCTGTCGTTGTTTCAACTCCTCATTGTTCCGCTCATCCGGCCAGAGATCACAAGTACCTCTGAGCACTTGCATGGCCAAACGGATTCCCAGAACTGCACTGTGAGCCAATTTCTTCTTGCTTGGCAGGTTTGTGGAAAGGCCTGCTAGCCACGAGGTGGTGGCACCCGCTGTCTCCAGGGACGGGATAGTGATTCCCACAGTCGCAGTCAACATCTCACCCACTTGAAGAAGGACGCCAAAGACCAAATCCTTTGCCCAGGAAACCTGAGAAAAGAGCAAATCAAAAGGAAGAAAATCAAAGAAACACTTCAAGATTTCGTCATTTAAGACGTGTAATGCTGTATGCTTTTGCTTCTGCATGGAGGTTCATCCAAACGTGTCGCTATAATACTATAAACCTCAATGGAGCAAGATTGATAAACATCTATGACAAGCCATTGGCATCACTCAGCATCGCAGACAATCAACTTAGAGTCAAAACAACTTGCACAATCACAAAAATGCTCATAGAATGAACACGGAGAACCAAAAAAAACGAGAAACATGATCAACACCCTGACATTAGTAAGATAATGTAAGATATAGTAAGCTAATGCAAGCCATTCCCCACCTGCCCAACCCCCCAGCCACCTCTTCTGCGGAGGGCATGTGCCACTGCACAGCCGAGTCAGCATCTGCAAACCACCAGGGAGGCTGAGCCCCAGACCACACCAGAGCTGTCAGGGCGGCCTCAGGTGGCACGGCGCTGCCTAAGCGGCAAGACATCAGCGTTTGCCACACGCCATCGTTGCACAGCCGGTAGTCGTTTCGCACGTACACGGCCGTCAACGTGTAGAGAATTCGTCGCAGGAGCTTCATGCCCAGCTTGTTCACCGCCTCGCGCTCGTCCAAGAAGGTTGCCCTCATGACCATCTCCAACTCGTGGCGATGTGGCAACAAGCTGGCACCACCGCAGCGTACAGCGGAGCACAGCAAAGATAACCACCATTTCGCTTCGCTCTCCGAGACCTGTGCACAGGGAGCCTCTGGGCCCCCCTTGAGAACAAGCTTCTCACATCACTAGGCGTCCAAGGCCCCATGAAGATCCTGCCATGTAATATGCAACCGGACACAAAGCCAAGCTGACGCTACCAATTTATTGCAGCCCAAGGTGCGCCAGCTTCATGTAGTGGCAACACTGTGGATTTGTGCTGGTGCACCAGTAGCTTCTTGAAGATCAGGGGCAGCACTTCCTGACAACAGTATGCGGCACACAATGCTTCATGGTCCCAAACACGTGCTATGTTACTACAGGGACGGGGCAGCACTTTTTCGGGTCAAGATGCTGGGACAGCCATCTCGGGACATGCACGCACGATGGCAAAAACCAGAAGCCCAGCAGGTTTCACTTGGTCTGGGAGCAAATGTGAGCCCAGGAATTGGCAAAGAACATCCAGCATCTGCTTGTAAGTCTCCTGGCAGGGCCAAGTTGAATTGGCGAAACATCGTGAAACATGTTCTCTGATAAGTTGATATCGGTCAGGTCCAGAATTTGCCTTACTATGGCATAACCAGTCCCAATATGCCTCAATATGATTCAGTATGATCCAAGTTGCCCAGGCAGCCGCTAGTCCTTATCAGTTTGCGAGCCGGCGATGCTCAGAGCTCCGTGCAACAGTCCCATGGTCGCCAACTCCAATGAGACCTTGCCACTCTTCACTGCACGTGGCTTTGGGATGCGAGTGACATAGTCACAGGCACGTTCCACCAGCTCAATCGCGAAGGGTGGCAGCATGGAAGACACCAAACCTGGGAGCGGCTCCAGACGCTTCAGAGTTCAGAGTGAAATGGTTGGAGAAGTACCGGGAAGTGACATTTCAGCTGGGATAAAATAGCACAACCTAAGAATGACTGCAAGATATGCAAGAAAAGTCAGAGCACTGGCCTGTAGCGCTGCAATCTGGATCTCCGACTTTCAGTTTGCAATCCTTGGGCAACGGCCACCGCAGCCTGCTTTCGTGCGATGGATGGTCTCCAAGCTGCCAATCATTGGAATCCAAGCAGGGCACATTGATCAGCAAACACAACAAGAGCCGAAGTGCGCTCATGGTCTTCGGTGTGTCCGTTGGATCAATGCCCTGCAACACCAAGGGCAACAGCTCTCCGATCACCGAGGGCATCTGTAAACTCAAGGCTGGAACCACCGAAGAGAAGACACGCAGTAACGAGACGTGCCTGGCTGATTGTGTTGGATCATTCAGCAGATCGGTGGATTGGATGACCATGGATTGAAAGTCTGTTTTGAAAGGATCAACTTCAGCTTGTTCGGGGCTAGCGGAGGCATACATGGCGGAGACCAACGTGAGGCGGGCGATGTTTTCCATGGAGGTAGCCATTTCGTAGGGGCCACGGACCATCATCAGGTCTCGAACTAACGGCATGATGAGTTCAATGAAGGCCTGGTCTGCTTTGGCAGACAGCAGGGTGGTAGGGGAGGCGCTGCAAGGCAGCATCCTCTCCTTGCAGATTCGCCTGAAATAGATGGAAATCAAATTGTGAAGCAGCGTGACACAGTGCCAAAGCCATTCACCTTGGCATGTGGCAGGGGTCAGGAATGGCCTCATTCGTCGTTGCAACAAGGTCAAGAAGTCCCACATAGATGGGATCCCATCGGCAGTGCCTAAGCTGCTTGCAGGAGGTTCTGGCTCCAAGGTGTAGATTAAGAAGAAAGCTACATCCTTCCAAGCCGATTGGTTTCCCATCAACACGGTGTCAATCTCATCAGGGATCACATAGCGATCCACATCTGGGAAGGACTGCTCCTTGCCATCCACGGCCTTTGCAGCAGGAGAGCCGAAGGGCAAACAAAGGGTGCGGCAGATTTTGTTCATGAGCCACGGCAGCTGTTCCTGCACGTTCTGCCAACACCTCGCGACCGGCCAAAGTAGGACAAGAGTGTGACCCATTGAAGCAGCCGTGACAAAGTTGTAAAGCTATATGAATTTATCTGAATCATTGCGAAAATAAAAATCCTAGTCCTATGAAAGTCCCTGAGATCTAGTTGGTAGCAGTTGGAACGCGCTCCAGAACTATATTTGGGCTGTGGTTTGCTGTGGTGGTGATTTCGAGAATGCTCAATGATGTTCGAGGACAAATTAATTGGAACGCTCACGAAGTATCTATATCTATCTGCCTGGGGTGGATGACCAGTACATACAACTACTGAGATTACTACAGTAAGCGCCAGTGTATCCACATATTGCCTTTGTGTGCGCGCGCGCGCGTCTAGCATTATCTACTGACATTTCTGTATCCTTCTGCATCTCCCCCATCCTTCTGCATGGCAAAATTCAGCTCAAGGCGCTGCTCTGCTTTCCCCGCCATGTTATGTTGTGCTAGGGCATCCTCCACTTTATTGGCCCATCTTAGCTCCGCAAAGCGCGCCAGGGGCATGAACCACATGAGGTCGAACTTGGGAAGCAATCCCTCAGGCATTCGCGACCACCAGGACCAGAGCCGACCATCCAGCAGCAGCTGGGGAATCAACAAGCGTGGCGTCAGCAGGGACAGCATCTTCGCATAGAACAGCGAGTAGACGTGCATGCCATCCACCTGCCCGGAGCTGATCAAACAGCATCCGGAAAAAAACCTGACCACCTTAAGTAACCCAGCTGGCCACTGCTTCACATGAAGGATCATGCAGGATAGTGATGGATGATGGCTCTGCTCACTTCACAAAAATGGTGATGTCTTGTGACGGACCCTTGGTGATCCAGGGATTGCAAAGCAGTAGCAAGGTGGCAGACTTTGCAACGCTGGCGTGCAGCCCCCATCAATCTGTGGTGATCCCGAGGGTCCCAAATCACTTTGCTGGCCATCGTCCCCCCAGAAAAAAAGATCAACCACTGACTTAATATGTTCATAATAGTTGTAGTTATAGTTATATGATAATTATAGTTATAGTCAGTCTTAGTTGTATACCACTAATACTTTTATTAAAGCCACTGCCAATCGGTCAGAAGTCATAATCATTGTCAATCACCATTGGTTACCGACCTTTCAACCATGTTTAGTCACTCTTCAAACCCTCCATCAACAGATCACCTTTCCCGCTTGCTCCGCGATTTTGCTTAATAGAAAAAAATCTGGGGAATAGTCCATGATTTCCCGGGAAAAAGCGGATACGGCAACAAGTTCAACAAGAACCACAAACACTCGCAACAAACAAACTCACGCAACCCACAAGACCATGCCATAGAAAGGCCTAAATGAGTAGTTTTATGTAGTTTTCAAGGTTGAATGAAAATATGCAATTGTGATCTTGAGACAATTGTCAACATAGATGAGCTCAGCACCGCAGTTCAGCAAAGCTCTACGCAATCACGCAGGTTCTGCGAGAAAATGCCGTTGCCAACCCAAGAGATGCCAAAGAGACTAACAGCCCTCAAACTGTAGCTGCTATGGCAGCAGGATCTTCCACACTTGATGGTTCTTGTTGTAGATTGAGTGATATTGAATGCTTGATTTTCTACATGGATTTTGTAGATTAGGAATTAGGATTGGCTGCTGAGTGGAAAGATGTGGAAAAGTGCCGAGTTTTCTCATGGAGGAACCACTCCAGAAAGTGCCCCGTGGAGGTCCCGTCGCTTCGACACCTGAGCTGCTAGCTGCTCCATCAGCTCAGCCCCCTGCGTGATGGAAATGGACCCGTGCAGGTGGCTGAAAGCGATGCAAAGATTGGCCAAGTGATGCACATAGTTCCTCGATGAGCCACCCAGGGCTGGTTGTGGTCACCAGGGGGGTGCTGCCAACATGGGGAAATCACTGAAACTCGGTTTGTTACTCATGCCCAAAAAAAAACTGTGAGTGGGGGAGCCCATCCATCATCAAGAGTCCGCCTCTTGGAGTTGTTAATGGAGCAGTCAGTTCTAGGACTTCTCCTCACCTCTTCAACCAGCAACCGGAGCACCAAACGAACATCCAAGGTGGCGAAGAACTTGGAGATGGGCTCTTCGGCATCTCTCTCTTCTTGACTCATGGCATCGCGCCAAAAGGGCTTGATATGATCAATATCCAAATGGCACAGCCAAGCCCGGAGATTGTCCAAGATCTTCGTCCGGTTGGCGTAGCCATAGAGCGGCCTTGACGCACCCGAGGATTCAGCGCTGGCCAGCAGCAGTTTCCAAAGGGAGGAGAGGACGGCGATCTTGAAGTCCAAACCTGCGGCGAGTGTGGACTGGCCAGTGCCTGGGCAGTGACCGATGCACTGCTTGGTGTTGCTTGTGCATCCGGCCCAATGAAAGACATGTGGTATTAGGACAGGGCATGGCCCTTTCGTCCGCATCATTCAGTAAAGATTCAAAGGTATGCAACTGATCATTCAAATTAAGAATTGAAGCCAAAAGTACTCCAACAATATCTGTAGGTTCGTCCGCCCTTGCAGTCATCGTGTGTGCCCACAAAGTGCTGAGGGCACATCCACAGAAATACCTACGCATGGTATTTATGCGTGCGCGCGCTCTGGCACAGAGATCGCAACCCTATCGTGCATACACATGGGGTCACATGGGCACATACATCTTACATGTATCATGCATATGTGTCCTCTCTGCGCGTGTGTGTGCCTTCACATGTTGCTCTCTCTGCAAGCATCTTTGGTAATCATTGATAAACAGCAACAGCAATCTATCGGCACAGTGTACATGTTCATGGCTTGCTATGTGGTGTCCCTTCGCGCGGGAGCAAGCATTGAGCTCCAGGGTTGGCAATCCTACGGCGTGCCTGGTGCATATTATCTCTGTTCCAAGGGAAAAAATACACCTAGAACACGATTACAAGAATATGTATATATATATGTGTGTGTGTGTGTGTATTTACTTCTAAGTGCCAACAATTGCCCTTTTTTTGAACATGTGATGCTTAGAACATGCGCATTGATTATCGTGATACCAATTAAACACGCAGTAGATACTACGCACCTCAGTCCTAACATCAACTGATTGTGGAATTGTTCGCTCCTATCTGCTTGTTAAAGTTTGTCAAAGCCTAGATTGGTGAAGATCGTCAAAACCCAGGAGAAAGCCGCGTAAACTCTGCGTTTGCCACTGAAAACATCGGAGCCACATTCTTCATACAAATGTTCTATGTGTGATGCTCTGCCGACGTTTTAAGCGTTGACTCAGAACACACGAGGACGTCAAATTTCATTTCCAAAGGATGTTCTCAGTGACCGTCTTCTTACCATACGGGCCTGGCTGTAGAGCTATGGGTCAGTGCACCGTAACATTCAAAAGATGAACGTCGGATCATGGACCTGTGGAGATGCTCACCATTTTTCCGGGGGGGTCAGTGGCATTGATTGACCCATGGCCCATGGCTATGGCTTATGATGACCTATGGGAATGCCCCACACTTGCACCAACCGTTTGTCCACAACAGCCTGCGGGTCCCGTTTACCGTCCAAAGCTACTCATGATGTGTTTCACATCTTGGATCCCTTCCGCTACCAACCGGTCCATGTTAGGGGGGAAGGAATGAAGCATCCACCATCAACCACTAGTGACTATGACATATTATGACCACATCAACCATCATAATTAAAACTAACCACTAGTTTCACCATCAACACGGACGTGCATGATCATGCACGGATACTTATACAACCATATGTGCAACTTTGATTGCGCCTGTACATCCATATCAATTGACATGCCATGGCTGCCACTGTAAGATTTCCCCTTAACAGAATCGCTGAAGCCTGGCGCTTGGGGCCCTATGCGCCTGTTGGCATCTTCTGCTCTTCCATGTTCTTCAAACATCTCAAGCCAAAGGCCAGCTCCGAAGCAGCTGGAGGAGCTGGGTCGCCTCCATCAGCGTGCCGCGGCCACCAGGTCACCAAGAAATGCTTGCTGCTGCTTGCTATAGATGTTAGATGATGTTAGTTGGTTAGGTTGGTTAGGTTGAAAGCGCGACTTGTAGATGTAGCCGGCAACAAGTGAGAGTTTTCCAGGCACTGTAGGGATTCTGCCCTGAAAAGACCCCCCAAAAAGGAAAGGCTTGAAGCCAACTTGAATCAACAAGCATTGCCAAACGGCTGAAGTATTTCTTTTGAGGGCCAAAACTGTTCCTTCATCCTCCATGGAACCCTGAGATTCCCATGAGCCGAGTGTCTGCTCAGGAGCTTAAGAATCAACGGCTCTCGGGCTTGGGATTCTTCGGCATCTTGCTCAGCGATTTCTGGAGGCAAGTACCTCGTCCATGCCGACATGTCCAAGTCATCGTCAGATCCAAAATCACAGCAGTTTCTCCATGTTTTTTTGGAGGGTGTTTTCTCTTTGACCGCATGCTTGGTTTTTGTCGCTTCTACGTTGTTGCCCGGCTCCGAACAACATCAAGCCCGCTGGCTATCAAAGGCTTTCGGCACAAATTATGCAACATAATTCAACCTACTGAGAACCAATTTCAACAAACATATCTTGACAGCCCAGCAGGTGCCAGCCCACCAGCTAATCAACCGCTGGATACTGCGAGCAGCCCAGGCCTCGGTAGGTTACTCAGCTCCACCATGCTGCGAACCATGTCTTGATCCGCCATGGCGATCCCGACGCCCCCCGGGCCGACAGAAAGGTAAGATGCGGCTTGTCGTTTCTCCGATTTTTTTCAGAACTGCTATGGCCTGCTTTGCACTTGTCCTTCAAGGGTGACTTGCACAACATCTGGATGATGTCATTCGGGTGATCAATATGGGACTTGCTTCGAATGTCACGGTGAAGATGTTGTTTTTCTTTTTGAATTGAACTTTGATCCACATAGCAGCGAAGGCAATAAGCAACAAATCAAGATAACATATCATAACACATACGTGAATTAGTATACATAAGATGTTTTCGAGATCATATCCCCATGGGTTCCTGGATATTGGATGCCTTTATGCCCGCATCTGAACGCCATTTATGATATTTATGCTGCATGAGGGCGTGTCCAAAAATCCAGCTGGTGGTAGCGAGTTGCGACAGAATTGGTGGACTTTTTCAATTGATGGAGCCGAGGCTGGTCTGCGCTAGACGCAGTGGCCAAGAGCTATTAACTTTGACTGCGCAGTCAACTTGCTGGGCTGCTGGGGCCTGATCATTGGTCATGTTGTGACATTGCTCAGGTTGCCCATGGTTGCCCCACCAACCCAACGAATTGGCAAGGCCGAGGTGAAACAGAATCCTTAAAGATAGTTCTTCGCCATTTGCGCATCTTCATTGGCGATTGAGATCATTCGGCCTTGTCTGAGTTGAGCCTCACCCGGACCCAAGACACTGAAGTGATGTCTCGAAGAGCTGTTGGTTGCTACGAGGCCTTTGGGCACTTCTGATGCCACAGCTAGCAACACATCTCCGGCAAATTCGGGAAGTTATATATAGATAGGTCTTAGAAGAATCAGCTGAGGGCACCCTACCATACTTCTGCTAGAAAGTCCGGCAAAGACCGCTGGCTTGAACCATGGTACAAAATCTGGGTAAGCGCCAACAAACTGAGTTGCAGGAGCCCAGCCTCATTCCAAAGTCTCCAAAGGTTCCACCTCCCCCGAGGCAAACTCCAGGTCCCATGACTCGTCTTCCCAGAGCTCCGTGCCTCCCGCAGCCTGGCTGGGACTCCAATCCACGCAGGTGGTGGCGGTGCGTGCGTGGGGGTGGTCACCATTTCTCCGACATCAAAACGACGTCATGACGACGTCGTTCAAAACGCAAGAAGCCCCCGCATTTCACATGCAACCACGGACTTGTGTAAAAATCAGTTCCAAAACTCATGATTAGTGACAACGCTGTTCATGATGCTTTCTACTTACTGTAGTCTCTGCGTCCTTAATAGTATGGGGCGTATGGACATCCGATCATGGGACATCTCAGCAATCGTCCCCAAGACAACAAAACACATGGGTGCCACAGCCTGCCCTTGAAGCCACCTGGTGCCACTCCAACAAAGGTGACACATGGTGCCACTCGTCGTCCTCCTGTCCGCAGCAAACATGCTCCACACTTCGGGCCGAGCACGCCGGGCGTTTGTAAAGCCTTGCAACCGATGAAAGACTGACGACATTACTGCAGTCGAAATTTCGTTGTGGACCCCGTAAGCTATAGGCTATAAACATGGATTGCCTACAGTAGTAAAATCAAGCAATTGTTAACACTTGCCTGTACTACCTGCATCATTGCTTCCTGGAATCACAACTCGTTGCACGTCTGTTGACAGTTCAGCTTGGAATGGCATGGATGCTGAGGCTCCGGCGCAAATGACAGTGCCAGAGCCGCTATGGTCACCATGCCGAGCACCAACGCGCTCCTTGAGGACACTTTGTGTCTTTGATGCCAAGTCGAATGGCAGATGATGCCAGCTGAATGTGTCAAAGAGGACACCAAAGTGTCGGAGCACATGTTAGTTTCGATCGAATGCCATGTAGACTGCTAGATGTCGGATAAGACCTTGTCTGAATGTAATGTGTATGTCTGCGAGGCTGAATGCCAATGCGAAGTTGAACGTCACACAGAATTACAAATAGAATGTCAAATGAAAAGGGTGGGGATCACCAGAAGTCGGGTAACTGTCTCTTCAATTCCGTTTTTTGTCTGCCACTATACTTCATGATGTTTCCATGTGTTTCTTTTTGTTTCACCCTTTTCTTCATTTTTGCTCCAATTCTTTCATTGGCTCCCTTGCCGAGGCACACGGCAGAGCTGGCTCTCCATCTGGGCTGCTCAGACTTGGGCAAAGCCTCCCAGTAGTAAGACCTGCTCACAACTGTGGCAATGGCGCGTTGGATAACATCTCCCGAAAGCCACTGGAAACGCCTAGAAACATCTAGAAACATCTAGAAACATCTAGAATCATGACAAAATGTGACAAGTGGTAGGGCCAACGGATCAGCTTCCACTGAACTGTCGCCGAGCTACTGTATTGACTTGTCGTCACACCTCGGCATCACATCTGCATGAAGAAAGAGCTTGTGCCGATGCATTTGTGCAACATCAGAGAGGCAAGCGACTGCAACATCTTTCATCGCTGAACAACTTACCCTATTCTGACTACATTATCTTGCACAAAGACGATTAAAAGTTATGTTGCACAAGGATCGTCAAAATAAATTGAAGTGAGTTGAAGTGAGTTAAAAGATTGTCAAATTTTGGAATCTCTGGGATGCCTTGGCTTCGCCAGGTGGCTTGGGTGGACCGGAGATGGCACCTTGAATGCCCTCCGTCACCAGCGCATCTTTGCCCACCAAAACACAGGAGCGGATGGGAAAGGAGACCTGACAGCCCGACAGGGTGCCGATGGCTCAGGTCGAACAGAACCATTCAGTGGAACAGTTGACGTCAACAGTTGATGTCAAAGGGATGATCCCCTGACGATCCTGCTGGGGAATGCTATGAAACTCCCATGGCTGTGCAATCTGCAGCCCTGAAGCTGTGAAGTGCTCGCAGTCTTCACGATCAATGCATCTCTTTTGGCATTCCCTCAGTCGTGCCATGTCGGACCGTGGCAAGCTTGCGGTTCCCAGTCGAAAGCGGATGGGGCTTGAGTGTATTCTCAGTATCTTCCGCATCCATCCGCATCAAGATATGTCAAGATGAGTGAACGTGATCCTCAAATGTCCTCAATCCGCCAGCTTGAAATCCTAACGCGCCCAAGATTCAAGGTAGCTTCCATCTCACTTTGGAAATCCTGCCGAGGCAAATTAAAAGTGGGGCCAGTATGTGCAGTAGCACTTCCCGTCACAGCGTAATGATCTCGTCAGGTCCCAACGAGATAAGTACAGCTTGACAGGGAATCTGACCGCTGAAGCTCTTAGAATGCACACCAGGACATGATAGACATTTGGAGGGGCAGCTCATTGTGGCGAATACCAGCCAAGCATTGGGCAGTTCCAGCTGCACGAACATGCCAACGAACATGTTCATGGTTACCATCAAGTCTGTGCCATGGGCAGAATATACGAACATGTGAGAATATCTCCAACGATCACCTTACATCATCAAACAACAACGTGATTCTTCATTGAAAAAAAACGCGGCACTACCACCATCTACCCCCCCAAAGTCAAACTTTCAACAACCGAAATCCCAAAAGATCCCAAAGATTCCCAAAGCTCTTGCATCTGTGGCATCTTGGAAGACTCCCCACCCTACCCTCCTTCTCTTCCAGCGTGCTAAGGGCACCAGGAAGAGCTGGTGAAAAGGAGCTACCCCAGGCCATGCATGCGAAACGAAGCGAAACCTGGAAGCTCCAGGAGCTTCACGGGGGAACTCACTGGTGAAAACCTTCAGGTGGTGAAAATCCCTGCATTCCGCCCTAGTTTTCATCTAAATTCATCAAGATATATCTACAGTAAATGCATCTAAATCAAGTTATATAGTTGCAACAAGTTTCCGAAAGCTCAATGGGCCAAGTGACGTAGGTGTCGTGGCCCTTGTCGATCAGCAAACCTTTGTCCTGCGCGGGTCGCGCCTGAAGGAAAGCACAGTCTGCATCAAAACTGTGACAACCAACACATCATGGCTCTGCTACAATTGGAGCGTGGTGAGTGTGAGCAACCCATCGTGTCAAGTCTCAAACAGGCGTCTTCATATGATCAATCAAGATTGGCCAGCGCAAACCGACAAAGCTCTCTCAGGTCGGACTTGTGGACAGCAATGTGTTCCCCCGATCTTTAGCAAGAACAAAATCGCTTCTTGTGTTGCTACCGCTGTCCTTTTTGGTTGGCCTATGTTGTCCTCATAGTTGTTGCTGTCGTTGCCGTAGTTGTCGTTGCTGCTAAGATTGCTGGTGCCGCGCTTGTTGCTGTCGGTATTGTCGCTATTACCTTTGCTGTGATGGTTGTTAGTTTCGTTGTCGCTGCTGTTGTCGTTGCCGGGTGTGGTTTTTGTGATTGTTGTTATCGTTAGTTGTTGTCGCTGTTGTTGGTGGTGGGGGTGCTTGCTTGCTTGCTTGGTTCTTTTCTTGCTTGGTCCTCTTGGTTTTTTTGTTTTCGCATTTCTTGGTTTCTTGTTCGTTGCTTCCGATCTTCGTCGTTTCTTTGTTTGTTTGCTTGTTTGTTTGTTTTTGAGGTCAGTAGGGGTGACCTGTAAGCATCCCCTCTGTGGAAGTCACAGGCAGGTCCTTCTTTGCTTGCCAACACTCAGGTGGTCCTGAGATAAAGCCCAAAATGTTCTCCTGGCTGCCGGTGCATGAGCAAAGCCTCTGGGACTGATCCAAAATTTGGATCTGCTTATGCTGCTTGAAGTATATATAGAAGGCTGCCACATAATTGGATTCGCTGCCACTGCGGGAGCCGTTGCAGTAAATCAAGGATCTATTGGAATTCCTGTAGCCATTAGTCATGCCCAGCATGCCTGCGAACAAATCACAAATCATAAACCACAATTTATTGTTGCATATTGTTACCATTGACGAACCATGATCGACCAATTCGCCATTGATTGACATTTTTGTCATTGGTTGGTTAGTTCTGAATAATTAAGACATCGACGTTGATTTTCAATGATCTGGTAAAATCGCCAACAATGATCCAACAACCAATTTCGTGTGAATGCTGATCATAGCCACTACTGCCACTACTATCCCCATTTTGATTGATCACTGATCACAATCGTTCCCAATGGTAACCATAAGCAGTAAGAATTGCCAAACTTCGATCTACTATGGCATTGCTATGGCAGTGCTATGGCACTGATGAACTTCATGCTGGCTCAAGCAAAACGGGCGCGCAAGTGCCTGCGCCAAAGCTGAAAAGCTCTGCAAGTGACAGCTGTTTCCCACTTCCAGCATTGAAAAATGAAAGCCTTAGGAGCGAGCCCGGCTTTCACCCCTTGCTGCGTGTGAGTGCATGCAACGCTGAGTGCTTGCATGCAACGTGGATGGGGCCCATGACGGCACTGCCATCCAGGATAGACATTGTCTCCTGGCTTGACCGTTAGCCGAGGCTCAGCCCTTGGTCTTGGCGCATTTCTGTTGGCATTCTGCCAGAGATGCAGTTGGCATTGCCATTGTGCCAGGCATATCTAGCGGAGCAAAGCTGACCTCACGCTGCGAAGCGCATAGATTCTCAAGTCATCTCAAGACTGCATCATTGGTCACTTCCCAAGCTGGTTTGCTGCTAGAAGCATCCTCGCTTGTTCCTGCAACACTGGGAGATGTGGAAAATCCACAACAAGTTGGCACCTCTGAGCAACCAACTAAACAAGCAAAAGTTATCAAATTCTGTGGGACAAACGAATACTTTGGGGGGATTCACCAGCATGAGCAGTTCTCAACACTGCATCTGGGTCGCACTTCTTGCTGCACAGGACAAGGAAGGTGGAAGTTTGCCACTGGGTCCACTGACCACAGCTGCCGCACTCGTGGTCGTGGTCTGACGGCAACTGTTGCGGTGGATTGGAATAAGTAGGGGAAGAAGTAGCGGTGTTTACCATGGCCACATCGAACAACCCCAGAGACATGTCTTTTCCTCAAAGGGTGCCGGATGGTGCCGATCTACACCTCCAACAATCCTGTAAGTTTCGGCCCTTCTGACCACTCTTGAGGGACGAAGTACGCTACTAGCAGCACCCACTCACTGCATGCAGTCTCTTCGCTGGAAAGGACTGCCAATTGTACATAAACATCTGGGCGCAAACATCATCTGCACTTTCATGAGCCAACCCTCAGAACATGCAAATCTTCAACGGTGTATTACGGTGTATTGATGGTTTTCATGGGATGTTACAATCCACCATCAGCAATTCAGGTTGGTGCATTCAACATATCCGCCTCAGAAGGTTTATAAACAATCAAGGCATCAACTGTCAAATGAGAACGCTCATCTCCAGCTGTTTATGGCCCAATGTATTGGTCTTTTGTGTGTCAAATTGAAGGTTCATGGACAGCTGCATCTACCATTGTGGCTCGCAGAAGCCGTCCCTGATCCGGCCGGGCACCGTGTACAGGGTGACCATGGTCTGCTCTGAGGTGAGGTACATCCGCATCTCGGCCAGGGCCTGGCCCCGAGCAATCAGTGACCACTGTCAGTCATGGCGCTTGAAATCCTAAGGACAAACTTTGCTAATTACTGATGGATCTCCATGGGAACATCTCACCTACCCCAGCTTAAGCCTATGCTCAGGCCGGGCAGGTTCCATCATTTCCGCAGTTGCTAGCTTTGGGGCCTCGTCCAGAGTTCTCTCCAGCGGTGCCGGGTCCCACGCGAAGTAAGCAGCCCAGTGCCTAGCCGGGTTCGAAGGAACAAGCAACAAAATTCGGAGGCGAAAGGGAACAGCACCAGTCTTGGACCTTCATATTTCTGAGCAAGCTTGGATCAGATCAGAGACAATTTTCAAGTCCAAAAGTATCCAGAAACTCTAAGGTGCTGCTATCCGCTGCAAAAACAATCAGCCGCACAGGCTGATTCTGTATGGCCAATTGTCTGGATTGGTCTGTTGTGCTTAACTTGGGGATCAAAGTGATCCA
Source organism: Symbiodinium kawagutii (assembly GCA_009767595.1). NCBI lineage: Eukaryota > Dinophyceae > Suessiales > Symbiodiniaceae > Symbiodinium > Symbiodinium kawagutii. Next base: position 36,906 of record VSDK01022810.1, read on the forward strand.
AAAGCCATAGGCGACACAGCAGAAAGCCATCTTAAATATCTGCCCTAAGGTAGTGAAACGAGCGAATGGTACCCGCCAAATAAGAGCTTTATCTCTCTCTCTCCCTTTCCCTCTCCCATCAAGTCTGATGCAGCATCAGTGAGCACAGCAAACGTGGGCTGAGCGTATCGTCTCTCTGCAGTCGGGCGGCATACTTGCATGCTCGAGTGGAAGAGAGCTATATCGATTGTCAGCCCTCGCAGCACCTGAAGTGAAACTTCCAACGTCACGTCAGCGAATCCTTGAAAGATCAGAAACCTTCCCTCTTCGATGAGTGAATCATTCCGAATGACTAGGAGAATCTCCCGGGACCTGGGATAACATGTCTCCTGTCACTGCCAGAAATGGTGTTCTCTAAGTCCATCGCGCTGCAGGAACTGTTTCATGTCTTCGGTGCTCTTCCTGCGGTGAACTCATGGGAGCCCTGCCCGGACCATTTGGGACCCCCCAAGCTGTTCACTGGCAGCCAAGCTGAAACAGCAGAAAGTCAATGCGTTTCTCAGTGAAAAATTCATGTTGCCAGTGAACAAGTCAACACCGGACTTGCACAAAATCCAAATATATTATCATATTAATTAATATAGAATATGTCCACACCTTGATCTATCTACAGTCTCTATCTCTCTCCCTTTCTCTCTCTTTGTGTGTGTGTGTGTGCACGTGTGCACATTCATATAGATTGATAGGAAACAGGAGTAGCAAAGTGTGCCGCGTCCAAAACCCTGCAACACTAAATTCTTAATGAGAGAGGAAGAATGATGACCCCTGAAAATAGACATCAATATGTTCACTAAGTTGGCTGTATTAAAAAGACACACACATAAAGGAAAGAGACTATAAAAGGAAAGAATATGAAGGGTGTGGCCTAGAAAGTTTGAGCATCGTAGAAGGGTTGATGTGATTGCCCATCTGTTGTCCTGGCTGCCACCAGTGCTAGCCCATCGTCAGTCAAGCTAGCTGAGCTGGGATCGGAGGATCCATGACCTACAGTGGCTGCGAGTCTTATGGTAACCGTGGGCCATCACATGCCATCACCAAAGTCGTCATACCCAGAGGTAGGTTTTCAGGTCAAAGATAGGGCAAACCCACCGAGAATGACTCTGAAAGAGAAGCCCTTCGATCCCATGACTGATTGTTTTGACCCATGGTCAAGTATGGCAAGTCATTTCGTTGGATCTTTGAAGCGATCTTTGAAGCAAACAACGGGTCAGCCAAGTTAAGTTGGACGAAACGATGCACCAAACAGCAACAAAAGAAGCACTGGTGATGTGAAACCCATTTGCTAAGCCTTGTTAGTTGGCGTATGTTGGTGTCCAAGTTTGGGCAGACGTCACCATGTCTCAGTGTGAAGCGTGCACCAATCCAGTAGGCCGCACCCTTCAACACTGCGAAGGAAGCAGGGCCAACCCTTGGAATCAGCTGCCAAGTGGCATGTACCAGTGTAGAGGCAGCAGTGATGAGATGCCGACGTGCTCTTGCATTCAATCCTTTTTTCTGCAGTGGTCTGACAAGACCAGCTGATGAAAGCTCAAACTCCCAAGATCAAAATTGGAAAAAGAAAGCCCATCCCCATCGGAAGCTCATGCATCTCACTTGCAAAGGGCCCGTGCTGAGGAAAGTCAATTGATCCCTGATCCAAGCCAAGCTGCTTCAGCCCCAAATCCTTAGCAAAGGGCTTCGTTTCATCACGAAATCCCAAGCTCCTGCCGCCGTCCAGGCCAAGGCTCCTTGTAGGTGACGCTCTCCAAAATATCCACGGGACACCAAGGACGTTGGACCTCTTCTGGACCACTCAGCACACCTGGCGCCACTTAGGACCTCCATCTTGACACATCACTGGTCACATGGGATGATTCCAAGAACCCCCGGGCACCTGGAATGTGGCAACGATCGCAGGCGCCATTGAAGCGTCGAGTGCCTGGGAGCGATGGTCTTGGGATGTGGTCACTGACCAGGTAGATCCAGCGGTAAAGAAACTGCCATCAGCTTAACCAGAATCAGCGATAGCAGCGTGATCGACCATCGCATATAAAGCTTTATCAATATGGATGGATCTTTGTACTACGGCCGATGACCCCTATCCATATAGCTCTATACCCCTATTTATCATAAATCATGATGAGCCCCCAGTATGGCAGCTATCATATTGACAATTATCCATCTATGGGGAGTCAAAATGGACCTATGTACCATCATGAAACATAGTAATTTTATGTAAATTTGAAAATCACTTTCACAAGAAATCCAAAGAAGAATATGTGCTTAAATGTGTTTTTCTTTCTTTCTTTCTTTCTTTCTTTCTTTCTTTCTTTCTTTCTTTCTTTCTTTCTTTCTTTCTTTCTTTCTTTCTTTCTTTCTTTCTTTCTTTCATTTATCGATGTATTCACCTTTTTGAGATGTTTCCGGATCATATGCTTTCTTTGGGGATCTTTGGGGACTGGCTATAGATGTGATAGGCACGCCCAAAGCTCTTTGTTCCGGCCAGCGGTGGAGCGATTGCTGTACCGAAGGGATCCCAAACGTATCTTGCCATTGGGAGCCAGGGATCCTCAACATCTCACGGAATCAAATCTTGGTGATAGTACGCTAAAAGATGTCCATATTGCTAAGCGACTTGAGTGCCAACGTGGATAGACCCACCACGTAACGCATCCAAGAAGCAATAGGGACCAGCAAAACGCAGCGCTGCCATGGGCACACAGGACCAGCTTGAAGCTTTCCTCAGCGCCGCGGAGTTGATCATCCTGGGCCCCGATCACTTCCCAATGGCACGAGTTGTTGGCTCCAGGACAGTTCCACCACCTACTGGGACCCTTCCATCCGAAATTCCCAAGAGTTTCAAAGATGTTACACAACCTTCATCCTGGATGATCTCATCCCCAAGCGGCTTCACATCTTACGGATTCAGTCGCTGCCACGTGGCGAGGCCGGGCAGGGTCGCTCCAGCAGCTTGGGATCCACCAACAAGTGGCTGCTCATGGCACCCGGAAGTCCTAAGGCAAAGCCCACCTCAGCAACGGGTGGCCCCCATGGATTCCATGGATTCCATGAGCGGGCTGTGGTGATGGCGGCTGTGATCCCAACGAAGACTAGTCCAACTATTGGATGTCACGAGAGACACGGGGGCTTGGATCCATGCCCATAGCACTTCAGGGGGACATCATGGGACATCCCTACGCTGACACCATTGAGGATGTGGCCGCTTCAACTCTTCGGTCGTTGGCGCGCGGGTCGCAGCGTCCATGCCAGAACGGCAGTCCTCGGTGCACAATGAGGAGCTTGGATCTTGTGAAGCTAAGGACGTACAGCTAAACATGAACCGACATGTTCACTATTGACATTCTGTTCAGCTTCATGAACAACACTTGGCTTAGAGCGTTTCAGAACGGTTCGGGGACCCCAGACTAGTGTTTTTCCCTCCAAGCATGTTGAAAGTTCCGCTGTGGTGGCCGCCCGCCCTCCAAGAAAAAATCCGACAAGTCATGCAAGACACCAAGGTAGGCAGGTTTGCCACTTCGGAGGACCTCCTTACAGGCTGCAGCCTCCCAGGACACAGCTTGCTGCATATGAGTACGTTGACAAGAACAGTCCTGGAGCCCCGGGCCCCGGTGTATCTTGATGTGCATGGGACGTTCTTTGTTGCATTTCTGTGAGAAACATCTCACTTTGTTCAGCTTGCCTAGCATTGCATGACCATCGTTAACTCACAATCACCAGCTGCCCGCGTTTCCTGTCATCCCTGTGCAACCCTTCACCTCGCAGTTAGCTTCACAGGCGGGATGGATGTCAAACTCGACACCTGGTAGGAGGGAACCAGGGAAGGAGGCAGCAACTGTGTAGCAACTGCACTGGCAGAAAGACAAAGATGGTAGACCAAGCTGCGTCGCAATTCTGGCTGTCATGAAAAGGGGTGAGTCTTTGGAGTGGGAAACGGTGATAGTTCATAACGGATAATGGTTGATGATGATTAATTAATGATGGTTTTCAGCCCTCTTGCCGCAGCTCCGAATACTGATTCGTGATGGTTCTCTCTCTCTCTCTCTCTCCATCGCCTTCAGATCAGATCTGTGATGGTTGTCCACCATAGTTTATAATGGTCACCTAGTGGTCATAACATAGCTGTAAAGATCCATGTCTTCCTGGTGGTTGGATTGCCAAACCGTTCTTCTTTCAACTTGCTGAGGCATCACCCTCGCGTTTCTGGGCATCTAGGTGGACGTGCTAAATGCTCCTGCTTATGGTCATGGTGTCGTTTATGGGATCTTTGCGGGTTCTCTGAGCCACCATCACAACCCACAGGCAATAAAACTATACCAACGAACAAGCTGGTGACTTTTTTGGTCTCTTGGTTGTGGATCCTATTGGTCGCAATGCTGCTGGGCATATAGTACAGCAGCGTATGTGCCATATTCCGATCAGGTGGAGGAGCGCTCATTGGTGGAGAAACCCAGGCTTCAAAGCCTTCCAACAATCATTCGCAGTAGGGGGGCACACCTTGCAACATGTTGCAAATCAATTTTGGAGGTATGCCTCGAGGACCCGATGGCCATCCATGGCCAGCACCCCCACCACATCCAAGGCACAGTACTCCACAGATTTGATCTCTCCGCTAGGCATGAACTGCCGCTGGTAATGCTGCCCTGAGGCACTGCAGATTTCAGTGGCGGGAGACTGGCGCGTCAGCGAGGTCGACGCCGATGCCGACGCCGACGCCGACGAGTTGATTAGATATGTAATTGTCATTGTGAATCTGGTTGGCTGCGGTTGCATCATTGCCAACAAGAACGACAAGGAGAAGAAGATCTGCTTTCACTGTAAGGACTCATGCAGGGAATCCCACCGAGCATGCTGATTAAAAACAGCACAGCACATTTCACCTCTCTGACAGAAATCAAAAGCCTAAGGTAAACACATATTTGCTGGGCGCAGCACGTAAACGCAATAAGACTTCTGAAGAGAAGCCCTTGCAGTTGCGATTGCCCATGCGGGGGGTCACCAAGCCCCGGTCACAACTTGTTTTAATATGTTTCGAGAGGGCGGACCATGCAAACCAAGCCACCGTTGCTGCAGTTGAACCGGAAATCCAGCCAATCTTTGCATCGTCTCTTTCCGCAGTATTCATTGGTGATCCCGACCTCAAAGAATGCCAGGAGGAACCGTTGGATCTGGAGCTCAGGTGCAGATAGGTTCCAGTCAGAAATCTTTGGAACCATTTTGAACGAACAAATTTTCCATAGGACCAGGCCCCAAGACTGCCGAGCTGCGACGTCATCCAATTTCACCAAGGTGGCCTTGCCGTACTTGTAGACACAGCCTTGCTCTCCACTCGGGGGATCTGGACCTGGTAGGAAGCTGTCACGGTTGAAGCCGTTCTCGCAAAGGCCACCTGCTGGCAGGCAACACAATTGGGAGAGGTCTAACTACTGATGAAACCTGGGCGAAAAGTGATCCTGCAAATGTTGGGTCCGGAAATTTTGCGAGAACTCTTGGATCTCCAAGTGCTCATGCTTGAATACTGCATCAGACTCAGAACCAAATTTCTTCGCTAAACCAACCAGTGGACGATCATTCTTACGATTCTCCACATCCGAGTGTTCAAAGCTCGTCTGGCTTGTTCTTCAGCCCACTTTTTCTCTCCTCAGCCTGTGCCTGTGCCAGTCTTACAATTGCCGCCAACCCCTTGGAAGGGGCAGTGCTGTTCCCACATGAATCTACAAGGCTACGAGGGAGGAAAGTCAAACTTATCAAGTCTGTTGCACACGTGAACCATCCATTCAGGAGATTCGCTATAGTTCTTCCAGAACTTGATGAACCAGTGAACTCGGCCGTGGTCAATTCGTGGCAAAACATGACCGTCGGGGGGTCGTTTGCCTCGTTTTTCCAACAAGTCGCAGATCTTTTCAAGACATTTGCGCCAGTCGGATGCAGTCGATTCATGGTTGCAAAGGTCAATGGCATTTTTTGCAGTGATTCTAGTCTGGTCAGGGTCGCAATTTCCAGGCTTTTCGGTGGGGAAGATGTACCATGCCCAGCAAGATTCCTTGGCTCCATCATCCAGCTCTTGCAAGATATACTTCATGTGCTCCTCTTGGCATTGAACCAGTGCCTTGAAAGCCCTTTGCTCCGCAGAGACAGGGCCAGAAGGAGAACCATCCATTGCTTTTGGCGAATCGTCTCCAGCCTCCGCCATTCTGAACCTCCCCAATTTGGAGACCCAAAACTGTGCAGTTTCCTTGGGCCAAAGTCTTAGTGAGTGCATCCCTTCGGATGGAGGATATTCAAAGTAGCACTTTTGGAGGAAAGGTCGCTGATTTGAACTGTTTGTGCCAAGTGCGCACCAGAAGTGCATAGGAGTTGAACCGATGAGTTTCGAGCATGTCACAATAAATAATCTCCCATGGCAAATGATCCCCCTTTCAACTATCTGCAATGGGCCAGGATGAACACCACTGGGATCTCACTCCAGGGAAGGGGGGGTTATGGCGTCCACACCATATTACGCTACTGTTTGATGGCAACTTGGCAGAAAGTAGCTTGATCACCCAAAGGAAGAACATGTACTCTTTCAGTTGTTTGATATTAGCTTTGCTCTGCGGTCAGGATTCAAAATCACGCATGGCGAAATGGCAGGGGATCAACATGGGACCGCAAACGTGCTATCCGAGCTAGCCGGCTGCAAGTTCAAACGCCGGCCTTTGATGAACGTCCCATCACCTCGCTTCAAGCACTTTGGATTTGGATCGCTCTGAGTCCCCTTCCTTGGCGAGCCAACATGGAGTCAAAGATGGTGCATCCCACCAAGCGAAACAGCCCCTGCTGTAAGTTTGTTTGTTCGGGCATCCTCCCTCCCATACCCCTTCTCGCTTGGGAGAGACCGGCATACCAACAAAGGCTATGAATTACCATGAATTACCACCAAACGTCATGCTATGATACCGGGGAGCATGGACCAGTGGAACGAGGAGACCACTGAGGCTTTGGAAAACTCAGGTGCTCACAGGAAACTGACGGGGTCCCACAGATCTACATCGGGAGGAATGGGACTCCCATGGGACTCTCCCAAGATCTCCTTCTCCCTCTCGCTTTTCTTCCAAGAGACTTGTCCCAGGAGAGGTTTGGACACCAGTTGCCTGCGCTAAAACAGAGCGGAGCATGTTCCTTGGGAAGTTTCATTGCAGTTCTTCCGCGCTTTCTACCCACCCTTAATGCATGGGCCGTGGCCAAACATTTTGATTACAGGAAACCTTTTCTTGAGGTCTAGCTAGCCTAGCTTCACTGCTTTTCATTGGCAGCGTTATCCTGCTTGTGGGGATTCACATGGGGTTAGGTCAGAATTTGAGCGCCCTGCCAGACCACGCCAAAGTAAAAATAACTGGAAATGACTTCATGATCTTGCGCCTAAGGACAGCCACGCATATGGCTTGGGAGATGGAAAGCGCACATCGCATTTCAAGTCCTCAGAAAGCGCATCATGGGGGCTCAGAAGGATGAAGATGACCCAACTTCACGATGCATTGCACTGGGTGCCCTGTTGTTTGTTTCCATGACGAGTTTGACATCGCTAAATGGCCCACCTTTATACAACCAACCGAAAAGTCATCCCATTCATGATTTGCATTGTCTGGATCGCTTCAAGAACAAAATCTGAACTGATGTGGCTTTCCAGTTACAGTCATGTGGCTTTCCATTTGCTCAGAAAAGGTTGGAGTTGTCATGGCTTCCCAAAAATGCAAGTCAGTCCTTCTTTTTTTCCTTGCAATCCCACTGCTCATATTCAAAAGAAGTGCCACCGGTGACACCCCCCTTGCACTGGTAGCAATGATTTGTCCCCCCCCCGCCAAGTTACTGTGCAGGGTGCGATTCCCACGAAGTCTCCCTGCAAATGGCAGAGCCGTCACAACATTACCATGTGTGCCACAGGAATATGGACGCATCCCAAACCAAAACACACTTGTCTGGGCATCTAGGCCCTGTTTATTCTGTACGGTAGAGGATGGCTTGGGCGTGTATCCGCCAATGGGTGTACCCCAAGACCATCCCGAAAAGTGCTATGTCCATCCAAAAACAAGCAAGAACTTGTGGGCTAATCATTTATATACTAATTTACTGAAACACCCAGCTATGGGTCCGAAATGAGGTAGTGCAGAATTAAGCCACAAGAGGCCTATGGGCACACAGCTGTATTTCTCAGCTTGATGAGGCTTGCAAGGCAAGCTTGAGCCATAAAGAAACACCAAGGAAGGTCCAACTGCATACCAGCTTTGAGAGAACCCTTGATAGGTTGCACAAACCCCATCTATGTCTGGCAATGACTCCTTCCCCCTGGCCCACATCCTCACGGCAAACCCCTCACTTGCGCACCCAAAATTTCACTCACTTGCGCACCCAAGCATTCACTCACTTACGCACCCACAATCTCACTCACTTGCGCACCTAGAGACTTTCACACCTTTGACGAGTGAGGTGGGGTGGGGTGGGGTGGGGGGATGGGGCATGTTAACAGTTCGAACATAGAAGCACACGCGCTGCAAGCGAACACGCCTGCACCATCATCATGGATCAGGCGGAGTGAGGTGGGGTGGGGTGGTGTGGGGTGGGGGGGTGGGGCATGTTAACGTTCGAACATAGAAGCACACGTGCTACAAGCGAACACGCCTGCACCATCATCATGGATCAGGCGGAGTGTGGGGGGGTGGGGTGAAG
>VSDK01022810.1:46115-81566 GCA_009767595.1 Symbiodinium kawagutii
GGGGGGTGGGGATTGTTAACGTTCGAACATAGAAGCACACGTGCTACAAGCGAACACGCGTGCACCATCATCATGGATCAGGTGGAGGGAGGTGGGGTGGGGTGGGGTGGGGGGGTGGGGCATGTTAACGTCCGATGAGCAACTGCTGTCCGATTTACATTGCGCAACGCATGATGAAGATGACTCCATGCACTCAAAGTACCACCCCTGCCACACAAAGTCACAATGGCAAGACGTCCGACGAGCAACTGCTGCGCGATTTACATTGCGCAAAGCATGATGAAGATGACTCCATGCACTCAAAATACCACGCTTGCCACAGAAAAACAAGATCTCAGGTAACCGGGTGTACAAGCGAGGGAAATTTTGGGTGCACAAGCGAGGGAAATTTCGGGTGTACAAGCGAGTGGTCGCCCCATCCTCACATCCCACAGCTGGTGCCTGCTCCTTGATCAGTGGCAACTGTGCAGGGTTGGTTGCCTGTCCGAAGTCGTAGGTCACAAATTGGCTAAACTCTCCCTGCAGAGCATTGAGTGTCTTCAGCACCGTGGACGGGTTCTTGAACTGCATCCGGTGGCGAGTGACCACATCGATGCCATATTTGCGGGTCTGGCGGATGGGGCTCTGCAAATGCTCGGTGAGAATCTCCGTGTGCACATATTTGATGGCTCCAGTGAGGTCCGCGATATCATCATCCGCCATGAAATGGGTATCCACAGCAGATCCCGCCATGCTTCTGTAGACATCCAGGCTCATGGCAGTCTTCAGCACCTCGCGTGGGCCATGCTTTGAAAGCTGAAACCTTTTGCAAAATCTTTGAAGCTTAGAAAGCTTAGCAGGCGCTGATTCAATGTCGGACCCGATTTAGGAGCATATTCAACCTGAGCAAGCCAAGAAAACCAAGGAAAAGCAAAAGCCAGAAGTTAAGAAGACAAAAGAAGAGTTTGAGAATGGTCTTTGCCTTTGGAGTTCTTGCAGCTTGGATGGCACTTGCCGCTGCTTGGAGCTAGAAATGTCCGTCAACACATTTTCTTGTTTTCTTTGCTTTCCATGTCCTTTGCGTTTTTTCTGTCTAATTGTTCTCTTGTATGTTGTTTATGTTGTTGACCTTTTTTGTGCTTGCAACATTTCTTCCCAATGTTGTCGCTGTACTTGATTGGCCTTGCTGAGAGTCTCAGGGGTCTGATGGAGAGGATGCAGCGCAGTACACATTCATTGGTTGAGTAGAGTAATACCAAGACAAGTGTAGGAAAGCCAGGAAGCCAGGGAGCCTGATGCCCGATTGGAAAAAACGCATTTCCTTGACTTGGATGGTACACTGGTCACCGGCCCCCCAAAGACGTTTCTCTCCGGTGATATTTCATGATTTTCCCATCTTTTGTTGCACAGGTGCTTGAAATGCAGGATTGCAGAAACAAAGCAGCCAAAAGCTGAAGAGCCAATGAAGCCAATGAAATCCAATAAAGCCAATGATGGCAAAGCCAGGAGGAAGTAATCCAAAAGAACACCAAGAAATAAGCCGCGCACCCAAAGAAGATTGGCCAAGCAAAACACCCTACAAAAGCCAAAGGCCAAAATGCAAGACCAAAGAAACAAAAACCAAAAACCCTCGAACAATTCAGCTATGGAAGCCACAAGCGACTAGAAGACGCAGAAAGCACAAGGCTCAAAGCCCAAACCGAAAATAGAAAAAACAATCCCTCCAATCTTAGGGGGCTGCCAAAGGCCCGGCCATACTTGCAAGATCTTGAAGAACAACAAGAATACACATTACAAGGACGATAATGAAAATGTCCATCATGAACCTGTAAGCATATTACTAACAAACATAAATGACCGATGAGAATCATGAGAATGATGGAAAGAATTAGGTTTAAAGACAAAGCAATTGGTTTCAAAAACAATGCAATAAAAATGACAGATACATCAACCAGGATGGAAAAATAAGCACTGAGGGTACCAAGGATAGACAGAACACGAACATCGAATATAGAAATGACCATAGTCATGATGTCAAAACAATATCAATAAATAGAACTGAAGTAAGGATCGTTTAGCTGTGGGGCCCACCATCGTACATCCATCATGGCGCTGTTGAGCCCTTGGACACACCGGCAGCGCATGACCCAAGATCCTTCGAAATGGCCCGACCCCACGGCACCTCATCCGTCATTGCTGGATCTCCCGTGGGCGATGCTGCGGGGACTGCCACGGGTGCAGTGCCATGCGCGGAGCTCACTGCCATGCCTCGGTGATGTTGGATCCAAGTCACAACATCTTTCCCCACACTCTGGACCCATCATGACCCATCATGACCCATCATGACCCATCACCCTTAGCATCCCTTCCATCATCACCCTTAACCCGTGAAGGATCACCCAACCCTTCAAGGAAGTCACCACTTGGGAGCTCTCCCTTACGACTCAACTCTAGGGCCCTGCAATCCCAGACACTGGGCTTGGCATCAGGATCTGGACATGCCTGGAATTGCCCGTCCTTATCCCCACAAAAGCGGCCTCAGCTGCCACCGGAGGTGCAATGAGGGCAACTGAAAGCCTGAATGTATATGCATGCATTTGCGTGGGAGTTGTCAAAGGAAGGCGTGTCGAAGATTCTTGAAGAGTATGTCTTCAAGCTTGGCTTGGCTGACTATAGTGCCACAAAATACCTGAGGTTCAGCACCACACTGTGCTTTGATGAAAGGCCCGAGATAGACGAGGGGCAATTCGTGTGCCCATGCGCCCCACAGCCAACGCCAGGACAACTTTCGTCGTAGAAACATGGCAACGTCTTTGAGTGCAAGCAGCTTGCACATGGCGAACCAACACCTCATACTTCAAGTGATGTTGGCGACGTCTCTATTGATACAAGGCCATTTCAGTGCTTTCGTCACTCAGCTTCGCCAAAGAATTGCATACCGAGACTTCAAAACACAAAAGCCTAGGGCAATGCTGCTACTTAACTTATGTTGCTACATCTTTGATCTTGAATTGCTTGCAGTAAAGGTCTGAATGTAAGAGCGGGGCTTGCCACTTCCAGCGTCGCTGGTTTTGCTTTTGCCTCTGGACTCTTTGGCGGTTTCTCTTCTGATTTTGCTGGCTTTGGGCTGCCTTCGAGGTAAAGCTGGGCATCCCATTTTGCGCAAGGAAACAAGAGGCTAAGCCATGACTGCAAAACTGTGAGTTTGGAGGCCTGGCTTCTCTTTGGAGTCTGGGCATGAAGGGAACTGTCCCTCCTTGTCCCCACAAAAGCGACCTAAGCAAAGCCCAACAAAAAACACACACAAAAAAAAAGAACATGGCAACACATCCACGAAGGTCCACTCCTCCCTTTCCTGAAGTGCTGGGCCGCCCGCAATTCTTAAAGCCTTGCGCTCCGCAGCCAAGCCCAGGACACGTTTCATCGTAGAAGCAAGGCGTGGTGGAGGAGCCCTCGCAGGGACATGCCTCATCACCTGAGCAGAACACTCAGCAACACCACGCCACCCATCACCACCCATCACCACCCATCACCACCCATCACCACCCATCACCACCCATCACCACCCATCACCCTGGGGCTGATTCCTTGACACCCTGCGTGCTGGACCTAGAAATTGTCTGAACTGCAACCAATTTTGGAAGGCTCCAAGAACTCCAAGGTCCCAAGCTTCGCTCACCGTGGCTAAGCCCCGACGTTTTTCATCCAACTGTGAAGTGGTGCAGTTGCACAATTTTGGACGAGACCAAACGCGATAGTATCAAAATGCAACCAATGTCTCTACACTTTACACTCTATACAGTCATATACAGACATATACAGACCTACTCAACTCAGGATGCGAACTGGCAACCCTCAAGTTCTTGAATCAGGGGGCTTCCTGCCAGCAACCCTTCACTTTGGGGAAGTGTCCCCCTTGTTAATTGGGATTCTCGATCTTGGCCGTTGAGGCTTTAAGGCCCGGACGCGTAAGTCTCACATGGGCCTTGTCCATGGCTGCCTGCTGCTCTGCCTTCTGCTTCTCTGACGGGAACAGAATCACTGAACCCGGGCTCCGGGTCTCCACGATGTGTTTGTCAGGACCTGGGCAAAGACCGGCAAAGACGTGCAAAATTCGTCTATCTGCATGTTGTGGCCTTGGGAATCTGGGGGGGTGTGGCCCGACATGCCGTGAGAGCTGAATGCCCAGGGAGTGATGAACCAGGTGCACCATGGCAGCTGCAGCAAGTAGGATGCTGGCATTCCATGTACTGTGCATCCTTGTCCCCGCAGAAGCGGCCTCAGTGTGGTGCTTCGCGGGGCAATTCGCATCAGCTCCTATCAGCTTCTGGAACCCACAGAATCCACCAAAGGGCACATCTCCCCGAACGTGCCCACAACTCTGAAACTAGTTCCATCAAATCACGAAATAGTAAGCCTGGTCAAGTCAAACTTCTGGGAGCCCCGGCAATTCTTGTAGCCATGGGCGCCGCAGCCCAGACCGGGACAACTTGTGTCATAAAAGCACCGCAGCGTCTCAGAGTGCAAACAAGGACAAGCTTCACCTCAGGCCGACAAACTGATCCATAAATTGAGAAGCTCACTGGACTGCTGGCATCTCACTCTCAGATCTCGGCTGGTGTTCATCACAGATTTCTCCGCAGCTTCTTCAGTCTTGGCACCTCAAGTCGCAACGAAAACTGGAACTGCGACCAGCTTTAGCTCATTTGACACCACAACTACCATTGCCAGCTGCCATGGTACTGGGAGTGGCGTCGGGACATTCTTTGTAGGTCCCGTTCTTGTCGCCGCAAAAGCGACCTGGTTGTCCCCGTGATCCATGAAGTTCACCGGGTTTGACATGGATCCATGGTTGCTTTTGTGAACTCTTATCTGCCACCTTTCATTCGGATCTGCATATCAATGCCCATTTCCCTTTTTGGTGCTATGCGCGCATGCATCCCAAAAAATGATATGTCACGACTCTGACTATCGGCTCCCGCTGCTTCTGCAACTTCATAGTTCTAGTTTTCCGTGATTTTTCCCAGTGTACCTGCATGCAGCACGCGCAGCGCACATGTGTAGAAGAGTGTGTCAAAGTTAATCTGTGTGCGTGCACATAAGTGCACATATGCATGCATCTATGGTACTCTATGCACGTGTGCGTGCGGGATATCACAGCTGTGGACACATGGTACAAGCACTGTGAGGATCGTTCGGACGAATCTCAGGGTCCAACAATTTGCGACGCCATGCGCTCCGCAACCCAGGCCAGGACAGCTCTCATCGTAGAAACAGCGAAGGGTCTTTGAATGTAAGCAAGGACATGAAGACTTTGCACCTTAGCCAGGTGGCCTTAATGATGCACCATCCAACTCAACCGAAGGGGGGCACCTGGTACCCCAATCAAAAGTTGCCGCTTGTCTGCCCTGATGCTGTTTTTTGTGCAAAATGCTGTGCAGCCCTTTTTGGGTGGTAAACAAGCGGCCATGTTGCTTTTTATTTAGGGGACAGTACTAAGCACATATACAAACACATATACGCATGTGTATATGCATCAAGGGGGATGATCAGATTGGTTGGTGCATTTCATTGGGGGGGTAAGAATTCAGTGACATGTTTTCTTTCAAATGACTCACCTCCTTATATAGGACCATCAGTTTGGGGTTGGGGTTGTTCACTTGAGGCTTGCAGCCTTTGGAAGAAGTTTCAGGGATGAAGTCTTGCCGGAAAATCGCAACCTCAGGGTGCCTGGCCTGGGCTATGAGCTTCTAGAGTGGGAATGACCAAAGGCAATATGGCCGCGGATTTTCACTGCTGTCCAATGGTGGGAAAAGGATTCGAAGATATCAATACTGCTGAGTTCATAGCTGTGTGCATATTCCATTAGTATGAGGAACCATCAGTGTCCAACAAAACTTCGTTTGAAACCCCTTGTTTTACTGTTGCATCTTCGTACATTAGTAGGCTACGCCATTGGTGACGGCTTTAAGCCCCAATTTCATCAAATTTTGACCGATCGAAATGACTAAGATTGGGAAGACAAAAGCACTCGCAGGTCGACATGATTGGAGATCCAGAGTTTCAACATGGAACCGTCTCATCAAAATCTGAGATCAGAACTGCTTTTGTCTCCGTGCTTCTCATTCTTCTCCGGCTTGGTGCCCTTCTCCTCTGTCTTTTCGGTTGCTTTACCGAGCTTGTTCGCATCTGCAGACTCTGCAACTCTTTCCTTCTCTGCAGGCTTCTGCTTCTCCACCTTCTCCTGTTTCTTCCTGTCTTTTTCTGGTGCTGCTGTTGCCTTTTCTGATTTCTTGTCCTCCTTTGATTTGTCAGACTTTTCCTTTTTCTGGAGCTTCTGCGTGTCCTTCGCGCCTTTGTCTTTGTCCTCCTTTTTGGGCTTCTTTCCAGGCTTCTTCTCTCTCGTTTTTTTGATGTCAACTTTGTCGTCTTCCTTCTCAGGCTTTGACTTCACCTCTCAGGTATAGGTGTTGCCACGGGTGACCGTATGCAATGCAGCAAACCAAGATGCAACGAATTGCCTGCATCTTTTACGCCTCTCGTAAATTACTGTAGCAAACGCCCTGATAGAAACCAGCCGTGCTGCCAAAACAAAGCTCAGCTCCGCCCAGCCTCAACCTTCGCTGGGCAGTCTGGATAGCCTGCATGACCACAGTATCTGCAGTTGGGCTTGCCTTCGGCACCACAGCCCAAGCCAGGGCAGCTGGCGTCGTAGAAGCAGGAGACCCCCGACTTGCATGAGCAACTGTCAGTCTCCAAACCACCTGAGGACATCTAAGCACTGTGACCAGGCAATCTGCTTCACTCTGAATCCGGGCCCAACATGGCCCAACCCTCTCAAAAAATGTTTGGTC
Source organism: Symbiodinium kawagutii (assembly GCA_009767595.1). NCBI lineage: Eukaryota > Dinophyceae > Suessiales > Symbiodiniaceae > Symbiodinium > Symbiodinium kawagutii. The sequence continues at coordinate 52,949 of VSDK01022810.1, forward strand.
ATTGGGGATTCCGGTTATGGACGATACTGCAATACTCGAGTTCCGATACTCGGTCAGGGGTGGTTTTTCCATGTTTTTTCCATGTGTCCCCAGTACTTTTTTCCACCGCTGGTCCAGCCAGGTTTTTCCCATTCTCCCATGATGCCCATGTATCCCTTAACATCCCTTAACCATGAAGTTCCAGATGAAGACCATCATGAACCATTATGAATTATGAATCATTATCATTGACCATTATCATTAAACATTTTCATTAAGCAGTACCATTACGCATTATCATTAACCAATCATTATAGTTATCATTAACCATTATCATAAACCATTATTATCATGTAACGATTGTTAGCCTTCATTGTTAGCCTTGATTCCACCAATCATGAAGTTTGCTTCTCATTGGTTGGGACCAACGGTCCCCAAATGGCTGGGCATATGGAGCTGATCCACACCTGCACTCAGCGCGCTGAGCCAAAGGATGAGAGCCACACCAGACATGGCGTTGCCAGGGCCGGAGGGTGTAGATTTCAGATGGTTTTGTATAGTTATCCTTCACCTGGCATTTACATGTTTTTCTTTCTTTGTTTTCTATGTGTTTGAATATGTCTGAATCTCTTATTCTGCTGCCACAATCATGCCGGGTCAGGATAGAACTTAATCCTTGCTGCTCAAGTTGCACTGGTTGGACACTTGGACTGGAGCCCCTGTCGAGAACAGTCCAAGCAACTGCACATGCATCTGTTGAACCCCAGTGGCTCTTCCCCTCACAAGCCTTGAGAGCATGGTGGTTTCTCAATATAGGGAACCCCCCAAATCATCCATTCGGTTGCATTTTCCTAGCAAACCACCCATTTTCATTACCCCTATTTTGCGAAACCACCATATGCCCTCCCAAGCCTTAAGACATCCGCAAGCAGCATCCATGGTCACCTTTTCCGTGCCCTAACTACACGCAGCTACCTCAGCCAAGAGTTTTTGTACAGCTGGATCTCGGCCTCAAGGGTCCAAGTCTTCCAAGTCTCAACACGGGAACCATTGTGGCAACGTGCCTCCAGCGACGCAACTCAGTGCAGTCCAAGATGCTGGAGGCCAAAGCTTCAGCCTGCGCTCTGAGATAAGCTCAGCTCCCCAAGGCAGTCAAGTTCAGAACCCCCAAGGGTCATACAATCTTTCAATGTTGCAGGATGCTGCAGTTATGTAAGCATATAAGATCATCATAAGTATGTAAGGATGATGTAAGTGTGCATCTATCCTTGTATCTAATGTGTCTATCTATGGATCTATGTATGTATCTATCTATTCATCTATGTTTCCATGTACCTGTGTTTCCATGTATCTATGCATCTCTCTCTCTCTCTATCTCTCTGGGCGTGGCTGGATAGATGTATATCTATCTATGCAGGCTTGTGTGCATGTATGTGTGTGTGTGTGTGCACGTCTTCATGTAAGTTTGCATTGCACCAATCATTCGGGTTCATTTTCATGATGTGCATAACCCCCAGTCATAGGGTTCTATGGGTTGATGAATACCAACTTGACTCTTCTGTAAGAATAGTAAATCGTGTGATCGCCTTGCTGGCTCGTTAAGCGGCTAGGTTTATCTCTTTGGCAGGTCCTTGGCATGGCCCCTGCTTGGCTAAAACACGGCTCCTGTTCGTTTTCCCCAGAATTGAAACCTGGAGAAGACCAGCATCGATGTTGAAACCCAGCGCTGACAACATACGGCCATCAATTCAACGTCAACCAGATTTGCCCCAGAACATGGCCACTTCTCGCTGCTTGAAATGGTCCGATGTTCCGCCCCCGTTCCACCTCCTTTTGGGCTTCGTCGATCCGGTTCAGCCGCAGCAATGCAGTGACTTTCCGGTATCTTGCCTTGTCGTCCTCACTGGCCTCAGGTACTGGCGATTTCATCTTGACAGCGGCCCTGCCATCATTGGATCGTTGGATCACGATGCGCATTTGATATGTTTTGCGATATGCAGCAACCGTAACCATAATGGTTCTGTATCTTCCAGGTGTTCCAGTCATGGCAGCCGTGTCCTCTTGTAAATTCCAGTCACTGTCAAGAATAGTCGTCATAGCACCCATTCAGATCTCTTGCCTACCCCCGAAATACCCATCACGGGTATCCCTTCGACCCTCCTATGGGAGATTTACTCCCTGTAAGACGCTGAACTAAATAGACTCAAAGCAAGTTCCTGACCTGGAAGGCACCCTTTGACCCGCTGCGTGGGCACCATATGTCATGCAGCTGCTCTTCTGGTCATTTTTTCCAGTGATTGGTTCAGGAGCATCCATTCCATGCCATTCCATTACATGCCATGCCGTGCCATGCCATGCCTTCGAAGTTTTCCCCATCAGATTTCTGAATGACAACCCCGGTGCACGCCTTCAAGGCCTCGTTGGCGCTGCTCAGCGCAGCCTCAAAGTCCGAGCTCTTCAGTTGAGCGGCCGCGAGATTTTTGTACAAATCGGCAACCAGACTCGACCTGCCGCGATGTCAGATATGTCTGGCTGCGCCGCTGCGCCTTCTGGGAATTTGATGATTGAAATCTGGATTCAAAGGCTATACCTTCTATGCCCATGAGAGTAAAGGGGCAACTTTGAACTTCAGAAGTGATGGGCACCAGCGAAAGCCATCGGTTGCAGAGCGAAATCCCATGGCTTAGCATGGAAACCCCATGGGCCCCACAATGCAGCGGAGAAACTGCTTGGCAGCAAGGGATGGGCTCATCAGAACCGATGCTTCCCGCGCCAGATACAGGGTGTCCAGACCCTCCCGATATTTTTCAATGGCCACTGCCACTTGACCAGATCTCATCAGTTCGTTTCCTTCAGCCTTCAAGCAGGATGCATCCTTGAAGTTTTGCGCAATGATTTTCTTCAGACCTTCAGGGGACGCTCGCCATCATCCCACTGTGAACCCTGCAATTGGGGCCGTGGCTGTGAGGGTTCAGCTGCGACTCCAAGAGGAGGCTTTACAAGGAAAGCTTCAGAAATGGCATGGAACGAACCCATCATATCCCATCATTGTGGCAGTTTCGGAAACATCACCTTGGCCATAGGACGGCCAATGATACGAAGACGAAGAGGATGCATCATCTATGCCATACCCGGTTCTTGCAAAAAGGCCATATATACCTTTACACCGCGCTCTTGTAAGACTTCCTGCTCCCCTGTTCAATGTTGGTTGTGCTACGCGGTTCATCTTAGCCTTCTGAAAAATCAGCCATTATGTTCTAAGGGTTTCAACTTTGTAACCACCAACATTGTTGGTTGTGCCAAGTGGTTCATCTTAGCCTCCAGGCAAAACAGCAATTGGCAACGATAGTTTCAGGGTTTCAACTTTGCAACCACCAACATTGAAGTGGGGGTGGCAAGGGGGGAACATGCGAGCTCATTCTCTTGGGTGTTTTTTTTTCTGCTTTCTTCTGAAGAAATCGGCATCAAACAATTATCACACCATCTTGGGCCCCTCAAGCAGGTATAATCAAACGAACTTCTTGAAATTAATTCCTGGCCCCTGGTGTTACACTCCCAAAGTCATGCTATGATTAACTTGGGATACACTGCCACAGCTCCGAACGAATTGACCAACCATAGGATACCATAGGCTATATCGAGGCAAAGACCCTGCAGCGCCCAGCCTCCCATGTTGCGCTCAATGTCTTGGTCGAGGTCATACTCCTCGCGGTCCTTGGTGTAGCCTTCGCAGTTCAGCATCGCCGAGCCCTGCCCGGCTGAAAGACGCATGGTTTTCCCCTCCTGGCGAAGGATGTGGATGGACATGTGCGCGTATGTCCTCAATTTTTGGTGATTTCTCCACCGTTTCCCCTCCCCAAAAACAAGAGAAAAAACATCAAACATGTTCTGTTTAGTGTTTTTGGATGGCATGGGGGCACCCACCCATCGCTTTTGGACACCTCCATTTGACTTTTTTTTGCGAGGGCTTCTCAGAGGATTTGCCCTACTACTGCCCTACACAGTTCATGTAGGGGACCATGGAAAAAAATTGCTTCACACCTAAAATGAGGCGATAAATCTGACTTGGTTGGTGGAGTTGGCAGTGCGAACTTTCTATATGAACATGCCCGCAGGTTGGCCATGATCGATTCCGGTCGGTCCTCAGTGGTATCTTCATTGTCCAGCTCCAGCAACGCAGCATCTGCATCAAACTTTTTCCACTTGGCATAGTTGTCATCACGTCCAGCTGCTGGTGCTACCACACAAGGCCGCTCCTGCACCACTGGCCTGGTTGATGCTGTTGGTTCCAAGGCAACTTTGCACTTCTCCACCTTAGATGAGACCTCCTTTGCTTGGGGTTTGCCCTGGCCTCCTGGTCGTACATCGCGCCGATGTGACTTAGCCATCTTCACCGCTTCGCGGCGCCAGTGGGCTTGAATCTGCTTCACCTCCTCCGCTGGCCCCGTCAGGGCGTTCAGATCCAGACCGTTGGAATCCACACCTCCATATCCTCCATCAAGATCATCATCGAGGCCCTCCATATCCTCATCAAAGTCTTCCCATTTCTGGTACTCAGCAGCCAACTGATGACCTGTGGTATCACCTGCATTGGCCAGGCAAATGTTGGACAAATCCTGAGCAGAATCTGCACCCTCAGCAGCATCTCCTTGGCTGTCAACTGCCACAGTGGCCTTTTTATCCTCTTTGGCAGGCTCCAACTCCTGTACTTCTTGAGTTTGAAGCCTGGAAATGGCAGCATCCAACAGTTCTTTAGGGTCGGCATTTCGATCCATGGCTCTCTTGGCCTCCTCCTCAGCCAGTGCCATCACATCAACGGGGCTGCGGGGAGGTCGGCAGTGGCCATCACAACGATCCACCTCATGCAGGGCAGCTTCGACGTCAAAGGCATCCCACTTGGAATAGCCCACGTCGTAGGTGTGCCGCGCTGCACTTCCACTTTTGCACACGGCCTCAGCATCACCGGCTCGTCCCGGCATCCTGGAACAGGGGCATTTTGCGGGTCGGACCTAGGCTTCGGGGAGCAGTACCCCTGTTGCCTTGGTACTTCTTAAACCGTGGAGCATCGGGCCCTGGCAGATTAGTTGTGATTAGTTCATTGGTTCTACGCCTCAAAAACTTCCTAGCTCAACAAAAAGGCGTGATCTTTCTCCTATACGGCAATTCAGCTGTCCTGAAGGACGTCACGCAGACTTCACCATACGGCGGCAGGAAGAAGGGGCTGGAGGACGTATGGTGTTTCGATGTGTTTCGGATTGTTTTCTCATGTTTCAGGTTGGGTGCATCTTATGACTCCGTTAAAAGCTTGGGGGGTTGCAAGCCATCACAGCTACGTGACATGACCCTCTGTCCTTTGTGGATAAACTGAGCTGAACAAACGCGGCCCGGGACAATAAGCAGCTACAGGCGAAGACTAAGTCCAAAGAGATTTTTTGGGGCAAGATTCTTTGCCACCTGCCACTCCAATGACAATAAATCAACACAGCTCAGTATGGGAAACAGGCTGAATTCATCAACGCAGTTGATAGAGTGCTTAGCGCTGTGAAGCGAATGCACGGCCTGGAGCCTTGCAAAACAGACTACGGATGCCTACGGCCTTGGACATGCACAGTTTCAAAAAATGTGTTTGTGATGTAACGGTCAATTGCAATACATTACATACGCATGAATTGATGTTTATACAAATGGTAGTATACAATATCTATATACATAGATAGATAGGTTGCATAAAACATACTTGTACTATATCGTATGTATGCGCCTGTATATGTGATGCGTGTATATGCCAGCAGCGGTGAGCACAAACATGAATTGTAAAGAAGAATATATAAGTATCATCATAATCATGATGCTGTCCATCAATATTATCATCGTCAAATGCCCAGGAGGAAAAAAAAAAAAGCACCCTTCTTGGAAGGAGGAAAAAAACTGGCCAAGAAAAAATCGTCAAATGCAGCACTCAAATCCTGAAACCAGCCCAAAAATGCCGTCTATGTTGACATTTATAGGCCAACCTGCTGGCACCATCATGTTGACAGCTATACTTCCCACCCAGTACCTTCCAAAGGCACAGCTGTCCTTACCAAAGCTCTTTTGAGGGTGCCCCGAGCATCTGGAAGCTGATCCTTTCAACCAGCCCAGCGAAAACACCTACGATGTCCTACGGCTTGTGTACAAACGCCGGTCGCAGGGAGATGGTCGAGACGATGCATGATACATATGAGACACAAATCAAATGCAACAAAACTTCAAAAAATCTTGACAGGTGAAAGCCTGGTGGGTGGCACCGCAACAAATCGGAAATGAAACCTTGGGATCTCATCTGCCCATTGAGTCGGCCAAATCGATGCTAACATGTGGCACAGCGCACCAGCTTCAAAATCCATAAATGGTCCGCGCATTCTCGCGTAGCACAGCAGCCACCCGCTCTGGCTCAAGTCCTGCTCAAAACATCGCAGCACTTTGTTCAATTTCATCTGTTCCATCAGACTTTCCAAAGCATCTGGTCGGTGGTGTCGACAACCCAGGATATGAAAAAAATGGTAAACCAACCAACCAAACCAACTAACCAGCTATTGATATCTCAGCTTCCGCACCTTTCAGCTCCGCGACTTTGGACATAATGATCGGAATCAATCCAGGATGGCTTAGCCAATGACCTCAACCACGAGAGGCAACTGCAGCTGGAACCCAAAGACCCATTCCAATCGACATGTGCTGTAGGGCGGGGGCTCCAGTTTAGCTGTCCGGCGCTAATCTCAACCGTTACCCCAAACTACCATGATCTGCAGGATCCTTTCTAATGGGAAGGCCAACAGATGGCACAAGATAGTTGTAACACGGGTTGAGTGGCCTCATGGCGGGTAAAACGATGGTTGATGGTTCATGGTTGGTAGCTCATGGTTAATGATGGCCGATGCTGGTTGATAAGCAACAACAATTATCAAAAATACTGGGTGTGGTGAGTTAAACATGCTCTTTGCGGCCATTTCGATGAAGCAGAACCGGGCCTTCAACGGGAAGGTATGGCGCATCCGTCTCAACAACCATGCGCTCCTTGCAGGTGGAGCTGGGTAAACACAAATCGTGGAAGATAGTGAGTGAGATACAGAAAATGCCCTCTCCAACAAGATGCATATGATTCATATGATGCATGAATTCCATTGAATTCCAGATCATCAACTCTAGAATTCATCACAACGAAGCCCTTTTCTTTGGGTGCATCATTGGCGAGCAATCAAACTTTCACAGACTCAATTTTTCCCAATGCGAAAACGTGCCGTTGGAACACCTGCATCCGGCAAATTAGGCAGATTATGGCAGATTCAATCTGCATCATCCCGGTCCGAAGAATCCAAAAGGGGCAACTGAGCCCACTTGGCTGATTTTAGCCCATTTTCCTCAAGCAACCACTGCAACTGCACGGCAGAGGTGTGGCAAACCTTCCCTGCGGCAACTTTTGGCGACAACTGCGCCAGGGCTTCTTTCAAGTCACTTGGCAGCTCCGCATGTGCTTCGTGTGGGTTCTGGTCTGAGACCCAGGCCACCCTATAACGATGCAAAAAGTTGCGAGGGCACCATTGCAGATCCTGCTGGTACCTTTCCGCGCCACTGGCGTCACTCTTCTCTCCCACATCGAGCTGTTTCCCCCCATACTTGGCATCACAAACCACAGGATGACCTGCATGTGCAAGGTGTGCTCTGATCTGATGGCGTCTGCCTGTCGAAATACGAATGGCCACAAGGCTGTATCTCTCCTGCCCCCTCGTCAAGTGTGCCTGAAGCAAACACCAAGCAAACCAGGGTGGAAAAAGTGATCCGACAGAATATGACTGACCTCTTGAATAGATTTTGGAAGATATTGAAAGGGATAATGGTTGGTTTTTCAATGGTACTGTTTGGTGGCGGTGTCTTGGTGGAGATGTTTTGGCGCTGTGGTGGCAGTGTTCTGTTGTTGGTTGTCCTCAAAACTCTGTAGGCTCTGCAGGAGAATTGCGTGATCAAAACTCAATTCACACCCTGGCCTGTACCTTTAACCTCGTCAAGGCCGGCTTCCCCGGAAAGAAACTGTCGCAATCAGCGCGGCTGGCACGATCACTGCCGGCTGCATCAGACCAAGCGATGTTCTCCGTGATGCTGTCACAGGAAGGAGGCAACCAGCCATGACAAAGAGTGATGTACTCCCGCAGCAATGTACCAGCATGAAGTTGCCTCAGATTTCACGCGCACTGGGAGCCACTTCTGATTTTGGTTGTCACCACATCTGTAGGGGCGTCCCGATGCATCCCCCAATATCCACCAAGCTGCGCCATCAAATCATAGAAGGCCTGGTAGGTCTTGGCAGTGAGCACCAAGCCCGAACTGGGCAGGTCCAAGCGATGCAAAAAGCCACGTTGGTGCGACTCATCTGCCAGGATTGGAAATTGCCTTGAACCAAAGAGTTGCTGCACATAGGACGAAAGCTTCAATCGCTCGGGATGCCTGTGGCTGGACGGCAGCGGGAAGTGGCAACCAGCGGTAAAGGTGGCTTGCCATGGTTTACGGGCTTCAGTGAGGGCCATATACAACTTCTTTCACCCAAAGGAATTATCTAATAACATCTAATAACTGGGTTCCAAAGCCCTAAGAGAACAAGCAAAAATTAGCCACTGCCCTGTTCCCAAATTTGCCCGGATTCCAGGCCTGTTGTCACCTTTCTGATCCACCTCCCAGCCTGAAGGCTTCAGCAGCACCATCCTATCCCGCAAATCCAGCACCACTTGAGGTTCACAACCGGAATCACTTGGCGTTCCGACTTCAAGATGTTGGCCAAAAGGAGCCAACTGCAGTTGCCTTCGCCGCGCAGCTTCATCGAGTTGAAGTCCAATGTCCTTCAAGCGCTTTGCTTTCGGATCTTGCTGCTGCGCATCTTGCTGTGCATCTTGGCGCTCAGAAAAGCACAAATTGAATTCCTCGGATACTTCGGATGTCCTTGCTTCAGCCCAAATCAAGGCCAGAACTGCAGTGGCTTCCTCCTTCAGTTCCCGTGCACTGTTGCTGTTCTTCGGGGCATTGAGTAGCTCAGTGGCGCACGAGCACAGGGATGCCGGAAGCTCCTGGCTTGTGATCGCCAAGGACCAAGCGATGTTGGACAAATCTCTCAGTTGCAATTCACTGCTGCGTGTTGCAGCGAAAGCTGAAACGAGCTCTGGCATTGTTCCAACGGCATCTCGGAGTCTGAGATGAGCACAGGCCCAAACGACGTTGGCAAATCCTTGAGGGGTCATCTGGCATTGGCTAAGAGCCTTTTGGCCAACAGCTTCCAGCCCCCTGATGGTCGAAGAGATTTCCCCCTCACTGGCGTTCTCTGCAATGATCCATGCTTCTGACGTAGCCGCCGCCCACAGGAGGTTTGTCAAGTCCTGCCCCGTGAATTCATTCAGCACCTCTAATGATGAAAGGACTGTTTGGTGCAAAAATTGCCATGAGATGTGACGCAGTTTGGCAAAGGACCAACTCAGAATGGCCAATTGTCTCGGAGTGAACGTTGTCGTGTCCAAGCTGACTTCTTTGTTGATCTCTTCCAGAAGTTGAGCATCCTCGCATCTGATTGTGGCCATGGCCCATACCAAAGTGCAAACGTTCGACACGGAAAAGGTATGCAAAGACTGGCGTGCCATCTTCAAGAGCCGTTCTACCTGAGGTGAGGGCAATCCTCCTGAGATGTCATCAGTCTCACCTGTGGCCACTGAGTGGCAGCGGGTTTTGGCCAATGCCCACAGTAAATTGCAGAGCCGTTTTGCTCCCAGAGCCTCTTGTGTTGCGCATGCTGTAGCAAGTTGAACCTCTGGGCTGGCATCCCGCAGGGTCAAGCAGAACATTAACATCTGGCTTACAACCACAGTGTCAAGAAAATCAACGGCATTCAAAAACCATATGTAAACTAAGCCTACCCACGAGCCGCTCTGCTACCAAATCTGCCAGCTCAGCATCCATGAAATGCCATGCTAAGCCGATGAGCCTGCACCCCCGCCTGCACATCACGATTCTTAGGCCAGGTCCTTGCAAAGGCCCAAGCCAAGGCAACCAATTGCCCGGCTCCAAATTCCCATGAAGCGAGCTTAGCCGAGAGCTTCTCCAGAAATGGCTCGCCACCCCGATGCTTCATGAAGCCAATGGCCCAGGCAACGTTCACAGCATGCACCGCTTCCATTTCTCCCAAGCGAGCCGAAGCTTCGTCGCACAAAGCATTCACCGGATTGATGGACCTGGCACTCACCAGCCTGGCTGGGACGAGAGCCAAAGCCCACAGAGCCCCAGCTAAGGGTTTCGTTTCTAATTCTGTCACCTTGCCTGGAACGGCAATCATAAAGCTCACACATTCTCTCCAATCTTCCGTCCCTGGCTCCTGAAGCCCTTTCCATTGGCTCGATCTAGCCACTGACCATGCCAAATCACCGAATTCGGTTGCCGAAAGCTGTGGGATTCGGTCTGCCGCCACACGGGCACCTAAGCGGTGCTCGCTTGAGGTGCTGGTCCACCGCTCAATCCTCGTGAAGGCTTCAAGCCTGAAGCCTATGGCGCCTGCGCCCCTGGGCATCCCTGGGCCATGCGAAGAGTACAACTTCTGTGAAGTTCTTGAGCTTCGAATCTGCTTCGATTGCCGCCATGTGCACACTCTCTACCTTCACTTCACTCTAAACACCCGATGATTTTGTAAATAACTCTTGTTCTGGTTCCAAATGATTCAAACCTTCAGCACTTGCAGGCTGGGGCCATGACCAGCGGACACTCAAGCACCAGCTCCTGGCGAAAGGCCATACCCTCGGTGTCATTGAAGCACAAGGGAGGTTCCAAACCCATTGACACTCAAAGCGTTCCAGGTTTAGTGATATAGACATCGATGTATATACATATATATATATATACATCATACATCCATAATCATCCATATTTATGCACATCAAAATGAACATAGACATAGATGTATCTTTTCGTATTTTGTTTACAATACATCCCATGTCCTGGGCATGCTTGTCGTTCATCGTCAAAATGCCTGGCATGCCCACATACCTTGGTGCAAAATCGGAGTCTCCTGTGACCTCTTTCAGCTGCTGAAGGCGTTTCACAAGTGGCGTCCAAGGCACAGCTGATGAAATTCAGCAAGCATCTCCTTCATGTGTGAGATGCTGCCCCTGTAGGAATGCAAATGCACCTGCGAGAAAGCAACTCCGGGCATCAAAAGGCTGGCATCCCAATGAGCGACAAAACAACAAAAAGGAAAGTCGATTTTGGAGGGTTCGTCTACCGATGCTTGGCTTTGAGCAACAGACTCTTGAATGGTCGACTCTTGAATTGTCACCCTGCAATGAAGCCAGCCTTTGGCAATGGAAGAAAGCAACCAGGAAACCGAACAAGCTATGGAATTCGCTCGAACTATTTACAATCGAAATTCTGCATTGTGCAAGCGCCGTCTCCCACTCCATGTGCTACGGGTCATCCCTTCCAATGCCAATCATGGTCCCAAGTTGTGCGTTCAAATGTCCCTGTGCTCCATGGCTCTAAGTCGCTGCCGACTCACCAAAATGCCCGGACCTTCCAATCTTTTGGGACAGCAGCTTGCATGATGCGAAATCTTAGTGGCGAGCTCGAGCTCTTAGAGAGAGTTACACTGGAAGGGCGAGCACTTAACCAAGTCCAGCTCTCCAACCCGATCTTTCCACAACTTTGAAGCTCTCAGCCCCGTGCTTGGGCCAAGCAACATGCCATAGCTACCGGCAGCTTCCAGGCATCACTGGCATATCCTCCATCCCTAGAGGTAAGGAACTCTCTGATACTGACCGCAGCGGTGTCTTCTCAGTATCTAGCACCTCCCCAAAATGGACACCAACCATCTTTCACCCAACATCACTGTCAGTTGAGAAGCCCCAACTGGCTGCAAACCAGTTGATGACAATGTCACCTGCTCCCCATCAAAACCAGCCATCACCATCTGCTTACCAAGCAGCGTATCCGCTTCTGCTTCGCCTCAGCAGTCATTGACAATGTCTGCCAGCTTCGAATGGGAAAGATTTATGAAGAAATGCTGGAGTTGTCATGGGTGGATCTGCTTCCTTGATTGTAGGTCCCTATTAATACCCCCAGTTTACCAGCTATCAAAGTGGATGATAATTAGCTGTGTGCCGTGCTTTCCGTAGTGGTCAGGTTGTTTCATTCAAGTTTGCGCCCCCCCACCTGTGGATTGGGCCTTGCTCAGCGAACGGATCGTGTCGCGCTGTGTGGTACCTTGAATAGCTGGAAATTTACCATCAAATATTGGGGCTTATTCATACGGATCTCCCATAAGTCAAGTTTCCCTACCCGGTCCATCAAGCAATTCCAGAACTCTTTGATCATGGCCTTTGGCAGGAATATTTTGCTCTGAGTCGCCCTGCCCCACTGCCAACCCCACGCACACAGCTGTCGAATGGCTAGAGGCTCATTGACAGTAACCTTGATCATTCTCATTAAACATCACTTTTTGCGAGGGCTTCTCAGAGGATTTGCCCGACTACTGTCCGACACTTTTCATGTAGGCAGCGCTGCACCATCTCTCAAGGGGCAACACTAGTTACGCAAATAACTTCACGAATTCATCACAACTGCAGGGTGTTCCATCGACAAGTTGCGGCTATGTATCACCAATGGCATCTCTCGAGAGATGGCAACTTCCAACCTGAGGCGGGTCGCCGCACGGTAGCTCTGAGACTTGAATCGAGTCTCTCTGCGAAATGGAAGTGATAAATCGCTCAGAAGATCCTCCCAGGTTAGGAAGAATACCGCAGTGGTGGTTATACTCTCAATGTTTGGAAGAATCCTCTCAACAAAAATTCCCTCCAAAAAATGGTTGAATTCTTGGGGACAAAACTTCCCCAAGATCCGAACTCATGTCGTGCCGAGCAGCTGTCTCACGAACACCTGGCGCTGCCTCTCGCGATTCTCTTCGTTGGGTCCGAAGAAGGGATGCGAAAAATCCTGCAGTGCAGCTGGCCGCAACAGCAGAAATGTGAAAATGACATCCAGATGAGAGGTTCCAACCCGGTTCTGATCATGACTCGCAAGCATCGGCATGACATTCACATCATTTGACATCTGTATGCTGTACATGCATGCTTTGAATTAGGTTCCATTACATCCAGTTGCCTTGGATGAAGTGAGATTGCATCAACTATGATGTGCTACATTTTTTTTTTGCCAGGGCCTCACTTTCACACTGAAATCAAGTGTGTATTGGATACTGGGCCAATCTAGCCATCACACGACATTACACAGCATACGTGATTTGAACACCTTTGAACCTACATCACGCAACACGACATGACACAGCATTACGTAACATGGCTTGGCATGATGTGCAGCATGGCATCACATCACATCAAATCACATCATGGAGATTGAATCGCAGCATCGTAGCGTATTACACCACAAACATGCCAAGCACATAGACATAGACACAAGCAGACACAAACGCACACGCACACACATGCGTTGCAGTGCATTGCCCTCCTCATGCAGCATACCATACCATACTGCAACACAGACATGCATGAGCCCTGGCTTACCACAGCCTGCATTACATGCTTATTTGTAGACGTATCGCGCATGTAGTTTAAACAAAACTTTGCTTCATGTGCCTGCAGAAGCAAACTCCAACGGGCAAAAAAGCGAGCTTTTCAACTGCTGCCGGGCTTCCAATCCAAACTCCCCGAAGCCTACTACTTTCTTTCCTCAAGCGTTGCCATGCCAGTGCGGCTTTTCGGCGTTTGGAATCATGGCGCGCGTGCGAGCATCAATACAAATGTATCAGAGTATCAGATGTTTGGAATCTTCTTTTGTTATATAATCATTATATGTATGTCTAATTGTGTGCATGCATGAAGACATATAATGGTGATCTATCTATCTGATGATCTATCTATCTATCTATCTATCTATCTATCTATCTATCTATCTATCTATCTATCTATCTATCTATCTATCTATCTATCTCTGTGTGTGATTATCTTTGTGCGTGTATGTGTCTCTCTCGCTCTCTCTTTGCGCGTCAAATTGCTTGGCTTATCTTTCCCTCCATCTCTCTGCAGGTGTTTGTCAACATTGTCCGCCAAAAATCTCAAAACAAATGGATGCCCACAGTAACAATAATATACAATAGCAAGACAAAATTAAATTTTGGCACCTAATTTTAGCCCACAGCCAGTCCTATCTTGACCCCCAGTTTGTACAGCCAGTGGTCTTCAACTTCAAGGAGCTCAGCACATGACGAGACTAGCATAGACCAGCTACATCACCATCCATAAATATCCATGACTTACAAATCGAGAACGCTTTGGGCATCTCCCAAGGTGACGGGGTGAGACTCTCATCCTGGACGGTCCAAGGGACCACAGGCGTCGATGTATTCCAACATGGTCTTTTCGAAGTCGTCATCATAACTCCAGGCAGCCTGAGACAACCCTGACCCGAACCCCGACCCCAACCCCGACCCCGACACTCCATGATGGCACTGCCTGGGGCCCCGCCTTCGGATGGCAACCAAAGGATGCATAGACCCTGGGCGCGGCACGAAGTGAAATCGATTCGGGTTTCTATGCTCGGGTTGGATGCACCTTCGGCGGGTCCACACTGGAACCCCTGGCGTGCCTAGGGATTGAGGAGAAACTTGGGGACCACCAAGCTGATCTCCCAGCAGCGCATTGTTTTACCAAGCAAATGTCGTTTTCAAAGATTCGGTGCCCTTCCATAAGCGGCAATCCCAACACTAAGCAAGAAAAACATGAATGTACAAGTGTGCATATATGTATATATATTTTTTGACACTTGTATTCAAATATAAAATGACCAATGTATTTGTATGTATATATATATATATATGTGTGTGTGTGTGTGTGTATGTATGTATACTATATATATATATATCTATATATATATCTATATATATGTAAACTGACCCAAATTTGTATGTATATATATATATAGATATGTGTATATATATATAATTCATATCTCACTCTCTCTCCTTCGCTTTCAGGTCACCCGTCCCATTTATATCTATATGTTTGTTTGTTTATCTATTCATTTATCTTTTTATATATTTATATGTATAGGTATACATTCAATTTTTTAGTTACTTTATTTGTTTATTCATGTATTTATGGTGATATGTATGAACCTAAATACAGCACAGTTTGTGCTCATAAGCAACGTCCCAGATGTTCTTTTCTCTTTCAGTTTTCTCCCTGACGGTCCAAGTCACAAGGGATGGCTTAGCGCAAGCTGCTTGGCTGTCTCAAAGGATTCTTCGTCGCAGCCCTGTGTGATGCAGCCCTCGAAACCTGGAGCACTGGCACCAGTACTGCAGCGACGGTTCCGGTGGCTCGACTCGATGAACCGTTCGAAAGAGACATGCGAAGGCAGATTGAAGGTTTGGCATGGCTGGAACCTGGATTCAGATGCGTTTAGACAAAGGAAAACATTGAAAATTGTTGAAACTCTAAGAAGTGCTGAGACTAGATCAACAAAAGAGATTGCTTGATTAAATGGCTGCAAACATTGGCCTTTCTTCCTACCAATATCTTTAAAGAAATGTTTCAGACTCAAATTGCCAGTCCAACCGTTTGCAGTAGCTTGGTACGTTCCCAGATCTACTTCGGCCGCTTTCATGTGGGGGCGAGTGAAAATTAACATGTGAAAATATGTAGGCGCATATTGTGTGCATGCGTATGCATTTATCTGTTCGTCTGTTTATCTGCTTACTTGTTTGCTAACCAAGCAAAAAGAAATGTCAACCGATGTCAACCAATCCTTCTGCTTCTCAACTACCTGCGTGATGTCAAGAAGCTCAAACGCCCGGAGACCTTTACCAATCTATATGACCCTAGGAGGGTTGATGACAACCTCCTTGCGGGCTGTAGTTTGTAGATGCTGTGTTTTCATTCTTCTTTGATGGCTGTGTTTGCCTGAGACCACTATTAGTAGCTGGCTTGATCTCTTTCCATGTGCATGTCCATGGATGCATGTATATAAGCATTGTATTACCACATCATATTACATCATCATATATTTTTTCTATCGCCATCTGCATCATCATATTACATCATCATATTACATCATACTTATGAATCCGTTGCGTTTCAGCTATGCATGCATGTAGGTATCTCCCTATTTGTCGATGTAGGCAAGCACATGTGCATTCATGCATGTCTGGTTGGTTTTGTTTGTCCGTATGCGTGTGCACAGGTGCAAAGGTATGTAAACTGCATTTGCATGCGTGGATGTGTGTATGGGTGCCTGGGTGTTTGTTTGTGCCATCAATGTGTGTTTGGATGGATGAAAGCACCTAGAATCCACGTATGCATGCTTTTATGTAAATGTTCACTGCCTGCATTTGTATCAGTATTCAATTGTCTGTACCAGTATTGAAGGGTTCACGCATGTATACACATTCTGACACGTGTATGCAAGTGCGTGTGTGTGTTCTACATGTGTATGGGGGTGCGTTCGCCCATGCATACGTACGTGCGAGTGCATCTACGTATGCATCGGTATATGCATCCATATGCATGTAACACGTGTGGGTTTTATACATGTGTGCACCTACTCCTGTAACACTCCTCTGACATATTTGCTGATTCACATTATACCCTATAGTTTTAGTTGTGCGCCTGCACCCATACTGCATCCGGGATGAGTGATTACTCAACATCATTGAAGTTCTTGCGGGTCCAGCGAGCCTGGAGGAAACATCTTCGCAATTGCCTCGCTGAGGTCAGCGGCCTCCTGCCAGCTTGGAAAGGTTGGAAGGGTGCAGGGTCACAAGGACTCGCCGAGCTACCTCCCAACCAGTGAAGCGTGAAACTCCCTCGCTATCGTCAAAACAACTAGCCACACTGAGAATCTACATTGCCTGGGTGAGCGAGCAGAAACGGGCATGTATGGACAGACAAACAGACAAATAGATAGACAGACAGACACAGAGACAGACAAATAGATAGCTAGATAGATAGATAGTCCTGTTCATAGATATATAATATAAAAATTTAATTCTCTCTATATTTGAAACGACTTCGGACTGACCCTGAAACCTCTAACCATCGAGGCACCCATGCTCCCGGGTCCGTCCTCCGTATTCCAAGTCGCTGGTGTAAAACCCAAGGCTTCGGCAGATCGCCTCAGCGCAACAGGTGACCTGCATGCACTGCTGGGCTGTGGCACTGCCGTTGCTCACTGTGCTTGAGCATTGCATGAAGGTTCCGCGGCCAAGACCTTCAGACTTGCAGAACAATTCTTTGACGGTTCTGCTCAGGCAAGGCCACAAGCGTAGTATGTGTCTTGGTAAGTATCAAGCCAGACAGCCAATCAGCGAACACCTCATTTGACTCCATTTCTCTCAATTGCCTCCCCAAAGTGCCGTGATGTGCCATGGTGTGCCATGATGTGCCAGTGCCATGAGACCACCACATCCATAGATCCTTACAGCATCCCATCCGCAGGGCCAGGGTCGGGTGCTGGTCCAGTGGCTCCTGCTGTTCCGAGAGCTGATTCCAGAGGCGCGCTTCACCTGACGCGTTGATCTTGGCAACGACCTCGTCGCTGGGGCCTCCAGGGTCATAGTGATGGTTCGCTACGGTGTAACCCCTACAAGAGGCTCTTGTTCAATAGTGATGCAAAGGGGATAAAAATAATAGCGCAACCCCTCTAGTCAATAGTGATGGTTAATAAATGTTCATTAAAACTTTCATAATTCACTTGGGGGAAACTGATCAAATGACGGCATATGACGGCATGCCATGAGCAAAAACATATGTCTTGCATATGGTCTTGCAATGAAATTGCGGATTGCAGGCTGTTCCCTGCAACACTAAACGCCACTGTGGCAAAAGGATGGGACACCATCTACATGGTAAGAGGAGCACCTTTGTTAGAAGAACTTCATGCAAAGATGCAAGCACAGTGCCTACCAGAGGCTCTGGTCTGCTCCAACCATCCCACAGCTCTTGAGTTTCTCCCAGGTCCTTGGTCGCTGGCATATGTGGACATGTGACATGGGGTCAACATAAGCCAGGTATCATCAGGATTGGGCAGGTGGACATATCAAACTAGCCTATGTGACCAGGCTGTTCGTATCTGTTCACTGCTGCGTTTGGAGGTGATGGGACTTGACCTATCGCCAACCTTCGGGGCATTCACAAGTGGCATCACCATCGGCTTCGTCCCAGGCCCAAATCTTCGCTAAGCTCAGCACTTCCAAATGCTTCCGGGTGGTGGGGTCCAGGTCCTGGGGCTGCTTCCAACCAGCTTCATACCCTACCCCGGGAATTTGTCGGAATCCCCTGGGTGCCCTTGGCATCTGCTAAGCCTTGGATATCATCAAGCCCCGAATCATCGGGCGTAGGCGGGTGCAGTTGGCCAAGGAATGAACTTCAAACCCTTACTCTGGAACGGGTGACCATTGAATACCGTGAAGTGCAGCTGGTGGCAAGGCACTGACCACGCGGCACGCCGAGGTAGCAGCCAAATATTCTGATCCCAACCTCGGTTGTAGAAACTCTGATGGACAAACCCTGACTGCTGGCAAGCTTGAGTCCAAACATTGATTCACTGGATTGGTTGATGAGAAAATCCCCCTGGAACAGCTATAGTCTATAGCCATCCATTGTAGAGGGCTCCCGTATATTTTGCCATCATCCCATGGTGAAACTGTTTCAACACAGCCTGGCAACCAATGACAGCTATCAATTACACATACACATCCATCTGATGGTTGACCCAAGCGACAGCAAATGATCAAAAATGAAAATCAGCTATGCCCCGACGCCGCGGCACAGCTCAAGCACACTGTAGAGAATTCAACAGAGGCGTTTCTGGCGCTCAGTCCCAGGTCTATGTAGACACGCGGTGGACAGATTCCGCCAGACAAGTGGCTGAAGTCCCATTCGCAATAGATGATGATTTATAATTAAAGACATTTGCCACAACTACCAACTGGTCAGCAGGCTGTCGAAAAGACGATGCTGTGCATGCAAGCATCCGGAACGAATATGTGAATATGTGATCTTGGGTATGTTTAGTTGCGTTTTTGTGTGTTGTCTTGCTTGTCTTGCATCATATGTTGTGCTATTGCGTGATAATACGTAAAATAATTCCATGCTTTTGCGGATGAGAGCATCTGTGCATGCATGCAATGTACTGCAATGCACCTGTGTAAAATCGATCAATCAGTATGAGACGCACTGGTATTGTCTGCATAGTATGTAATGCATATTTTCTCTGAAATACATGCTATGTATAATGATGCGCGTATGCACGCGTGTGCATCTCTCAATGCATGTATGAGGGAGTTTGCAAATGGTATCAAGTCATATACATACTGCTTGTCATCTGTGAGGCGTGGACATGTTTCACAGCCAAAGTGCCGAAAGCCCAAGAGGCAAAATTAAGCTTCCAAATATTGCGGATTGATCCTATCATGCCGCTCACCCCGGTTTATGGCAATCGTGCACCCAAAGTGCAAGCGAGGTTGTGGCCGACCATCAACTACAAAGTGAGAGCCACATTCAACCAATAATCAAGCAGCACGAAGCATCAAGCACTTCAAGAATCAAACCATCCATCACCATCAAACATCCAACTTCACTAACAGCTCCATCAATAAACATCATCTACCAGGACCCACCAGGACCCACCAGGACCCGATCTACCAGGATCCACCAGCAGGAAGCATCAACCATGCATCAGCTGAGGGCGCCACTGGATTCGGTATATCCGAGCGCTTCGGCCGCCTTCCTACGGCGCCGCCCGCTACATGACTGCCCACGATGTATATGAAAATGGTTTCAAAAAAATAATTGGGTTTGCATGTACATAAATTATTTGTTTTATGAAAATGAGTTTACAAAAACATATAGTGCGGTAAGAAGGTAGATGGATGGATGGTTGGATAGATAGATCCAAATGTGATATAATGTCTGGGTCTCTGGGCCTGTAAATGCTATACAGTAGCTATGTGTATGAATCAGGCGCATTCACACATACCCAGACAATCCCAGACATGTTCATCAGTGCTGAAAGGTTGACCCTCTAAATGATTTGGGAAGCTTCGATGGAAACTGTTAACCAACAACAAACTAGTCGTAATCCACCATTTATCATCATGCATCAATGATGCTTCATCCTTTCGGTTGAAGAATGTGTGAAGCTGAGAGAAGTCTCTCGAATACTTCAATGATCATGCTGAGGTCATGATTTCTGCCCCACTTCCATAGCCACAGGTTGAGCAGGCTAGCGTGAGCACACAATATGAGGATGTGTGAGGTCTCCTTTGATTCGCCCTGGATCATTCAGCAATTCGCACTTACAAACTTCATGAAAACTGCAGCAACGCCATGTCCTTTGCCGTGGCCAGAGCTGCCACCATTTCAGCTCCCAATGGCGGCCTACGTTGGGGCCACATTTCCCAGCAGGACATGTCCATCAGCTAAAACCCTAAAAGAAACGGCTGCCCACCTATCCAGACCTATCCAGTGGCTGGCTGGCCATGGACAACTCCAATCGATGGCCTCGGAGGATCTTGACCTCCCATGCAGGGTCAGGAAGCCACTCCAAGGTCTTCCAATGTTCGACCTCTTCCTTCGTAAACTCTGCCGTCGGCCTTGGTCACCCCAGGGCCACCACACGCCGACACCATCTTCCACGGGAAGAAGCTCAAACCTGTGAAGACTCTCATCTGCAAAAAGAGGTATGGTGACACAAACCAAGACCAAGCATGAACATAAAAAAACATGTAAAGGCAGGTGAAAACATGCAAAAACCAATAAAAACACATTAAAACATATATTTCAACAAATCGAAGACATGTAACAACACAAAAAACGACACTTGCGCACGCAATCGATGCGATCGAGATTCTTCTCCAAGCTGGGAGCCACCTGCCGCCTGCGCACATCTTGCAGCACTTCGGTCAGGTGACAATGGACATCCACCTGAGTGCCGCTTCTCTGCTGCCGTTGTCAGAAATGCCAGTGGAGTCACAGGATGCAACTGAGGATTTCAACCTAGACCCGTTCCATCCCGTTCCCGCACACCGCAGAAGCAAGGCTGACATGCCACATACGCCACAAAATCATCCGGCTCCACTGAGCTTTGCCAGTTCCTTGGCTGGACCAAGATACTGGAGATCAAAAGAGACCCTGTTAGCGTGGAATCTAGCAGCGAGGAACTGCGACCTTTGCATTAGATTTGCATGCGAGAATCTGCGAAATACTTTATGTATTCCTATGTGTGTAGGTATGCATGCACCGCGACGCGCGCTCGTGAGACGCGCTGCTAAACGGGCGAGGACTTTGATACAAGTACTGAATCATGAAATTCAACTCTCCTAGCGGTTCAGTAAAAAAAATCAAAGTGCACAAGTGATCGTATGAATGTGCATCTATCATCATCTATCGATCTATCAATTTCTTATTCCATCTAATTCAAGCATATTCAAGCCATTCAAATCCAAGCTGCTAAATTTCTTGCGACTCTACATGCTTTATCTAGTAATCCAGGTAGAATAATGCAGCGGCTTTAGCATGTGCAGATCCAGGACAGCCATGCAGCCCAAGTGCCGACCCAGAATGCGTTCGAGATCAACATCGCCATAGCCGCTGCCTGTCACAGGTTTAGATGTTGGCCAAAAAAAGCCATGTCAAGTTCGATCCTGATCTCTGCAGTTGATGACCTCAGGCTACAAACATAACAATTCAAAACAATCACAAGCCTCCTCTTTGGTTCCTTGTTGCAGGTGTATTATTGTATTATGAATAGAACGTCGGCAAGAGGCTGCTTTATGCAACATCCGGCAACCATTGCCAGCCCTGAAGTCGGAAAAGGACATTTCTCATCGCCTGTCTTGGCACTGTGCCAAAAGCTCCCACAGCAATCGCAAAGCCGACGGCGCGGGAGGAAGCCTAAGAATCCAAATGAATCTGAGATGACTTTGAGATGAATCAAGATAGGGTCGTCCAAAGTCGTCCAAGACTGACCCTCCAATTGGACCATTGAACCAAGTTGTCGAGGTGGCAACAGCCCCCCATGATTGCAGAGATGAGAACCCCTTCAAGGGCCTGCCCGGCAATTTCAAAAAGGCTAATGAGTTCTTGGCCCGTGCAGGTGCAATGGGTTGAGATCATCATCTGTGGCTTTGACCATGGGCATTGAAGAAAAATGCCAGGCGTTCAGAGATCGGAAAAATGACGCATGAGAAAACATCAGCTTTGCTAACTCGACGAAATCTCCAGACCTGTTTAAGAGTTGACTCAAGGCACTTCAGATTTACATCCCACACCGGTCTCTCCCATTTTGCCAGGCCGAAAGCCATCGCATCCGAGGAGCGCCGCGGCTTCTGCACCAACTTGGGCGCAAGCTGGGAGGATTCCATGGAAACACCATCTGTCCCTCGCTTCATGCAGGGAACCCGCGGCTACTGCCGCTCTGTTTGTTGAGAGCTGTGCTTCAATTTCTTGGCAAAGCTGAGGCTTCACAGGTTGATGCGTGCAACTCGTGCTGCTTTTGTGAGAGCCTCGTGGTGCTATGCATTTTTGACTGTCAATCTCACGCATCAGTTGCTTCATCTGCTTCAATTGTTTAACGGAAAACTTAGTGTTAAGAGCTCCTGTCAATGTCATGTTTCGAGGAGATGGAAGCTTCAAATCGCAGAAACCAGCTGTTGGATAGAGCATCTCACCTTGGCTTCACCATCTGAAAGCTGTCCCTGAAAGCTTTTAAGGGCCATACCAGGTTAATTTTCAAGTTTTTTACATCTTTGTACTTGTTGCATTTTAGGGTTAATGTATCCAAAACGTGGCAGGCACTGTAGGAAGAAGCAACTGCGTTCTGCTCCCCGTAAGATTCCCCCACACCCGGGATGCCCGCAATCCTTTTTTGTCAAAAATCAACCTGCGAGGTCGATCGTTCAGAAGCCACTCTCTGAGCGCCTCTGGACCTCAGTCGACAGAGATCATTTGCAGCTCCCAAAGCGGATCCAATCGGGTCATCGTAGTTCTCCCCTAGCCATTTGGTGGCTGAAACCTTACATGTGCAGTAACTTGGTAGCCAAGTTGGAGCCCAACTTGCGCATTGAACTTGCAATACAACGGGGCTATCTATGTATAGCTCAGTACCTCCATCAGTACCTCCATCGTAGGTCCAGCAGATTGCGCGGCGGCAAAACAGCACATAGAAGCTGAGCAGAACGCGGAAGACTCGTGAAGGTCACCTGACTTGGAGACGGCTTATTGCCGAATTTGCCAAATCAAAGATCAACAAATCAAACTTTGATCATAAGTCATCCGTAACCATTCAATGTGGAAAATCCGACAAATCCCAGCAACCACCACAAAACCAAAACTGCACCGCAGCTAGTGGCCTACCACAACTGTCAGTTCTCAATGCTGATGAAAGCCGATCTCCTATCACCATCCCAAAACTTGTCTCCCTTCAGGGACACCAATTGGTTTCCTACCTGCAGAAAGCCCCTGACCCCACGATGGCCTATGATGGCCCATGGCAATTTGCTGAAGCCCATGTGTTACCGGCTGATTGATCATATCCCCCCAATTTGGGTTGGACCTGCTGGCCCATGGTGGTTCATCAACTGCTTGTCTGCCGAGGTGCATCTAGACAGGAGAAGGAGAAAATATAAAATCATCAAAGATTGCAGGCTGACTGTTCCTGCACGCCAGGACAGCTGCTGCAGTTTGTCTGCCACCAACTGAGGGGCAATCCCAAAACCACCCCAAATGAGTGAACATGCATCCAAATAGAAATGCAAGCTGCATACTTGTCTATTTACATCTAGGCTGTAGGCTGTTCAGTATTTGCATTGTCGTTCTCATGATATCAATGCTTTGGAGGTTTCTGCTGACACCAGACCCAAATTGCAGAAGACCAAAATGCCGCCAGTTTCTTCTACTTTGCAGGCTGCACCTTTTTCCACATCTTGACTTGGACCGGGGCACATGAGGGCTCATGAGGGTATGGCCTGGGGCCCCATGGTTCCATTGCACGACTGGCAAAGGTGCCGCCGCGCGGTGATCCAAAGATTTGGAACGGTCTCCTGCTTTTTAGTATGGATGAGGTGTATGGAACGCATGTGGGTTCCAGTGCCTGGTCGATACCTCATATTTTGAGCCGTAGCCACATAGATGAACACACACAAACACACACAAGGACCAATAGTCATGTGCCACCACACCCATAGCATTGATGCTACCAGTGTCTGCGTGAAAAACAGCTGCTGCCAGCGTGACGAACCGCAGCTGCCTGTAGCTGCGGAAGGTCTCCGTCGCTCCACGATCGACGCAAAGGCAATCGTTCCACTTCCTGCAGCACGGAATCATCCAACCGATCTCTTTATGGGCATATCTGAGGCTCTGAAAAAGTAGATGACTCAGTACGGATAAATCTTAGCCAAAGCATGCCAAAGCATGTTGTGTCTATGCCACCAGCACTGGATTGGCACCCAAGCCACTTGAGACCAGCAAGGCTTCATTGATGTCGGCAGTGAATGCTCCACTGGGCGAAGTTGGAAGAAACTACGAGGTTGACGACCGGCTACTTGCTTAAGGCACATATGGAAATCATGGGGCAAACGGCGAGGCCACAATCTGTGTCTCGGATGTGTTTGTGAGCGTGAACCTCATGCCACAAGTACCCCTGTGAGTCCTCATCAAGGAATACCGACCTGAGTTGGTCAGAAGTTGCAGCAAAGACTGGTTGCAAGGGGCCGCATGGGACCTCATCAGTCGTGATCTTGGGTGTCAAAATTGCTACGGCTGCTGCAATCGCATCCCCTTCACCACCTCCATCCTTACCATCTCCACACCTTACCATCTCCACCACTGCTGACCATCTGGAGCTGCCGAGTGGCTCCATGAAAGTCCCCCGCACCCGCAAAACCACGTTGCTGTGGCCACCATTTCGCGATGGATCTGCTGGGAAGGACCTGGCACAACGCCATGGAAGTCAAGCCCCCAATTGATACATGGAAGATCCAACTCACGCAGTGCAAAACCTTTCAATCAGCAAACTGAAATGGCTCATACTGGTTGATTAGTGAGGGTTGACAATGGTTCCTAACTGTGCTTCAAACTTGGTTTGTTCGTGAACACCCAATGAGCGAAGGTGATCTTGCCATATCTTGCCCGAAGGCCTTCCCTGACACCCTACAAACGCTACACCTTGTGCATGTCATCCGGTGGACACTGGTCACCTTGCCGCGGCTGGGTGCCCCCACGCAACGGGTGGAGCAGTTTGTTGTCGATTCAGCCGGCCTTCCTGAGATCGGCTGAGAAGCAGAAATGAGCTACGCAAAATAGATCTGTTAGCTGATTCCTACTGAGTGGTAAGGCAATTCCCGCGTGGAACATCCCCATTTTCGGGTTCAAGACGGTGCCCAGTTAGATCCATTGTGCAGCAAGTCTTTTGCGCGTCGCCCCTGTCCACCGAGGTACGCCGGGGCAAAACGTCGACACATCGGAAAGGCCCATATCACTCATGGCATCGTTGAAGCCCTCAGCAGTACCATCCTGTCGGCACCGATTCGTTTGGCACCGGTTGACCCTTCTTCCTCGTTCGGGCATTGAATTCGATTGAAGGGTTAGTTGATGATGCGCGGGAAGATCCAAAACAATGTGCTTCTTCTGTTCTCAATTTGGAAACAACACCAACCGAGGGCAACATTTTCTCATCTCTAGCACTGGCCACCGTTAAGGACCAACATCAAACGACTGAAAGTGCCGCTATGTGCGTGTGAAAAATGGCCATTGGAGTGGCTCCCAGCCCACTGCTTCTCGCCTGGGGTTGTCCCGTGGAGAAAGCAGAGGAGGTGGCAGACCGCCCGGCACGCTCGCCTGCGAAAGCCCCAGGCCATGGGACATGTGACCGTTTCTGGCTAACAACCCGTCATTTTTTTGAACCCGCGAATCGGGTTGTTAGCGAATCGGTTTTTTTGAACCCGTTTCTGGCAACCAAATGGTTTTGAACCCGCGAATCGCCTTGGCCTACACCTCAATGACACAGCGTGCCCAGAATGGAGAGAAATGTATGCACAAATGTCTACCATCCTCCCGGATTGCAGGAATGCCATATAGAGACAAACTCTCAAAGAATCTCAAATGCATTGGTGACAGTAATCCATGGTGGTTTAGATTTTGTGCAAAGACCTTCCGATCATGGAAAGCAAGGCGGTCTACCACAAACCCTTGACTCACAGGGCCCATGCCAGTGCATGGAAACCTTTACTGGCGTCCGATCTCATGCCAGCTCGCTGCTGAGCTACTGAACAGAAAAATGTCTGGTCTACGAACTACATTCGAGCAAGCTATCTGGCACTGATCTTATCACTCCCATCGGCCGCAAGGCTTTTGAGGCCATGGGGCCGTGCCTGAACTTTGGGCATACGGGGATACGTTGCCATAGCCGGAGTACTGTTGCATTGCAGCCTCAGACGCGGTGGAAGTGAAAGACTCACAATTGGTTGTCCAAAAACGGCATCATGCGGTACACCCCAAGAGTAAACCCAAACAAATAGCAAAAAAGAGAATGAAAAAGACATTCACTTTTATAGTTTTGCTGCTATCTGATTACATTTCCCCCTCACTCGAAGTGGTGTTCCCCCCTTTGAGCGGAGGTTGCCTTGGCAGCTTCCCTGCTGGTTAATATGCTGAGCTGTCAGGTATGGACGAAGACCTGGATACCAATAGATAGTGGAGCTGACACCGGAAAGAGGGATGAATGCTGTTAGATGCCTTTGGGCCGATACCGCATAAGTTTGCAAGCAGCACCGCAGGTTGGGGATAGGACCCCAACCTCTTTGGCTGAATCTCGCGGGATTTCTTCCCAACCGGTTGCCATGAGTGCCCACAACAGCGAACACACATACTGAACCCGCCAAGGCAAGGCCTGCAACGGTTGAAATTCCTTCCATCAGCTCCTCTCATCACCACCTATCTGAGTCCATGGCCGCTTCATCTTCCCAAATGCCCTGCAAGCCGCCCATGCAGCCTGCAGGCACGGGAGATCTTTCGAACCACGTGACAACCGTTGGATATCTAAGGTCACAGCGGTCGCAGCTGTGGACCACAACAAGCAACAGCTTTGGCCAACGCACAGTAAGAACTGAGTCACTAGCCCATCTGGCCATCCATCATGTACTCCTCCTCCATGGAGTATCCCATGTAGCCCCTCGGATGCGGTGCGAAACCAAAATCATCCGTGAGCATGGCCAAAGAAACACCTTCCACTTCAGACTTCCGATGCAGGAAACAACCCTCCCAAAGAAAATTGGAACGTGGACCCCTCAAAGCGAAAGCGAATCGTCAACGAATTTGCACCACTTCAGCCCCGACTTGGTGGGCAAAGGCTTGCGGGATGAAAGTGAAATGATGTGATTGCAAACGCTGCGTGCTAGGTGGGATGTGCAACGGCTACTGATGACTATGGTCATAGTAATTGTAGTCAGGATGGTAATGATGGTGATGATGATGGTGATGATGATGATGATGGTGATGATGGTGATGATGGTGATGGTGATGATGATGGTGATGGTGATGGTGATGATGGTCATGGTCATGGTGATGGTGATGGAGATGGAGATGGTGATGGTGATGGTGATGGTGATGGTGATGGTGATGGTGATGGTGGTGATGATGATGATGATGATGATGATGATGATGATGCTGGTGGTGGTGGTGGTGGTGGTGGATCGCAATGTCCTGGGAAACCCATCAGCTTTTTGGGCCCATGGGCACCCCATGGGTCATGGGTGCTGCTGAGGCCTCCACCCTCCCATTCCTCCACTTGCGCCCCGCAGTTCCTTGACTCCGTGAGCATAGCGGCACGTCTCCCCAGCCTGGCAGCAGGCGGGGAAGGCCACCAGAGCACCGCTGACCTTGGTAAAACATGACACTTTGGATGCTTGATCTGTGAAGTAAATATGTTTATCCAGGTTTATTTCACTGACTATTTCATTTATGATTTCAGTAATGCTTATTTGTACTTATTTGATCTTTCTTCTTCTCCTCTTTATTTTCTAGTGATTTGGCACCTGCGAATCACAGAGTGGCTTTGTCATCAACCACTACTGTAGATTTATGACTATCATGGTGTGGGTTCACCTTGGCGTCATTGTTGCTATTTCCAACGAAATCCATGCCATTTGTCTATGAGATTGCTGCGTCGCTGGCAGATTAGGTCACGTGTCTAATCAATCTGAGCAATCTCTTTCCAAAAGGTTCGGCCATATTTGCGCTAAGCCGTCGCGTTTCAAGTGGCTGCGATGCAGAATAATGAAATTTATCCTTTTCCAGTCCCTAGCCCTATCTCTAGACCCACCCCAACGGATTCGCCTTACAAACTCCTGCAGCCCATGCTCTGCACAACTCGGTCTTGTAGACACTTCCCGTGGCCCGGAGCTCGGAATGCCTCAGGGACCCGCCAGGGCCAAACCCCTCTGACTCAACGGGCGATGTGACCATTTCTTCTTCTTCTTCTTCTTCTTCTTCTTCTTCTTCATCATCATCATCATCATCATCATCATCATCATCATCATCATCATCATCATCATCATCATCATCATCAT
>VSDK01022810.1:81650-106740 GCA_009767595.1 Symbiodinium kawagutii
GCTCTCACCCCCCGCCGTATCTACGGCTCGATCTGAGGAGGAGGCCCGTGAGCAAATTTGCAGTGGATATCATTGCACCTCAATGAGAAACAACAAGAATTCAACCATGCATCAACCATGCAACAAACAAGGTTGTCACAAAAATACCAGTCGAAACTGTATCGCTGGTGTTCCAATTCTGGCGATAAAGGATTAATGATGATGGTGAATAATGGCCGTCAATAACCAACCAAATGAACAGCCGCCAACAATAATAGTAGTCAATCTCGCACTCGGCAGATTGACTCAAAACTGGGCCACGCACTTCCTTCGGAAAAAATTCACCTGCGTGCTGGTCTGCAAAGGGACTCCCCCTGTTTGTTTGCAAACTTGCCATCCCTGTGCTTGCACGAAACCCGCCATGCCGAATGCTGCCCAGGGACGCACAACTTGGTCTTGGACAAATCTGGAGGGCTGTTGAGCTCCTCTTTGCAGTGCGCAAAGGGGCAAGCCGTACCCATAGTGCACTTCTTCCTGGGCTTGCTGGACTTAGCTGGACTTAGCTGGACTTAGCTGGACAGCCTGAATGAGGAAACTGAACAGCCAAGATGAAGATTGCCAAGGATCTTCTTGTGGAAAGCGCACATTTTGGTCTTGTGGAATTGTCCACGAATCCTGTCAGAATTCAAGGGCGGGCACTGAAGCAACCCTGCGTCACCCGAAGGAATACAATGTGATACTTCCATATTTTGATAATGTGCCGTCATGAAGCAGCCTCGTTCAGAGATGGGTGCGCCCAAAAAACTGATGCTTTGCCCTCGTTTGGGGAAAAATAATCTGATAGGCGTCCCTATGTTGGAATGCACCTGTGCCAGGTTGAAATCCACTACAAAGGCAGCAAGTATCCATCCAATCATGAGGGTCCTCACAAGAAGTGCACACTTTTTTTAGGTTGGTGTCCATTCCCAAAAATATGCATAATTGACCATCGGGGTGACCACATCAAATATTGAAATTGGCGAATCCTGCAAGAATTCATAGTCAGAGGATGTCAGTGGTTGGAACCTACATGTGTCCGAAATACCTGTGAGAAATGGTTGGCTTTAAAGGGAACTGCGTGTGATGCAGTGTGTCCAATGACATCAGGCTTGAGATCAAACCATCAACTGTCCAAATCAGCACCAACTGGCTTTGATCCATGGTGTGTTAGAACTGATGAAAACCAACCAAATAAAAGAAGGAAAGCAACACAAACTCATGGGCTAAGGCGGCAGCTGTGGTGAGAACTTCCCTTGCGCTGCGTTGCTCATCATGGCCTGGTGGCATAGTCTGAGGGAAAAGGCTGGGGAACACACTGAAAATGACAGAACCAATGAATCACTTTTTCCATCCGTAGCTGGGCTCGCTCTTTGAAGGATATGAATCAGAAAACAGCAATGCTTTGCGAAGACGTGGCTTTGTCTGCAAGAGCTCTCAACTCTCAAGGCTTTCGGCTGCTGCTGCTACCAACATGTCAAAAAAAAACGTTTATATATATATATATATATATATATCTGTGTGTGTTGTTTTTTTTTCAAATGCCCGGTCTCTCTCTCTGCAAATTAGTGATGTTTTCCCAGATCACCCACTCAAGGCACACTGCATATTGCAAAACAAAACCCATATTGCACACGATCCAAAATCCAGAAATGTTGAGTCCCTCCAAGAAATCTTGAACATGAAAATTGGTGAACAAGCAAAGTCCATTCAACACACGTTACTTCTCCAGAACCAACGAAGCCGTTCGTTTGTTCAACTTGGTTCCCTGAGCTGATCCAGGGTGGCCTGTGCACCGTTGAGAGCCCATGCCGAAGGGGTAGGCGTGGGCACGATCAATGGGCCATTGACCATGTCTCCAGCACCAACAAACCTCAACCCACAAGTTGGGAAGATTCGACCCAAGTTGGCTTCGCAGTTTACTGTGGCCCCAAGTTGGGTTCCCATGGGTTCTCGATGTTTCCCTGTCATGTGATTCAACCTGACCCACGTCCACAGGCACGGAATGGCCCCATCTTGGGCGTTTGGGGCCCAGGTGCTGGCTAAAGTGGGCGATGTTGTTCTCCAATCCTTGCACGCTGTAGGGTGCAGCCACGCCCTCGCTGGGGCATTGCCTGGCGGCCACGGAAATACGGCGAAGGAAAGGCATCGGAAACGTCGCATGTGGATTTGTGAAAAGCACCTGTACAGCATCAGAAGGGTCAATGCCCCTAAAATTAAATGATATCTGAACATACGCGTATGTATGATATATATATATATATGTATGTATATATATATATATACGAAATGCAAATGCACACACACACACATCTACATATGCATATGTAAATACACACATGTTATATAGATATATATATTGAACATAAAATCAAACCTGAGAAGGGGGGGACGAAAGCCAGCCCCCAGACGGTTTTTTTCCCGGCGGGAAAAGAAGAGCAGGCAAAAACTGTGCCAGACAAAAACACACCAGGCAAAGCGTGCCAATCACAACCATACCAGACCACAAAACCGTACCAGAATCCCCAACAAGGCATCCCCAAACTGCGAACCGAAAGGAACATCCCAAATTGCAAACGCACGACAACATCTGAAGGTGTATGCTGCTAGCTTAAAACAAGACAACCTCATAAAACCATCCCTGACCCTCCACAGACGTAGCACACACAAACGTACAAGACAAAAAACAAATCAGACAAACATTGTACCAGACAAAAACGTACCAGGCAAAAACGTGCCAAACAAAACCGTACCAGCTCAACCCCAACAAACTTCAGCACCAAAAAGGACAGCTGCTACCAAAACAAACGCATCCCCAAACTACAAACGCAAGAGAACATCTGAGAGTGTATGCTGCTAACCCCAAACAATACAACCTTGAATTTGGGTTCCTTTTTTCCGGGCAAAAAAACCGAACCCAAATGGATGAAACAATGCAGCGACAGCAACAACAAATGCGACCACGTTCTTAAACCGGAGACGTAAAGAGCCTCGCAAATGCAAAAAAAAACATGGTATTTACCACGTTTTTGCATCGTTGCGTTCAAAAAACGTTGTAAATAGCGACAGTTTTTGCACAAAACGTGGTCAAAACCCTGATATTTACCACGTTTTTGCAAAAACCACGGTATTTACGTGGTTTTTTCATTAACCCTTTCAAAAACATCGATATTTACACGTTTTTTTCACTTTTCCAAATTACTTTTTTCAGAGCACATGTGCAAAAAACCCTGTAAATTACGAGGTTTTCTGATGCGCCGCAGGCCCGAAAAACGCCTAAAAACCATCCCTGACCCACAAAAAACCCCTCCTCGACCCGAGCTCCAAAAACCGGTCAAGCGGACCAAGCCCTTTTTCCCGTTCCCCCACCCTATTCACAGCTCACCCTTCCTGTCGGGACTCACTGGCGACCCCCTCCCCCCCCACACCCCCCAAGTTAGCTTCGCTTATACAGTCCCTCCAGCCTAGCCTACGGCTGGCTTTCGTAATAATTCATTATACATATATATATATATATATATATATATACAGATCTATATGCACATAGGTACCTAATGGTACCTACCCATTTGTGTATCTACCTATCTATCCTCTCTTGAGCACTCTGCTTAGAATGCTTAGAAGGAAAGATGTCTCTATTCCGGGCGGATCCTGGTCTCTCAATTGATCCAAGGCACTGGAAGGAACCTCGGCAGCGGCCATGACCCATGTGAAAGGCTTGGGGCTTGCGAGTCACTAGGGTTGCAAGTGTTCAGCACTTGACCATGGTGGCCAAAATCTTCAAGAATGGGCCAACACAGGTCAAGACTATCAAGTCCAAATTGGATGGTTTCCCAACAATTGATCACGATCTCTCACTCTCTCTTCCGCGCCATGATCGTTGCTGTGGAGTTCGGAACACGCGCCCGAACTGGTATCCCAAATGGCCATGAGCATTGTCCTTTGATGCTGGGGTGGCTTGCGAGGCAGTAGACCCACAAAAATACCAGCCTGTCACAGGTCATAGTCACCCCTGTTCCCTTCTACTGGCCCTGGCTTTACCTCTCGCACATTCGGTCGCTCCAGTGGTCCGAACAGCACTGCCAGCCAACAAGCTTGTGTGGGCTTTACCCAGAAAAAAAAAGAAAAGCAATTGCCGGCAGAATCTACTCCCCTCATCTCCCCTCCCAATGCCTCCCTATGCCAAGGAGCTCATGCACATCTGGGCCATGGCCTGTGAAGGAAGCAAGCGATGACCCAATGAAGCTTGGGATCGGTTGCAAGTGGTTGGTTGGGTCAGAATTTGTTTATGTTCAGAAAGTGGGCTTACATCACAAACACACCCAAATTGACAGCTTGCAGCGCCGGGGAACCCTAACGTTTGCTGCCGGCAATGCGTTTCTATAGATTGTCCCATCATGTCCCATCAGCCAATTGCAGGAAGGGCGAAACGGTGACCATGAGGACTTGGCCAGACATGTACGCCTGTAGATATTTGTACACGTTTCTTTGTGTCCATGTGTACATAGCAGACGAGTATGACATACAAAGGGAAACTGTGTCCATTCTCGCATGCACTTGGAGGTACCGCCGCATCAGCCATATGACATCCACCTTGGTCGCGCTGTGGCTTCCGGCCTGGTCGATGAAATTAATAAAGACGCAGCGACCACCCCAGCCCTCATTCACATCCTCAGAGCAACGGAGGAGGTTTTGTTAATGGAGATCTATGAACTATCTCTACAGTACATATTTCTACCTTCGCGATGTGAACCCACTAACTTACACTTTCACCCTGGGCCACCAGAGTTGAACCTATGCGAGGACGACAGAATGCAACTCGTGGAAAGCAAGCAACCAGAACATCCGAAAGTTTCTGCCGTGTGGCTGGAGGCATGTAGAAAAAGTTGTAGGTTCCAATGAAGCCCCAGGCATCCAACTGTTGCCTGGCGCAATGGGGCCCCTTTGACAAATCGGCAACGTCGATGACAGTGTCGATCAAAGTCGACATTGTCCAAACCGACAAAGCGACCATTTAGCAACTGCTCAATTTGGCAACTCACTCAGATTTCGTTGCATTTAGCAACCGCCGAGTCCATCTGGGTCCCTTTCATCTGTGCCTGAAGCTTTCTGCATCCGTTTGCTCAGGGATCTGGGAGATCATCAGCGTAGTGATGCCCATCACCGATTGCATCATGCTGGGCGCGCAGGTGGGGATCTTTCAACCATGACCGGTTCAACCAAGCGGCGGCTCAAGCAAGTCTCTGACCTAGTGTCCCTAAGCTTCAGAAGGGGATCTTTCAACAGCCTAAAGGATGATTAGAATCCTCCTCTGCAGATTTCAGAGCTGCTGGCATCACATCGTTTCACACAACTGGGTGCCATGAGAGCCCGCTGACCGCTCTTAGGAGCCCGCTTCTGGTCAGTTTCCTGCCGCTGGGGCCATGCTGCAACCCATACAGTGAGCTTATCCCAAGAGGCACTTGCTTACCGGATCATCCCCTTATACCTAGGCGAATCCCATCATCAACAACTGTGGGTGGCTTTTACTGCTGTGAGTTTTCAGTCGCTTGTGATGACTCAAGCGGTTCGGGAGAACGACATCTTGTTTCTTTGATCTGATGTCTTGTATCCGTGCACGTGCTGATTGTCAAAAGGGAATACCCTAAGCTATTTTGCAGGGTCTTTAATTTCCGAACCCCTGACTGGAAGTTGGTACTTCATCGTTCTCCAATCCGCGCCTGCATTTTGCGCGACTGATCAAAATTGGATGAGGTAGTGGACCTGCAGTGATTACAACCAAACAGCCCGGGCATTGGGGATCACAGGGTCCTTTGGACCAAGTCCCTAAATCCCTGTCTGCTGTCAATATCTCTGGTTGTCGGCCTCTCCGCCTCTCTCTCTCTCTCTCTCTCTCTCTCTTTCTCTGTTTTCCTGTCTTTCTATCTTTCTCTCTGTCTGTCAGTGGGCCTATCGGTCATCCGTCCCAGATTCCTATCTACATTTGCGCTTTCCCTCATTCGGGGCACTAGCCAACATCTCCCACAAAAAAGTATCCCTCCAGGTCAACTGCAAAGTCACCAGAATTTACCACAACAGGGAAGGGGAACGTCTTGAGTCTTGGGATCTTCACGGTGGCTACAAAGCGTGGACGCACAGATAGGGGAAACTTTGTTTCCAAAGCTCCAGAACTCAGCGCAGCACCTTGGAGTTGGAAAAGCCTGGCGAAGCTGCGAAGTTGTGGTCTTCTGTAGGGGATGTAAAAAAAGAAACGTACCCCTCATTGAAACAGATTCAAACTGTCCAACTGCGATTTCTCTGACTGCAACCCCACAGCGATCTCAGAGGGCCTCTGCATCTTTCCTTAGACATAACGGAGCAAGGGGTAGGAGAGGCACATCCGTTTTGCTTGACACCTTCCCAGTGGATGTGTTGAGGCCACTGCCGCAAGCTGGAGGTTCCAGAGTTGGGCACTTCCACAGGCTCGGCGTCTTCCTGGCACATGGAACAACTGACAACTGGATGGTCCCAGATGTTTCATCTTCTGTCGGCCAACAGCGCAGCAAAAAAAGGGGCCAAACCAACTGCTTCATGCTTTCCATTGCCCCGAAACACAGTCACAACAGCAACATGCAAAGCACCAGGAATCCCCCGCAAACGCAAGACTTGGTCCAGGTGTGTCAGCAGATCTTCAACCACAAATGCACAGCCACGACTGCAGCATTTCCAATGCTTGGAACAGCTGGCAACTCTCCTCTTTGCGAGCTGCGGAGTCCCTGAGATGTCAACTATGCTTGGGGTCAGGCCAGGTCGGGACTTCATCCAGCCCCGTGACGATGCCAGCGGAATAAAAGGCAGAGGCCAAACCACATCAAATTATGTACTGCGTTGCCTAAATTTAGATGGGAAAAACCCTTTTTTGGCAGTGGTTGAGTTCACAGGTACCACAACGGGCACACACTCACATACAAATGGATCAAAATGATCAGGCGCAAGCTGTTGATGGTTCACCTATCTTGCCCACGTCCCACCGTAGTTTGCTAATCATTAGATGCTTGGACATACTTTGCCCAACAAATGCCTGTTTCGAAGGTTTGTAGCTTCAGAGACTGCTGGTCGAATCTCTCTGCGGTTTCATCCAGTCATCCTGTCTTGACATGTCTTAACTATCATTGTTCTCTCATTGTTCTCTCTCTCCATCGCTATCAGGTCACCCTGCCCCAGCCATTGTTGTCCATTGGTGTCTTCTAGGCTATCAGGTCACGGCCTTGATGCTGTCCCAGGGCCAGCTGGTGGTCCCCAAGCAGTGCAGCCAAGGCACCATGAAGCCACAGAACTGACGCTTCCCTTGGTTCAGGAGTCGCGCTGGAGACGGGCCGGCGAGCGTGGAACACCCCGGTCGTTGTAGCACCCAGAGTTTTTCCAATATATTCATGTACCTGTTCATTTGCTGAGTTTGTTTAATTGTATATATCTATCTATCTATCTATTTATCTATCTATCTATCTATCTATTTATCTATCTATCTATCCTATCCCATCCCATCCCATCCGATCCGATCCGATCCGATCCGATCCGATCCGATCCTATCCTATCCTATCCTATCCTATCCTATCCATCCATCTATTCATTTAGATCCTTTTGGATCCTGTGTGCAGGGCAGCGGCGCTTCGCCTGAAAGATCCCTATGCTGAGCCAGTAGCCTTTTCCAACTCGACAGAACTGGACCGCTCATTGGTCGTCTCGGCCTCCCATGGCCTGGTTAGCCAAGGCACACCTCTGGCCCTCTTGCCCTCCTCAGCTTTGGGTTTGGCCTCCTCAGCCTCTGCCTGTAGAGGAGCTCTGTTCTGAAGTGGATCCTATTAGCAGCAGATGTCTCACTAAACCTGACCTGAGAGCCTACACTCCCTTCACTTTACATCGCTTACCAAGTAAAAGAGTTCAAGTAAAATGAAAATTGCTCATGTCTACTGGAAGGCATCAAAGCGACTCCATTTTACCAAGCCTTTGCTTCTGACGGACGGCTTTCCTTGGCCTTGGCTGGTCGCCTGAGTATCACCAAATCTCGAGCGATATGAAAAAATATGAAAAAGTCTCTGGAATTTCTGGCAGATTTGGAGAAACATCGATGCTCTGCACAGAATGTGGAGGCCCCAGTAGTAAGCCCAGCTGCTCGCTCTGGCGCTCGCTCTGGCGCTCGCTCTGGCGCTCGCTCTGGCGATCGTTCTGGCGCTCGTTCTGGCGATCGCTCTGGCGCTCGTTCTGGCGCTCGTTCTGCTTGCGTTCCGGTGCAGGCTTGGGCTTTGCCTCTGGTTCCTCGTCGTCCTCCTCTTCCTCCTGAAAAAAATGCCATTGTAAAGATCTCAAACTTTGAACATCTTCGATTCATCCAACTTGGGAATACACCATCTGCCACCGCAGCCCTAGGCAACTGACGGTCCTCTCGAGCAGCTGCTTCGGCTGCCCGGCGAGCCTGACATTCCAAAGAAGTTTTCAAGACTGCTTATGCAGCAGATTTCTATCCCCACAACAGGAAATAGTCAGCCCTCACTGCATACCACGAAGGAGCCAACCAGGGAACACACAGTCAAGCATCAGGACCTTGCAGCACCTAACAAACATGGATGCTACAATGGCACCTTGCGGAACCTGCCGGAGCCTGCCGAACCCTGACCTGGGACTGCACCGGAGCCTGCTTGAACCTTTGGGAAACCTCAAAACCCGCCGAAACCTCTCCGGATCCTGACCTGGAAGCTGCGCCAATGTTTTGGATGATTTTTGGGAAAAGAGGCAACCATCGAATCTACGCAGTCGTGGTATGAGTCTTGGAAGTTTGGAACTGTGCTGTGGCGAAGTAGGTTCGCTATAGCTGGAAGAAAAGTGAAGCGATGGCAGTTGGGGTGCTTCCGTTTTGGAGTCGAAATGTAAGAAACTACGCGAGATTTTCAAATGAAGCTCAGTTGGACATCTTTGGCAGATAGATCAGCCAGAACTAAATCACAAAGACACTAGACAGACAAATAAACTTGAAATTACATAAATAGATAAATGGGATGATAAAATTTGATAAATGACTTGCAGAATATTGCAGACAGGACAGGTACGGATAGGTCTGCAGTGAGGCAGATAGACGAAGAGGCAAATGGATTGGCAAATAGATTGTTTCCCAGTTCTGTCAATAAGCGACCAAAGGTAGAAATGAAGAGATAGACTTGATCAAAACAGGCAGGCAGAAGTGGGTAGCTAAGTGGACAGGTAGATAGACAAACCTCTGTAGGGTGATAGAAAGGAAAAGATGCTCAAATATGTAGATGTGTGCACGTCTGCATGCATACACATGCATACGTCCCTAGGCATGAGCATATGCTTTTGTGTGTGTGTGTGCATCTGGATGGATGCATGGATGCATGGATGGGTGGATGGGTGACCAAAACATCGAGAGCACCTCTCGTTGTCTCTTCCTCTGCTGGCGCCGCAATTGAGAGGGAGTCAGAGTTTGCCGCAACGACTTGACCTTGGGAACCAAGGGTCATGACAACTGATGCTGGCCAAAGAACTTTGAGTTTCTACATCGAATGAATGAGTCTTCACTGCAACAGTCTCAATCCCGAATATAAAGCAGAAACCGCCACAGAAATGTTTCCGCACCTGCGACGGCTGCTCACCGTTCTCCTGCCAGTGATGAGAGTGAGCTTCGTCCCTAGTCCACCGACCCCATCGCAAACGGAAGGGGAAACGTATCAGGGGTTACAACCAGACACAACCCATGGACGCATCGTTACGTGTGCACTGCTTTGCCATGATCTTACTCGCGTTGGGCGCTTTGCAGTTTGGAGGGCAGGTTTGAAAGCAAGTCTTCCTTGATCAAACCGCTGGTAAGCACTGCAGCCAACATGGCGAAACAAGGAAAACCTTGATCATGCTGCGTTCCCTGGTCCCCATTGGGAGGCACAGAGGCTTTACTGCCCCAGGACCGTTCCATGACGCGCAGGGTGCCCTAAATTTGTACCGCTCAGCTTCGAGGCTTCGCAAATGCGAAGGGTCCGAGCTATGGAGGTACAGGGACTGAGCCAAAGTGCTTTGTGGGGAGATATGTATCTCAATATATAAATAAATCTATACATATATATATATATATATATATCTGTGTGTGTGTAAATATATATCTGTGTGTGTGTGTGTATGTGTGTATGTGTGCTGTACATGTCTAGTCCTTAGTGTGCACCACATGTATCCTCACATTTATGTGGTGCTTCTGGGACTTCATTCTTCGTACCCAGTTGAATGCATATTTCCGTAAGCTTGTCGAAACGAAACGTGGTTGGACCACCTATGGGAGTTAATTGGAGCAACCCATGGCACAAGAGATTCATATTTGATCCAGCACTGTCCAATCCCCACTTGCGGTACTTTTGCCTACATCAAAATTGGAAGTTTGCAACAAAAATTGCCAAATTGCCTTCAGCGAGGTGGATGCAGCGACTTCTTTTCTGGAAGTTGAAGTGTCGGCGGTGTCTGGTCGCCCTATAGAAACATGGGATTCCAAACTCAAAGCTTTTTGAGCTTTTTGTCCGTACCAGGATTTCCCTGATCGGGTGGAAGCCGCACGGGATGTGCAAATGTGGCGCCGCTTAAGCCATCATTTTGTGGACCTCACTTGTGAGATCCATTATTTTTGAGCAGTTTCTCTGTATTCTCTGATGTCTCACTGGCCATCAAATAGTGTCCTTACATATGTCAAACATGAACAGAAACTGTACATAGATATTATATTTAGCGTATATAGTATATACCTGTGATTACCCATTTTATATTACACTTGTTGGGGTCATGTCAGCGATATTTTTTGTTTCATTTGGGTAGGGGCATGTTGCTGGTACTTTTGGACCGAGCCAAGCTCTAGTGCCCGGTGCTTTCACTGAAACACAGTTTCGGCCAAGCAAAATTGAGCACCGCCAAGCAATCGTGCTTGGAATAAGATCGAAACCGAACAGAAAATCTGCGAAATTGGTCTGAGGGAATGTTTTGCGCCTTTCCTACAAACTCCTTCAACGGATGCTGCAATTTCTAATCACTAGATGTGCCTACAACATGTATTGAGTGACTGCATTTATGACCCCCGGACTCATTGTTTGGTAGAGATTTGGGGTCGTTCTTTTGCCACATGATTTGAACTCGATGCTGGCTTTTGACATCCTTTCACACACAGCCAGGCACAGCAATGAAAAAATCGCTGCATGCCGCACTTTGAATAGTCCTGGGTCCCTACCTGTCGAACTTGGCGATTTCTGCGCTGCTTGGACTGCTCCACGGGCTGCATGTCATCCTGGCAGAGTGGCTTTCGTCAAAATGCGTGCCGCCCCAGCTGCACGCCAAAGCCGGATGTCACCAAAGTCACATCAAATGGAGAAACAAGTGCGAACCAATGGGATATGTGATTATTCATGAGATCATGATATATTGTGCTTTCGATCCGAGAAGTTCCGAGAAGTGATGATTACAGAGTGATCAACCCCTACAGTACCAGCAAATCACCATTGCACCAGGCAACAAACAGCAGCTGCATGCCCGGGTCCGACCTCTTCATCAACTTCCATGGGCTGGGCCTGGGAAGAAATTACTTACAGTCTCAAACGACGCGCATAGCATAGACACCGGCAAGTGATCTCATACTTGTCTTGATCATTTCCGCATCTGTCTTCTTGCTGTCCTATCCGCTCATCTGTGTCTCAATCCTTTCATCTCGTTATATACATATGCTGAGCATATCCACCCAAATCATTTAACTGACCAGTGCCAATTTTGCCATATTTTACCTAGCTGTCCATTTTCCCTATCCACTGCACACGCTCTCATACATCTCATATGCCCACATCCCTGGGTGCTGTGCCTGTTCTGGCTCCTGGCTCACCAGCTGAGCAGCGACTTCAGTCCCGTGATAACGGTTCACTGATGAGGTTCCCGCCATGAGTTTGACAGTCATCCTTCTAAGCGGCCTTTCTTGGGATCATTATCCTTCTTGAAGGCCTACACCTTTATAAGCAGGGGTAATTAAATAGAACTAATGCAACTAGCACAAATGTTCAACCAATCCAGATTCTGCGCAGAATTGTGCAAATGGCTGTATCATGACCCCAGACTCAAGGTGCAAATCGAGAAGCTATCCATGCCTCTGCCTCTTCCTCTTCTTCTTCCTGAACTTCTGCAGGTTCCAGTGCTTCCTGCCCAACGGAGGTCGCATGGCTCACATCAAATCGAAAGATTCAATGACACAAATCTGACATGAATTTGGCAGTCCACCAAACCCAGTGAGATGCCAGGGGTATTGCAATGCTGGTTTGTACCCCATTCCCCCTCCCTACTCAGCCGATAGCCACGCTCCCCTGTCATGCTTTGCTGCCGGGTCAGCCTTCTTCTCCTGTCATCCAGGTCGACCAAGCAGTCAATGCAATGAAGCATTTCATATATCATATATATATATATATCATATATCTATCTATCTCTCTTATATTATATGTATATACAATTTCTGAATCAGATTCTGCCAGCAACTTTCCAAAAAATACAGCTGCAGCTGGAGGCGCTTGCTCGCAGATCAATCTCTCCAGAACCAAAATCGGAAGAGGTTGGCAGTGCGCATCGTATGTCAACGATCTTTAGAGCTACTTGGAACGAAGAACAACTGACATCAACTGACATCAATCCAATAGGCGTTGGTTGTGGTGGTGGCTGTGGTGGTCGTTTGCCGGTCGAGCTTTGCCCAAACCTCTCCAGGCTAGGCGCAAGTAAATTTCTATGCTCTGGGCTTCCAAGCGGCTTACAAACTTTCCACACATCATGGCAACAATTATGAACCACACAGCAAATAGAACTCAAGCCAATTTTCCACCCAATTGCGTCAAGTTATGTCCGTGGAAGAAAGCATGGGACTCAAGCACCGGCCTTCTTTCTCTCTTTGCGGATCTGAACCGCCTTCTCTCGGTTGGCCTGGAGGGACGAGCGGCCACCCAGGGGCCCCAGGGGCGAAA
Source organism: Symbiodinium kawagutii (assembly GCA_009767595.1). Classification (NCBI taxonomy): domain Eukaryota; class Dinophyceae; order Suessiales; family Symbiodiniaceae; genus Symbiodinium; species Symbiodinium kawagutii. Next base: position 94,673 of record VSDK01022810.1, read on the forward strand.
TTCTAAAAAAAATATATGTTCTCCATTGTCACTACCGCTGAATCTCACGGGTGCCTTCTTCTTAGCATCTTTCCTCAGATGGCATTGCGAAGAAGGTAATTCGGGATCTGCGCAGGAGTTTTGCGGTTTGCACATGGCACCAAAACTGCCACCAAGCGTCTGCTCCGACTGGTCAATCCAAGATTCATCCAAGGGCTCCTCAACCTGCGGGCTCTCTTGCCGGAGGCTTTAATAAATACTCTGGAGGCCCATTGCCATCCAAAAATGCCGAATTTGGTTCTGGTGGAGCTCCTCGAGCATGTCATTTACGGTAGGGTAAATCCAACGGGCGCATGGCAGTCCAAAAATGGTGGTTAGATGAAGGCATGCGGGGCGAGTCTGCAAAGAGGAAAGACAACAACGTCTGGTTGGAGCAGAATGGCGACGACGACAACAACAACAACAACAACAACAACAACAACAACAACAACCACGACGACGACGAAGAAGAAGAAGAAGAAGGAGAAGAAGAAACAGCAACAAAAGCATCCAAAACAGAAACGATCACGGCCACAATCAACAATCAACAAATACAAAGAAAAGAGCAAACAACCAGCTAAAACCAAACCAACAACAGCCAAAACCAACCAAACCAACAACAGCTAGCCGACCAACAAACTAAACAACAAACCAAATCAACAAGAGCCAAAAACAATACCAACAACATCCATCAATAAACAGGACATGCCAGGACCATGAAAATCAAATCAAACCACGAGCCCGATAACAACCAACAAGTGCTAGGCTGGCCCCTTGCAGTTGCCCAACCCTGAGACAGCGCAGCAACGGGCAAGGCCTCTTTCTCCTGTTGAGCCTGGGCCCAGTCATTGATGTGCTGGGTCTCCAGCCTCATCCCTCGAAACAATCCCTTCATAATGGCTCATTGATTCACAAAAAAACACTGGCAGGAGGACTCGTAACTAACATCTCCTAACTAAGCATCCATCTTTAGGGGGGTCCTACCTAGGAAGGTTGTTGACAGGCCACGACGAACTTCTCAAACTTTCGGGGAATGTGGGCAACTAGTGTGGCTAAAGCAAAGGGAAAGGCCAGGACTTGCCACCAACGGCTGTGGCCCGGGGTGTTGAGGCTTCAGCTGCTTTCTCGGCAGCCTCCCTTGCAGCAGCTTCCTTTGCAGCAGCTTCCCTTGCAGCAGCTTCCTGAAGAAGTTGCCGTGGCGGAGGTACAACGTGTGCTGTTGGGAAGAACTCCCTGCGCTTCGCCAAGAAATATCTCCCTTTCAATCTCTTTGATCAGTTAGCCACGAGGGGTGCGCAAGGTAAAACTCATGGTGCGGCAGCCTCCGCTGATTTTCCAGTTTCCCTTTGCCGCCCAATTCCCCTCAGCTAACCCCAAGTCATGTCGCAGCACTTCCGTCAGCCTTTTGCTGTTGAAGGCGCTTTCGAGCGCGCACCAAGGACAGCCCAAAACAGTAGCAACAAAAACCATCAACAATTCAAACCGAGAGCCCAATAACAACAATCAAAACAAGAACAAGTTGAACAAAGAGCAGTAGTACAAGTGCTAGGCTGGCCCCTTGCATTTGTCCAACCCTGAGACAGTGCAGCAACGGGCAAGGCCTCTTTCTCCTGTTGAGCCTGGGCCCAGTCATTGATGTGCTGGGTCTCCAGCCTCATCCCTCGAAACAATCCCTTCATAATGGCTCATTGATTCACAAAAAAACACTGGCAGGAGGACTCGTAACTAACATCTCCTAACTAAGCATCCATCTTTAGGGGGGTCCTACCTAGGAAGGTTGTTGACAGGCCACGACGAACTTCTCAAACTTTCGGGGAATGTGGGCAACTAGCGTGGCTAAAGCAAAGGAAATTGCCACCAACGGCTGTGGCCCGGGGTGTTGAGGCTTCAGCTGCTTTCTCGGCAGCCTCCCTTGCAGCAGCTTCCCTCGCAGCAGCTTCCTTTGCAGCAGCTTCCCGTGCAGCTTCCTGCAGGAGTTGCCACGGAGGTATAACTTGTGCTGTTGGGAAGGATGCACGGCACGTCCCCGAGAAATATCTCCCTTTCAATCTCTTTGATCAGCCACCCAAAAAAGGGGTCAACAAGTTACTGTAAGACTCATGGTGCAGCAGCTTCCGCTTTGCAGGTGATTTTCCCTTTGCCGCCCAATTCCCCTCAGCTAACCCCAAGTCATGTCGCAGCACTTCCTGTCGTCGGGCCTGCTCTGCCTCCTCCCGTTGCCTTCGCTCCTCCAAATTCCGGGAGACTCACATACAGTACCCCCTCATGTGAATTGCTTTTATGTTTTATTGATTCCGAACTCCAATCCAGAAACCTGAAAACAGGGGCTGGCATGTGAAAGTATACTTGGTAAAACACTGGCAGGAGGACTCGTAACTAACATCTCCTAACTAAGCATCCATCTTTAGGGGGGTCCTACCTAGGAAGGTTGTTGACAGGCCACGACGAACTTCTCAAACTTTCGGGGAATGTGGGCAACTAGCGTGGCTAAAGCAAAGGAAATTGCCACCAACGGCTGTGGCCCGGGGTGTTGAGGCTTCAGCTGCTTTCTCGGCAGCCTCCCTTGCAGCAGCTTCCCTCGCAGCAGCTTCCTTTGCAGCAGCTTCCCGTGCAGCTTCCTGCAGGAGTTGCCACGGAGGTATAACTTGTGCTGTTGGGAAGGATGCACGGCACGTCCCCGAGAAATATCTCCCTTTCAATCTCTTTGATCAGCCACCCAAAAAAGGGGTCAACAAGTTACTGTAAGACTCATGGTGCAGCAGCTTCCGCTTTGCAGGTGATTTTCCCTTTGCCGCCCAATTCCCCTCAGCTAACCCCAAGTCATGTCGCAGCACTTCCTGTCGTCGGGCCTGCTCTGCCTCCTCCCGTTGCCTTCGCTCCTCCAAATTCCGGGAGACTCACATACAGTACCCCCTCATGTGAATTGCTTTTATGTTTTATTGATTCCGAACTCCAATCCAGAAACCTGAAAACAGGGGCTGGCATGTGAAAGTATACTTGGTATTGCAATTTGCGCGATTGCTAGACAATGCTGCTGTCGATGGGTGTGCCTGCGCACGTGCTTCTATACAGCTCTAGCACTCCGCCGCAACCGCAGCCCGTCCACGAAAGAGTGGAGAGAAAATTGACCCACAGGCATTAAAAAATAGCGCATGTCTACATGCAGTCATACCAGCATGATAATTTGCGTCCGATTGCACAGTGTGTAGATGTGCATTTCTAAACCTGCAGCAGTAATCACCAGTACATCTGTGATCATCTGTGATCACCTGTGTTTCACCTGTGTGTCTGTGGCGTGTCTTTTTTGTGTGTTGAATCCTTCCTCGTTTCCTCACACTGGGACCCGACCTGTCGAGCTTGGCGCTTTCGACGCTGCTTGGACTGCTCCACCGGCTGCATGTCATCCTGGAGCGCATAGGAGTCCAATGAAAGCCGTAGCACCCGGGCCCGGTCAGGCCTCTTCGTCTTCCACTGGCTCTGGCTGGGCCTGGGAACTGGTCACATTTCAACAAAAGGGCTTTCCCACGAGACATGCATAGGCACTGTCACGCAATCTCATGCTTGCCCGGCTCGCCCTCACCCCATCTGTCTGCTCGTTGTCCTATCCGCTCATCCTTTTATCTTGCTACATATCTCATATCTGGAGAATACCACCTGTCCACATGCTCTAATCTAACTACTAATGCCTGTTTCTCTATCTACCCATGTTCCCTATCCATCCACTGCACGCACTCTCCTATGCTCACATCCCTGAGTGCTGTGCCTGTTCTGGCTCCTGGCTCACCATTCCAGCGACTACTTCAGCCCCGTGATAACCGTGAGAAGGGTTCACTGATGAGGTTCCCGCCATGAGTTTGACAGTCATCCTTCTAAGCGGCCTTTCTTGGGATCCTGATCATTCTTGAAGGCCTACACCTTTATAAACAAGGAAATAAAGGTAACTAATGCAACTAGCAAAATGTTCAACCACTCCAGGCTCTGCGCAGAACTGCCCAAATGGCTGTGAACTGGATTGCTCCCACCCCCTGGCCACCAAAGGAGTGGTTGAAGCACCCTTGACAAGACCTTTGGTATGCAGACTTTGGGATGTGATGCCTGTTCATGCCCCCAAACTCAAGGTGCAAATCGAGAAGCCATCCATGCCTCTGCCTCTTCCTCTTCTTCTTCCTGAACTTCCTCTTCTGGAACTTCTGCAGGTTCCAGTGCTTCCTGCCCAAACGGACGTCAAATAGCTCGCATCGAATCGAAAGATTCAATGACACAAATCTGACATGAATTTTGCGGTACACCAAAACCAGTGAGATGCCATAGGTATTGCACTGCTGGTTTGTAGGGGTGATTGCCCCCCAATTCCCCCTCCCTACTCAGCGCATAGCCACGATCCCCTGTCCTGCTTTGCTGCCAGGTCCGCCTTCCTCGCCTGGTAGCCAGGGTTGCGCCAGGTTTTCAATGGAAGCATTCCGGCATCTGATTCGGCCAGCCGTAATGATCACCAGTCCAACAGCAGTTGATTGTGGTGGTGGCAGTTGGTGGCCGTGGTTGCCGGCCAAGCTTTGCCTCAAATCACCGTAATGTCGATTCTTGATGTTTCATGACGTTTCTTGGGGGCGATGGGTCTACTTCTGGGCTTCCAAGTGGTTTTTTTCCGTTCGTTCGCCATTCATCCCGTGAATATCTCTTGAACAACCAGCACATTGGGTTCTCATGGTTCTTGACGGGAATTTTGCCAGGGTCTACAGGCCAGGTCTGTTGAAGAAGTTCATGCAGCTCAAGCACGGGCCTTCTTTCTCTCCTTGCGGATTTGGACCGCTTTCTCCCGGTTGGCCTGACGGAGGGACGAGCGGCCACGTGAATTAAGCACAAGGCCATAGACACCCCCTCAAGCAGCCGATCATCAGCCAAATTTTGGTGTTGATTCCTAGGAGGCAAGTGCATCTGCTGAAGGGAATCCCGCACAGCTGAAGCAGCCGGTTGACAATTGATCCCGTTGGCTTTCTGCAGCAGCGTCTTTCTTCTATCAATGTCAACCAAACTCGCATCTCCGCTAACAACAAAGGACCTGAAAGAGATTCACCCAGCAAGCTTTGTTTGCACAGTTCCGCAGTTGCAGAGTTTCAAGATTTCACCATCACCTAGATAGCACGCTTGGATATGTTGGAAGGTTGTAGGATTGGGCTCAAGGGTTTGGAGGTTCCAAGATGGCATTCTTACAAGCTTTCGAGCGTTCTAGCATTCTGTAGTTCCAGATTTCCAAGGTTGGGTTCAGGGGCTGCATGGTTGCAAATGCCAGGATTTCAAGGCTCAAGGGTTCCAATACTTCTACGGTTTTGTGTGGTTGCAGGGTTTGAGTTCAAGGCTGGAAGGTTCGACACTTCCAGGATTCAAGTGCTGCAAGGTTTCACGGTGTTCCAGGGATACTAGTTGCAAGGTTTCAAAGTTGCATGGTTCCAGGGTTCTATCGCTGCAGGATGTTGCAGGGTTTGAAGGTTCAACGGCATTCTAAGATTTAAGGATTCCAGCATTCCAGGTTGGATGGTTCCAGGGCAATACCAGTTGCAGAATTCCAGCGTTTTAGAATTCCAAAAACGAATGGATCCCTTGCGGGTTTCAGACTTCAAGGGTTACATGGTTCCAAGGCGCTTCCAGGGCTCCAAGGTTAAGGGGTTCCAGCATTCCAAGCTTGGAGGGTTAAAATGTCGCAAGGGGTTAGCTGCAAGGTTCGAGAGTTCTTCTATGGTCGTCTTATGATTCCAGCCTATTAAAGGGTTGGGAGGTTCCAGGGGTTCAAGGTTGTATGAGTTTCAAGGTTCCAGGGTTCCAGCTTGCCACTGCCGTTTTAGCTGCGCATCACCTCTGACCCAGATAGTGATGCCCAACTCATTGCTGTGTTTGGATTGCCCAACTCAAATGCAAAGAAATTGGTTGATGTTCTACCGGACTATCACTGCTCATGGCCACCTTCTTCTTGGCATCTTTCCTGGGACATGGGAATGGCGACTGCGGTACTGTAACCGTGGACCAGTCTTGTCGGCAATTGGCACCGCAACTGCCACCGAGAGTCTGCTCCAACTTGTCAATCCAAGACTCATCCAAGGGCTCCTCAACCTGCGGGCTCTCTTGTCCGGAGGCTTCGGCATGGTGCCCTCTTGGGGATGCCATACCGAAAGCGAAGGCAACGGGCGCATGATACCCCAAAACCAATGTTTTGTTTGTGCTCTGTTAAGTTTTATAACTGTTCTATAACTGTATACGGCGAGCGAGTCTGCTCAAGATAAGAACAAAACAGTCTTTCCAACTCCTGCATGGTCCGGGCCTTGAGGGGCATGAAAAGTCAACAACAACATCCAACAACAACAACAACAACAACAACAACAACAACAACAACAGCCCACAATACAAACTACAAGCATGATCACAACCACAACCAACCAAATAAAGAACGAGTTGAAAAAGAAGCCTGGTACAAGTACTGGCCCCTTACGTTCGTTCAACCCTCAGACACGACAGCAATGGGGCCTCTTTCTCTTGTTGAGCCTGAGCCGAGTCGCTAACCATCCATGTCCGGGTCCAAGGAAACTGGTTGAAGCGTCTGGGAATGTTGCGGTGTCTGACTGAGGCGCCCACTGCTTTTTCAGCAGCTTCCCTTGCAGCAGCTTCCTGCAGGAGTTGCTGTTGTTGGGACGAACTCCCTGCGCTTCGCCAAGAAATATCTCCCTTTCAATCTCTTTGATCAGTCAGCCAAAGACGCGTACGCAAGGTAAAACTCATGGTGCGGCAGCGTCCGCTTTGCAGGTGATTTTCCAGTTCACCCTGCTTTTACCGCCCAATTCCCCTCAGCTGACCCCAAGTCATGTCGCAGCACTTTCTTTCGTCCGCCTTTCGCTGTTGAAGACGCTTTCGAGCGCGTTCCAGGGAAGGGGCAAGAGGTACCTGACCACCATGTTTCCTCGAAGCAAAACCCCGTTGCATTTCTGGTGAAATCTCAACCCAACGGATTCCCTACCAGCCCTAGATCATCTTAGATCTACCCACTGTGAAACAGCTTCTAGTTAGGGATGCGAACAGTAAAATTTGCTCTGATTTCTGGTCATATCTTGTCATGGCTTGTCCGTAGCATGCAGTGAAGCAGGAAACCCACCAACGCCAAGGAAGCTCAGCAGTCTGCAGAAAGAGAGTTGTGGTTAGCAACACCATTCCGTGTCCAGACAGGGATGTCAAAAGGGTGGTGACAACCAAATACCTGCCAGCACTTCGAATATGCCATCAGTCAGGGAAGTTGACACTATTCATCAGGGAAGTCTTGGCACCTCGATAGGTCTTGGACTGTTGCTGTTTCATGTGGACCACCAAAAAAAAAACTTCAAGAAAGTTGGATTTGGCAGCCCGGTCATCCACACCAGCAACTTGTTTGGCAGCTTTGTAGCCATGCATTTGAACGTTCATGAAATTTCTGGGCCTGCATTCTCTACTGTAAGTTGGTGATACATGTTCCAGCCCCAGGCCCCGACGGCCCCCCCCCCCGTGCCATGGACGCTTCGCGTCTATTTGGCAGAATGCTTTTGAACCATTGTGAAAAAGATTCTTGGCGGTCCAGTATGTGGATTGAAATGCCGGATGAATAGACAATTGCACGACGCGGCGTGTCAGAACGGACAATTGGAATGCAAGATATGTGTGCGCGACTGATATGCATCGCAGGAAATGATGCGCTTTTGCATCCTATTCCGGTATCATAGGACAAGTATTCTTGCAAAGCAGGCGGGTTCGGAAGTCAGACGCAAAAGCGGAAAGCCAGAAGCAGGTTTACAAGTCAAAGTCGCGAAAAAATAACATTCATTGGGGAGCTTTGGAAGATCAGGCATGCTAATTGCAAGAAACACTGGCAGAGATTAAAACCATCAAAAAGCAGCAATTTTCAATGTGTTAGTGCGTCATCATCATCATCATCATCATCATCATCATCATCATCATCAGCATCATCATCATCATCATCACCATCACCGTCATCACCGTCATCATCACCATCATCATCATCATCATCATCATCATCACCATCATTTGCCGCGCTGCATCTTCAAAATATAACCCGGATCACCCCCATCATTTTCTCAGTCTTTTTTCTTATCAACACATGTAGGGGCAATTTGACACTTGGGTAGTCAAAGGAAATTTCGCAGAGAAATTCCGAATCACCGTCCAGCAGAAGGGTATAATGAAGAACTTAAGCGAAAAGTCCATCTAGTCAAACGACGAGTAAAACAAGTGCAGGAGCCAAGCGAAAAGTGTAGTAAAGATTTCGAGCGAAAAGTCAGAAAAGGGAAGGAGCCAAAGGAGGAGAAAGCGAACTGAAGAAGTCAAGCGCAACGGGTCACGTGACGAGTAGGTAAGGGAAGAAGCCAAGTGAAGAGTAAGTGTAGCGAAGACGTCAAGTGAAGTGTAAGCGCATTCAAGAAGTCACGTTGAAGAAGTCAAGTTAGAAGTTAAAAATAAATGAAGCGAAGAGGTTAAGTGAAGACTCAGTGAGGCAGCGTGGTGAAGAAGCCAAATGACGAATAACACAAGTGAAGGAGCCAAGCGGAAAGTGTAGTAAAGATTTTGACTGAAGAGGCAGAAAAGGGAAGGAGCCAAAAGAGGAGAAAGCGCACTGAACAAGTCAAGCGCAACGGGTCCAGTGACGAGCAGGCAAGGGAAGAAGCCAAGTGAAGAGTAAGTGAAGAAGTCAAGCGAAGTGTAAGCGAAGTGAATAAGTCACGTTGAAGAAGTCAAGTTAAAAGTAAATGTAGCGAAGAAGTTAAGTGAAGCGTCCGTGCAGTGAAGAAGTCAAGTGAAGAGGCAGCGTAGTAAAGAAATCAAGTGAAGAGGCAGCGTAGTAAAGAAGTCAAGTGACAAGTAAGACAAGTGAAGGAGCCAAGCGGAAAGTGTAGTAAAGATTTTGTCTGAAGAGTCAGAAAAGGGAAGGAGCCAAAAGAGGAGAAAGGGCACTGCACAAGTCAAGCGCAACGGGTCAGGTGACGAGTAGGTAAGGGAAGAAGCCAAGTGAAGAGTAAGTGTACCGAAGAAGTCAAGCGAAGCGTACTCGAAGAAGTGAATAAGTCACGTTGAAGAAGTCAAGTTAAAAGTAATTGTAGCGAAGAAGTTAAGTGAAGCGTCCGTGTAGTGAAGAAGTCAAGTGAAGAGGCAGCGTAGCCAAGAAGTCAAGTGACGAGTAAGAAAAGTGAAGGTGTCAGGCAACGAGCAAGTGCAGTGAAGAAGTCAAATGAAGAGTCAGTGTAGCGAAGAAGTAAGCTGGCGAGTAGGAAAAGGGAAGGCCTCAGGCGACGAGCGCTTGGTAGCGAAGAAGTCAACTTGAGAAAGTCAAGCGAAAAGTAAGCGCAATGAACAAGCCAAGGGAAGAGTAAGTGTAGCGAAGAAGTCAAGTGACGAAGTAAAGCGACGAGTGCGAAAAGCGAAGACATCAAGTGAAGAGTAAGTGTACTGAAGAAGTCAAGCGAAGAGAAAGTGTAGTGAAGAAGCCAAGTGAAGAGTAAGTGCAGTGAAGAAGCCAAGCAAAAGCGCCAGCGAAGCGCAGAAGCCAGGTGAACAATAAGTGCAGCGAAGAAGTCAAGTTGAAGAAGTTAGGTGAAGAGCAACTGTTCTGAATAAGTCCAGCGACAAGAAAATGTTGCGATAAGAATTCAAACTGTAGTGAAGAGGTCAAGCGCACAATGAAGAAGTCAAGTGAAAAGTATGTGTAGTGAAGAAGTCAAGCGAAGAGGCAGAGTAGTGAAGAAGTCAAAAGAAAAGTAACTGTAGTGAAGCAGTCATATGAAGAGTAGATGTAGCGAAGGAGTCAAGTGAAGAGTAAGTGTAGCGAAAAATGCAAGCGACGAGTAAGAAAAGTAAAGAGTCAAGGGAAGAGCGTAGTGAAGAAGCCGAATGAAAAATAGGAAAAGCGAAGGAATCAAAAGAAGAGAAGATGTACCGGACAAGTCAAGTGAAAAGGCCAAGTCACCAGTCAGTAGGAAAATTCAAAATGACAAGTGAAAAGTCAGTGTGGCAAAGAAGTCAAGTGAAGAGCAAGTGGAGTAAAGAAGTCCAGTTGGAGAAGTCAAGCTGAAAAAATCAAGCGAAGAGTAATTGTAGTGAAGAATTCAAGCGAAGAGGCGGCTAGCAAAGAAGTCAAGTTGAAGGCATTCCGTGAAGAGGCAATGCAATGAAGAAATTGAGTTGAAGAAGTCAAATCAGGAGTCAATGTCGGCAAGAATTCAAATCAAAAACAATGAAAAATTTGTTTCCAATGTCAAGATTAATGTTGATGTTTGCAAAAAGATATGAATGGAAATCAGTATTTTGAAACTTGGTGTTAAAATCTTACCATCCTTTGCTTGTGGCCCCGAAAAGAAAAATAGATTAATATTTGCGCGGGGCGGCTGCCGTGGGTCATGGTAGACGAGGCTTCAAGGATGGTTGCACATTCATGAAGACATATACACAAGTAAATATTTTTCCACTTTTACATACATGGAGCTTGATTCAGAATGTAGGAGGCAAGACATCCAAGACTGTGAGGAACAAAGCAGTACAGCCAGCAAGCAAATCGCATTCAGCGCGGCCAACGACGATCCCTCGGCGCGGCCAGCGCGGCCACCGCATTCAACGAACGCAACGCAATGTAATCAGCGTGCCCAGCTCCCAGCGCGCTCGGCCCGGCCAGCGCAGCCAGCCCACTCAGCGCGCTCAGCGCGCTCAACGCACTCAGCGCGGCCAGCGCGGCCAGCGCGCTCAGCGCGGCCAGCGCGCTCAGCGCGCTCAGCGCGGCCAGCGCGCTCAGCGCACTCAGGCCGCTCAGCGCGCTCAGCGCGGCCAGCGCGCTCAGCACACTCAGTGCGGCCAGCGCACTCAGTGCACTCAGCGCGGCCAGCGCGCTCAGCGCGCTCAGCGCGCACAGCGCGGCCAGCGCGCTCAGCGCGCTCAGCGCGGCCAGCGCGCTCAGCGCGCTCAGCGCGCCCAGCGCGCTCAGCGCGCTCAGCGCGGCCAGCGCACTCAGCGCGGCCTGCGCGCTCAGTGCACTCAGCGCGCTCAGCGCGCTCAGCGCGCTCAGTGCGCACAGCGCGGCCAGCGCCCTCAGCGCACTCAGCGCGCCCAGCGCAATCAACGAGGCCAGCGCGCTCAGCGCGCTCAGTGCCGCTAGTGTGCTCAGCGCACTCAGCACGGCATCAACAAAAGGCTCCATTTAAGGAGATGGAATGTAAATACATTAGCAAAAACATCATGTTTAATTTTTTTGTGTTGCAATTTATGCTACAACATGTTCAAAACCAATCTGCCAAATAGCCTCGAAGTGTCCATCGTACCCCCCCCACCCACCACTCCTCTCTGCTATCTGCTGCATATTTGAAGCCTTACCCTCCCATTTGCATGCTACTTGCAGCATTGGGGAGCTCTACGTCCTGCATACCTGCCTCCTGCCCATATGCCACCTACCTGAATCTATACACTACCTATATGCTACTTATACAACACCCATGTACTACCTATATGCTACCTAAATTCTACTTATACACTACCTACATATTTTTCATACTACTTATATACTGCCTATATGCTACCTACATACTACCTATACACTCCCTGTATGCTACCTACATACTAACTATGTACTTATATGCTGCCTACATTTACTACCCATTTACATATATGCTACCTACATACTATCTATATACTACCTATTTCTTACCTACATACTGCCCATATGCTACTTAAATACTACCTACATACAACATACTACCTATATTTTACATAGCATATACACTACCTACATACTACCTATATACTTTTTTCTTGCTACCAATATACTGCCCATATACTAGCTACATACTACCTATATACTACCTGTATGTTACCCATAGACTTCCCATATCATATGCTACCTATAATCACCTACAATCTATATATTATTTGCATACTAGCTACTATCAACATGCAACCTACATATTACTTGTGCCCACGCACCACCCAGACACCACCACCCCACCCCCCAAACCACCCCACCACCACACCACAGGGGGGGA
>VSDK01022812.1:15910-81887 GCA_009767595.1 Symbiodinium kawagutii
TGGCGTTGTAATTCATTCCCTTCTGGAAAAAGATCCTTCTTCTTGAATACTATTGCTCATTTGAACAAAACCGAACGCAGTTTATCAACGCATTTGCAGACATGGCTGGTTACACCTCAGTGTATCATTGAAGTTTAGTGTGCTGAATTGCAGTCTATATGGTGGCTGCAACATTGTTTGGCAATCGTTGGGTCTCATATTTTTTTCGTTCAGACTTGACGTAACCCAGCAACCACCGCTCTTGGAGGCTTACGAATCAACTGAGATGCAGCTTGAACAAAAATGTGTTCAATTCGAGGAGAGGTAGAGTCAGAGTTTGCATTTCCAAAGTTTGATCCTTGAAGGAACAAATTTGTGGCCAATTTCATTCAGTTGATTCTTAGATTTGGAGGACTGCCTGGGAACACTTCTGCGGAAAGCATTTATGCATGTCCTCCCCTTAGCTGCAGATTGTCAAACAATTCTTGGCAAGCTGCGCCGAGCTGTCCTGGCACAATCCTGCCAAAAGCACAGTAAAGTGAACACCCGAGGTGGAAACTTTGCAACTTATGGACATACCCTTGCTGATAGAGCATTGTGTTCCATCCTCAGAGATCACGTTGTGATGCACAGGGTCAGGCTGTTACAAGTTGTCTTGCGACGATACAAGTTGTTTTTGGCAATTAAGACTTTGTAAGAGCCTCTTGAGGCTTTCATTTTGCACGCTTGCTTCAACCTTGAGAGTCCTGGCGATGCAAGACTTCAAGAGACTGTGGTATTGTGCCCTGGTGTAGACACCAGAGCGGAGTCAGCAGGTTGTTCCACCATTTGATGATTTCTTCATTCATGGATCTTTCTATTCCTGGAAACGATACATTCATTTCATTTCATTTCCTTATTTCCTTCCTTGGTTTAGGAAGCCAGGACCACACTCTAGGCTCTTCCTTCCACCTGCAGATGCACAATCTCACGCAGATCTCACAGATCTCATACCGATCTCACCTTCATTCTTGTTTCCTCCTGTTCAGCCCCCGAGCACTCAAGTCTTTTCGGTGCCCACCCTGTCCATGAGCACCAGGGAATGCGACTGCAGTGGCAAGAACCTCTGTAGCGAGGATTTGCTTTCATGTTTCCATTTCTACTAAGACAACGTCTTGTTTTTTCACATGCCCCCTTTGTTGTGAACACATCACCCGGAAAGACACAGTAATAGAGTAAAGTTGCTTCATTTTCTATGAGTAGGATTGTGGATCAAAAGCACGAAATGAAACTTTGTTTCTTAAATGTTCCAAAAAGTTGGGGTTTCTTCAACAGCAGTTAAGCTTTCACAGAGATTACATATATATATATATATAGGATTATATGTATTTACATACATGTATTGTACTCGTAGTTTGCTTTGCGCTTTTTTGAATTGTTTTCGTTTAGTATTCAAACTGGTCGGAGAGTCAAACAAACAAACTAGTGCTTGTGGACAAGACAACTTTGAAAATGTCGTTGTCCTACGAGCATAGTCCTTTGAAGGCGTTGTATTGTGTTTTTATCCTTTTCACCTCGACACTTTTTCCCCCCATTTCTGAATGACCTTTCCTTTTGATTTTGAAAAGATCACTGTCCACACCCTTCTTGTATGATATGTTTCTCTCCTTTTGGATTATCAATTCTTTTTATTCTTCGTTTTGGAAGGCTATTCGATTTTTGCTTTCTTTTCGACATGGGTGTTTTCAATGTATAGAAAAATGTTTGTGTTGGGAGTGTATTGTCCCTTTTCGGGGAGCACTTGGGAGAGAAATGACTTGTGGAACGTTGGCAGTGGCAGTAGCCGGAGGACCAGTTTTCTGAGTACGATGAGGACTAGAACTTGTCAGTAGAACGTGATGGCATGTTCCTGGCATGTCCCTGGCATGTCCCTGGCATGTCCCTGGCATGTTCCTGGCGTGTTCCTGGCATGTTCCTGGCATGTTCCTGGCATGTTCCCGGCATGTTCCTATGTTCCTGGCATGTTCCTGGCATGTTGGCAGCAAAATGCAGATCAACACAAGTTGTTGAATATTGAAAAATGCAAAACCTGTGCCGAACGCACGCGGTTATTAGATGCTACAAATTGCTGGGATCCAATATCTGGCATCCAATTTCCAGCACTATAGCTCCATTGTATCCCAGGGTTTAGTGTTTGCCTTGGTGGTGCATTGTTTGATGACAGGAAAAATAGGAAAAGCAGCTACGGCAAGAGCCAGAGCCAAACCCAAAACTACATTTAAGCAGTGCCAAGAATTGATTGCTTTCCCTGGTGGCAATGGCCACTACTTTGTTTCGAGGTACTATTTCAGCTCGTTGATGAAGCATGCAGAGGCAAGCCTGAGAGAACATGTTCGGTCTGACCTGGTCGGACTGAAGCAACAGTTGTTTGGTAGGACCAACTTGACAATGTGGCAAAAGATGATTAGGATGTAGTTTGCAAGAAAAAAGTGACTAGTGTATGTCATGCCCAATTAGCTGCAGTGCCTGCCCGCATTTCAATTTTGCCAGATGTGGCGCTTGGGCTGTAAACACTTTGTGCTTCTTTCTAGGTCATGGGGCAAAGGAATATAGACTTACCTCGTTTTGAATGCATAGGCTGCGGCATGTAATTTTGAATGCATAGCAGCCTTTGAATTTTGTGTGTCTTCAAAGAGTATATGTTCTCTTTTGTTTTTTCGCGTCTCTTCGCAACGAACACCGGCACCGCAGTGTGGGGGCGTAGTACTCTTTCTAGCCTGACACTATGGGTGGGTGAGTGGGGGTCGGTATGGTGGTGAGTGGATTGCTACGAACTCGATATAGAGGGATGCCTGTTCAGAGACCGACTTACCTCATCTTACCTCATCTTACCTCATTCTTCATGTTTTTGTTGCACGTTTAGACCTTGCAGTGGGCTATGCTGGAGCTCGCCTGAGCCCTATTTTGGGTCTCGACCCTGTTTTAAGCTTATGTTGGACGTATGTTCCGCCACATTGGCCCTATAATCCGCTATTCGCAACCTTCTTTATTGGTCAAGTAATTCTTTTCTACAGGCATGTTTTTCTCTATGGAAACATGAAAAGACCGTTGGGCCTAGTATGGTGCAGATTGAAGGCTGCGAAGCTAAATGACTTTATTCGCAACAGAATGGAGAAAATGGAGTGTTGTTCTTGCCAATTTTGGAAAACAAAGGGGCAGGTCGAGGTTCAAATAACAGATACCCTCGCAACTTCTGGGCAAGGCAATACGAGAAACAACACACCACTGCATCCCCTATCTTTCCAATAGTGCTTTACTGCTGTACGGGTTTCGTTGCAATTTGCAAAATTGGTTCAGGAATGAATACTTTGGATATCTTTGCATTTGGCACAGGCGCTGAACAACGCGGAACTTTTAGCAAGGAGTCGCGAACTGCAGCTGGTAGAGCTGGCCGTTGGCCACTACTTGCGCTTCGCGGATCAGTGCGCCCATTGGAGTTGTGAGACACCGATCAAGCCCCCATTGAACTCTGACTTGAAAGAAAAGGTTTCCTGAAGAATTGAAGCAAAGTCTTGCAGAAGGTCTGTCAGCTGGCCCCTTAGTTTGAAAAACACATTGGCGAAAATACAAACTTGTCATTTGCCAAGGCAATGGCAGACAATGAGGACTTTAGGTCATGTCCTCAGTGCACTTCCAAGGTCTGAAGATGACGTTTTTGGGTTTTTGCGGAGACTGTGTTCCAAATGTGTTTCGATGTTGACAAATCACGGATTTATCAGAATTTTGCTAAGCCTCATGGCTGATAAGCTGTAAACTTTGTAGAAAGATAGAGGGTCACACAGGAAGAGAGACACTCACAATGGGCGGTATTTTGATGTGAAATCATTTAGATGCTTCCATTTTTGGCTGAACAATTTTCCAGGACCTACACACGCCACTTGGGACAGAAAGCATTAGCCAAATTCTGACTTTCGAGTGCCAACGTTCGGAATCCATACCAAGGTGCCAAGCTTGTGAGTTTATCCCCTACCAAAGGAAATAAAGTAATGTATATAATATAAACTACAATTTAATATGAATATTTGTACACTAATATATATATATATATGCATATACATATATGGATATAGATATACACTATGATATAAGTATAGTATATACAGAGCATATACCTGTATACCCTGCATTGCCCTGCCAAGTTTGGTAGCTTTACCTGGCTATTTCCCGAGTCAAAGTGAGTCCCCCTGCCAAGTTGAAAAGTGGCATCAACCACAGCTAGCAAGACGTAGAAATCTATCAGCACCCGCACGCATTTGCACTAGTTTGCCATGAGGGAGAGTCAGGGTTCAGATGAATTTAAAAAAGATCGGACCAAACATTTTTCCTCCAAAAGCTTGCTACAGGGTTTTTGTTCCCCTCCGCGTGTGTCTCCCGAGGAAGATCCTGACACCAAAGTACTGTGTCTCCCGTGAACTCCCCATTCCTCTTGCAGCTCTCGCAATCCATCTTGTCACTACATCAATCTCCGGCCTCTCAAAGCATCGTCTTGTCTCGAGTCCCGATCTCCCCTCTCTTGGTGCGGGATCTTTTTTTGTCTCTTTTTTGTCTCTTTCTTGTCTTTTTGTTGTCTCTTTGTTGTCTTTTTGTTGTCTCTTTGTTGTCTCCAGCTGTGGTCTCTTTGTTGTCTCTTTGTTGTCTTTTTGTTGTCTCTTTGTTGTCTCTTTGTTGTCTCTATGTTGTCTTTTTGTTGTCTCTTTGTTGTCTCTTTGTTGTCTAGTTGTGGTCTCTTTGTTGAATCTTTCTTGTCTCTTTGTTGTCTCTTTGTTGTCTTTTTGTTGTCTCTTTGTTGTCTCTTTGTTGTCTAGTTGTGGTCTCTTTGTTGAATCTTTCTTGTCTCTTTGTTGTCTCTTTGTTGTCTCTTTGTTGTCTTTTTGTTGTCTCTTTGTTGTCTCTTTGTTGTCTAGTTGTGGTCTCTTTGTTGAATCTTTCTTGTCTCTTTGTTGTCTCTTTGTTGTCTCTTTGTTGTCTAGTTGTGGTCTCTTTGTTGAATCTTTCTTGTCTCTTTGTTGTCTCTTTGTTGTCTCGTTGTTGTGTCTTTCTTGTCTCTTTCGTGTCTCTTTCTCGTCTCTTGTTTGTCTCTTTCTTGTCTCTCTGCTCCCTCTTTGTTGGCTCTTTGTTGTCTCTTTCTTGCCTCTTTGTTGTCTCTTTCTTGTCTCATTGTTGTCTCGTTGTTGTCTTGTTGTTATCTCTTTGTTGTCTCTTTGTTCGCTCTTTGTTGTCTCTTTCTCGTCTCTTTCTTGTCTGCTTGTTGCCTCTTTGTTGTCTCGTTGTTGTCTCTTTCTTGCCTCTTTGTTATCTCGCTGTTGTCTCGTCGTTTTTTTTCTTTGTTGCCTCTCTATTGTCTCTTTCTTGTCTCTTCTTTCTTTCTTGTTTGCCCTCTCTGTCCTTCTTGTCCTCTTCCTCTTCATCCCTTCCTCTTCTCTTCCTTTTCCTCTTTCAATTTTTTTTGCCAACTGTCTTTACGCAGCATATGCTTTTACAGCATGACTTTGCACAGGTGAACTCTTGCAAGACATATTTTCTGACAAGGAAGCTTTATGCAGAAGGTGCCTCTTTGTGTAACTTGCCTCTACAAAACTTGTACTTCTAGAAGTCTTCAGACAATGAGGTCTGCCAGTCGAGCGGCTTCCCTGACTCCCTTCCTTGAAGGGTATCACCAACAAGCATCAGCTCCTGTTTGCTTTCCCAACCGTGTGGGGAGTGAACAGAAGAGCTGTAGCTGGATATGCTGTGACAAGATCCCACAGGGGGGAAAAGACCGGAGACAAAATGGGAGACAATAACGATGTCTTCGCGACGCAGAAACAAAGTCGAGAGAGAATGGGGGAGACAGAATTTGAGGCGTGTGGACGAAAGCCACGCGCCAACACTTAGAGGGTGTCCCCAGCACCGCCCCTTGTGCTCAGATTTCCCCACTGTTGTCTCAGCTGCCACCATGTCTCCCAGACTCGTTTCCCACTTGTGCCTCCCTTCTTAATGTACCGGGGTGTATGGCATTATTTTGTTTCTCCAGCTTGTCTGAAAGCATGATCTCAATTTGGTCTCTTCACATGGGATCATATCATGGCAGCATTTCCTGGAGCAGGGGAGCATGATGTTTGTTTTGTGGTTTTGTTTTTCATCAGCCTTTGTGACTGTAAAGTGTTCGTGTTCGCTTCAGGTCCACTAGTTGGGTCTCTGCCTCTAAAAGTCTCCCTGCTCTCTTTCTTTCTTTCTTTCTTTCTGTCTGTCTGTCTGTCTTTCTTTCTTTCTTTCTTTCTTTCTTTCTTTCTTTCTTTCTTTCTTTCTTTCTTTCTTTCTTTCTTTCTGTCTCTCTCTCTCTCTCTCTCCCCGTTCCGCCTCTCTTCGTGTTCGACATTGGTGATGGTGCTTCTGGATGCTTCTTGCTTGTCTCTCGAACCCGAGACTCTTTCATAGATCACTGGTGGGGAAGCGCTTCGCCGAGAAAAGGCGTCATCACAGATACATCAGGATGTTGCTTTGGTGCTCCCAGGAGCCAATTTGGGGTATTGTGGTGGAATTTTAGATCTCAAAAAATCCATCTAGTCCCCAAAATTGCGCCACTAGATTGACAGTTGCAATCGAATTGTTTGTGCATGCACCACTGTGTCAGACATGTTTACTTTTTGATGCTCTCGAAGCAGCGGCAAACCCAAACATGGTGCCAAGACTGTTCAAAACTAACAAGCAGTCAAAACTTTGATATTCATGCGCCTCCAGATATCTACACCTCTTAGAACATTTGTATAGGCAACATGCATTGTATATGCTTCGGGCAGCCGCATCACAAATCTACAAATGGAATGTAAACAATTTTGCCTGAAAGTAGGACAGACTCCAGACTCCAGGAGGGAAACGCAATCAATTTTGCATTTGGTGCTGTGTTTGTTTTATGAATTTCCTGTGGATACAGCAAGTCTCGAGTGCTTTGAGGACTGAGTGGGAAAGCTTTTTTTTCAGTCCCGAGGTTGGAACACACTTTTGCCATTGGTCATTTTTGAAGTTCAAAAAACGTTTAAAACCGAGTTCAACCATGCTTTCAACCATGCTTTCAACCTCTTCTTGTGCGAAGGCAAAGCTAACTTTCCTCCAGCTGGAAGAAAGGCTCAGTGCTCCTATCCTGGAGGCGCCGCGAGTCCCAAAAGTTAACAGAGCGCTGAGGACGCGGACATTTGAGGACTGCGTTCAGCAGTTCCTGCGTGGAAATGGTCGCATGCTTCGGGTGGGCCGATGGCTTTGCTTGCCCTCCCATGTGCGTAGTCTTCTCGTCCCTTGGAACGGATGACTTTGGGATACTTTGGGTATGTTTCCTGTTTGTCGAGAGATGACTGTGGTTCTAGATCCGTCTCCCGTTTGTCTTTCATGGGCATTCCATCTATCCGAATCTATCCGCGCTTCTTGGTTCATCTAGGTTCTTGTGGTTCTCGGTATGTAGTTTGATCGTTCGATATTGCTAGATATTGTTGGATTGTCTCTGGTTCATTTGGTTGATTTGTCTCGTTGTCGTTGGGCTGTTATGTTGGGACATGTTTGCTATTCTTTTGATGGTGCACTTTGGTGCCCTTGAATGAGCTATATTGGATCTCCCGTTTGTCTCTAGTTGTCTCTGGTTGGTGTTTCGGGTCGGATGGAACGTATTTCTTGAAGTTTGTCTCTGAGTTGTCTTCCTGATTCCTGCAACCTTCTATTGTCGGAGCGAATCATCTTGAGAATGCTCCGCATGTTCAACAAATGTCAAGAGCACGGAGGTGGTATCTCGAACTCAACAAAACAAATTGTTTCCACTGACTGGGAATGCTTTCAACTTCAATTCTTTTGCAGATGGGTGATCTTGGCTCCGTTCCGTTTTCGCAGTTGACTCTTATTTCTTGTGCCTCTTGTCTGTCATGCCAGTGTCTTCATGCTTATCGATGTGTCTTCATGCTTATCTATTTGTCAGCTTGGGACCAATGGCGGGGTCTTGGAGGTGTCTTTCGCGTATGGCTGCATCGCGAACATGTGCAAAAAGAACATGAAACAACTCGGCCAGTTTTTGTTCAGCCAACTGTAAAGTAAAGCATTGCAAGATATTGCAAGCTCTTATTTTGTTTTTTTCAGTCGACTTTGTGGAGCAAATGTAGGGGCTGCAGCTTTGAGCTTTTGAGCTTTTAAGCGCACGAAGGAAAGGCCTGAAAAGAGGCGAGAAATAAGACCTTTATTGGATTTCTACAACACGATCAAGCGATCCATGTCTGGGTCCCAAATGCGTCGAAGCTCTGATCTTGCCTGGCAAGCTCTCTTGATTCTCATTTGTTGCGGTATGAGCAAAATCAGGACAACAAGGACGAGATATGATGAGATTCCGTTTCTTATCCTATTCATTCAGTGGTGAGGTAGGCCCGGAAGACTTTCGGCTGGTACTTGAAGACCACATGTGTCATGGCCTTGGTTTCTTCTCACTTGTGATCGTGATTTTGTTGACATCACCCAGGAAATCTTAAAACTCGCAGATTTGGAGAGGGTCACAACGAAGAACACCACCAAAGCTGGAGCCGCAGCCCCCACGGCGTGAACCTGAAGAACTACACATGTCGAACTGAGAAAACAAACCGCAAACAGGCACAGGTTCTCCTATGCTTGCAGCGTATAGAGCGCAAGATGTCAAATGGCCCCCGGCACGCACTTCAATGATCAACTGCATATTATATATATATATATATAGATATGTACATATGTACTTAATATGTATGTAAGTATATATAAATTCCCTGTCGATGTTGGCAAAGATGTATGGCTACAAGCTGTTTGGAGCCTACATCCGCCTGCAAAGGAATATTGAAAGGCAGATAAAAGCAGTTTATATTGCACACTTTGGTAATCCGAGGAAAGGCGGACAATCGTGGTGCAGCCCGGGCTGAGGGGAGTCCAAGTGTTGCAGCCCAAAATCTTCCAATCTCAGCTAAAGAAGAAACAATGTTTGTCGACGTCACTCCTTTAACTTGAAAATAAAGTCTATCTCTCAAAAGTCATGTTTCAGATACAGACTTGGCCCAAACAGAGAACATGCAAGATGGACCTGACTTCCAAGAACAGAAGCTCAAGGTATGCCCATCATCAAGCAACAATTGCACAAAATGTTGCAGTGTACCCGTTATCAGCTCAACATCCCCCAACATGGGTCCAGTTGACCCTCCATAGTTAGTCTCTATCGTTAGCGGAGGTTGAGGCAACGTTGGGCATACATTGCCCCAATTTGCACCATCTTTGCTTGATGATGGGCGTAAGTTGAGCTACTCCTGGATGTTGGACCCAAATACAAAGCCAGAGGGTACAAATCAGGATGGTAGGCTGCGTATATTCAGGTAGTGCTGAGCGAGTGAACCCATAGAATTTCAGCATCCAAAACAGGTCCGTTTCAGATGCTGACTTGGCCCACGCACAGACACCTCAAGATGGGCCTAACTTCAACTAACACAGGCCCCACACACACAACCCTATGGGCCAATGTCGCCCAATCTCAGCCAAACATAGTCAAATATATACTGTATCAACATGTCTCCTTTAGACGTTTCAGTTACAGTCTTGGCACCCCAAAAGGTATGAGACAGGCCTAATTTCCAACACAAGGAAGTCAACATACACCCGTCATCAAGCAAAATAGCCCAAAATGGCACAGCGTGAGCCCAACATTACTGGACATTGTTTCAGATAGAGAATATGAAGCGTCCATGTTCGTCGATGTTGTACTGATCTTGGGCACCCAATTTTCTGCCATGCTTGATGATGGGTGTCGGTTGAGCTGCTTTTATTGGAAGACCGGATATATACAGAGTTAGAGGAGGTTGAACTAAGTTGAGCCGGAAGGAACTTAGCATATCTCACATTGTTTTCCTTGTTTTTGTTAAATGTCTTGAAGATATTGCCTTTTGAAGGGTTGTGGGACCATGCTGTAGACCGTGCAGTAGGCTCCATTTTGCGTCCACTTGACCAATTTTGGGCTTTATGTTGAGCCTATGTTGACCCTACATTGGCGGTGAACTTGGGCTATGTTGTCTCAAGATGCGACTATCTTCAAGAACTTACCTGGCTTTTAGGCCATGCTAAGCCAAATTGGATGTATGTTGAACCTATATTGGGCCAATCTTGGGCTATGTTGGGTAAAGACGAGACCTGTCTTCAGCAACTTACCAGATTTTAGTCCATGTTGCAAGTGTTAGTTGATACAAAGAAAAGTGATAAATCAAACAATTAACCAAACATGCGTATTTATCACGTGTTTTCCCAGCATTACCCTGTCAGGCACGTGTAAAGTTTGCAGTGCCTATGTTGAGCCCAGCTTCCGCAAGGCCTGATCCTATTTCTTATCTTGGGGTTGGCACTACACCGGCCCTTTTTTCAGCCATGTTGTACCATCTAGACCTTGTTGGGTCTATGTTCACCCTATGTTGACCCTGTTTTGGCCCTCTGTTGGGTCTGTATGGTTTGCTGGATCAAGATGGGCCTTGAGCAACTTGCCACATCTTGACCGAGGTTGGAAGTCTGAATAAACAGCAAACATGTGCATTTTTCATGTGCTTTTGATCGATTTTAGTATTTCCAGGATTGAAATCCTGTTGGGCCCCTGTTGAGCCCACCGTTTGTTATGTTCAAAAACTTGAAAGAAAACCTTGTAGAGTGAACCTCCCTGAAGCTATAAAGTTTGCTTGCCAAGGCCACGGGCTATCCCCCAACATAAAAGCCTCGGCACCTTCGTTGCGGGAGGTTTTTGAATTCGCAATTCACCTGCCATGTTGCAGCAAGGAGAAGGACACTCAGATGTAGTTTTTTGCTTGTTGTTACTTGTTATTACTTGTTGTTACTTGTTGTTATGATGTTTGGTTATGTGTCCGTGTTTCTTCTCTGCGTCTCGGTCACTTTCCACAGTTTTAGTCCTTGCCTTCTGGTTCAAGTCTTTGACAATCTGAAAAAGGTAGGTTCCAAAAATCGAAAACCCCAAGTCATTTGAAGCGGTCAATGATTTTCTACTCAATCTGCCCTTGAAGGTCGGGCCAGCTGACTATGTGAAGCTGAAGAACAACATCTCACCAGGCAACATGTGAATGTTGTCGTGTTGTGCATTCAAACTTGCACAACATGATCACTTTCTGGAGAATATGCACGACAACGTACTGTATTGACAACGTGTTGACAACGTATTGAATGAGATGAATCTAGTGCACATGCTGCACGTGGCTTTCTTCGTTGTTTTCTTCGGGGTCTGCCGGTGCCAAGGCTTCGCGGTTTCGCTTGATGTATCACTTGACGAATCTTTCAGAAGGTCATTGGCCAAAGAGACTTAGAAGGTCACTTCGCGAACTGAAAAAAGGAGAACTTGGAAGGCCAAAGGTTTGCTGCCACTGACAGCTGGTCTCTTGTTGAAACTTGACATGTTTTTCCATCGTTTTAGCGTCTGGTCCGTAGAATTTAGACTCAAACATGACATTGGGTCTGACAAGACGACTGAAGAGTTTTGGTGGCATCACCCATGAAATTGACTTGGAACTGCGCCATCCACATGAAAATGAAGGAATGAATTGGAACCTCTATGCATATCTCTATCCACGCCTATACATGTATACATGTGTAAACTATATACTGTAATTTTATGTATATAGAGATATGAATACTGCGTGTATATCCATGTAAATATATATATATATAAATATCTCTCTCTCTCTCTATATATATATATATACACATATATACGTGTGTGTGTGTGTGTGCTTCTTTGCTGCCATACCAATGGGATAATTTGCAAACAGAACGTACAGAGAAGGCCTATGCCTTCTGTGTTGCTTCTTGTCAGCACATGCTTCTTTCTCGCCCAACTTCGGTTGAAGCCTCAGTTGCTAGAGTAGCGGACTGCTGCGACAGAACTGATACAGTTCAAACTGATTGGGTGTTTCCGCCCCTGATTGTTCCAGCTTTGTTCTTCAGTCCACCGAAGGGACCACAGATCACCAATTCATATCCCACAGATCAAATTAGTTTAGCCTCGCGGACGAGTGCAATCAGGGTAGTACTTCGGTAGTACTGGTACTAAAGTAGTACTAGACTAGTAATAGAGTAGTACTAGCTAGAGTAGTGCTAGAGTATGACTAGAGCAGTACTAGAGTAGTACCAGAGCAGTCCTAGAGTAGTTCTAAAGTAGTACTAGTAGGTAGTACTTAGGCACTTGTAGACAATACTTGTAGACATCTTGGTACTTCAGTAGACCTATTTGAAGGACTTGTAGAAGTCATCAGTAACTTTTGAGCCAGGTCCTGACTTGGACTCCATTGGAACAGATTTCAAGTGTAAAAATGCTCAATTTTGGTCTTCAACTGGGTGCATGGTGACACTATGGCACATGAATGCGGACGTGTTGGGGCCCATTTCCAAGCCCCGGAACAAATTTCTATCCTGAGTAGAGCAAAGAATTTCATCAGCCATTCTAGGTAACACTATATGGTTTGCAATTGTAGGCATGTTGTATGAACATGTATTGTATGTAACTTCAGGCAAACTTATAGTCCTTGGTAAAGATCGGATGCCAGAAAGCAGTTGTGTTGTTTTACATGTTGCCATACTGAGCTAAAGTCAGAGTTGGGAATAGACACAAAAACAAAACCCTTGAAACACCTGCTGCTGCCATGTGGTTTGAGAAGACTTTCAGTGCTGCGGTCACATGACAGCATCATTCCAACGTCAGAAGAAGGCTTCCCCCTTCTTTGATGCTAGACGTTGCTCATGCACAGCATTTCTCCAGGCCAGCTCTCTCACAACGTGCCTTCAAGATCAGCAGTGGTGCGTATCCTGTCTTGTTTAGTGATGAAATTTGCATTTGCAGTATATATTATACATATGAATGTTTATTTATATATATATATATGTATATTTGTTTAGTCTTTTCTAACGTTTTGCTTTGCAGCACTTCTCGCACTGGTGCACCTCTCGCCAGGTGTACCCTCACTGCAGATTCATCGATTTGCCAGGCTTGAGAGCGAAGTCTAAGACTTTAAGAACTTTATGTATTTATATATATATATAGATATCTTTTAGCATCAAAATAAGAGTTAAGTCTTCATTTGCTTCTTGACATCTTTTCACATGTCAAATGTTGTGATTCTCATTTTTGAAACGTTGCCTGGGTCCTGTTGACTCTGCTTAGAATTTCTCCCAAAACCTTTCATGATTTGCAGTGGGCTGCTGTGTCTTGCCATCGCCTCGTAAGCCAGTCTTGTCTTGCTTACCGACAATTGCCATGGGCTGCCGACTTGTTTGCCAGTCTTGTTCTGCCAAGAACCTCAGCTACAGGGGTTCTCACTGCTAAAAGAGCAGGATGCTGACTGGCGAGATTGGGTCCGTCGCAAGCTTGTCGCTGCCTTCCCAGACCTCCCAGACGCATGTCTACTCAGACTCTTGTCTTTTTCGTCTCTGTTTTCGTCTCTGTTGTCTCTTTTGTTTTTTTGTCTCCTTTGTCTCCTCCCTTTGTCTCCTCAAAGGATCTCCTCTTGTTTGCTCTTGTCTGCTTTTGTACACTTTGGTGATCTGCAAGGGGCGATGTTTCCCTGCGCTGAACCATCTGACAGCGTGAAACTGCCAGACTCTTCTCACCCCACTTTCTTTGCTTGGAAATCTGCATTCCGTCCATGCTATTTGCTCAATTCCTTGTCATGTCTTCATGTCTTGTTTTCCTTTCTGATTTTTACAGTGGCTTTGTGGTCTCCCTGCGCTTGTCTTAACTTGTCTTCCTTCGTGATTCTTATTACTGTGCGCCAACGCACCATGTGATTTTACTGTCTGCTGCTGTGTGCCGGTGTCTTGTCTCCCAGTCTTCGTCAGCTTTGGCTTCATCACGTCTCAATGAGGATTTTGGCTGTGCCCTGGGTCGCAAAAGTTTGTTGCTGCCTTGTCTCTCCCACAGTTGGGCGTGCTGTTGCCTGACGCCTTTCCCGCGATATTATTCTGCGATTTTCGCCGCTGGGACTAGTGCAACTTTCAAGCCATCTCAAGAACCTGCGATTGGGTTGTGTCCTCTCGCTGCAGGTAGCTGGTGTCGGTGATGCAGCCCTTCAAGTTGTTTTCAACGCAGCTGCAGCAACAACCCTTTCTTTGGATATGTGGCAAACTGAGCTTCATACGAGGTGAATACGCAAGGTATAGAAGCAATGAACACTTGTGTGCCGTACAGAAATAGCACCTAGACGATGTGCTAGGCAAGAAGCAGGCATTGAGACATGCACGCCGCTTTAAGTTCAAGATCCAGGATTCCAAAACCAGCATGGATGAGTCAATGCGGAAGTGAAGAGAATTGTGTCATATTGTGGCTGCCCCTGCAGAAATAATGACCGGTAGATCAGACGACAAGAATTCCTTGAGGAGTCGTTCGATCTTTTAATTAAGAATAGTTCCGGCCGCAGTGCAGCAGTCAACAAGGATGACGACTACCAAATGACAAGCATAATGAACCACAAGGGAAACAGTTCGGATCCGTGATTGCATTTGACCCCGGGCTAGCGCTGCATATTTGCAATCCCTTTCTTGCTATGTGCCATGCGCAAGAGCAAGCGGCTCATGTTGGCACTCCATAAGCCCAGCGGTTTTCTTACGTTCTCCAGGGTTGCTGTACCCATACAGACAGATTGTCTGACGTAGCCGTAGCATTCTCCGCGGTGCTTTCCATTTGTCCCCCATTTGTCTTGGTCTTTTACACTGGCTGCCCATTTGTCTCCTACGAAAGTGTCTTAATTGAGTAGTTTTTCCGCAAACAGTGTGTGCACTGAAGGGGTTCTTACGGTAGCTGAACAGGACCCTGAAGATCTCAGGTGTTCTCGCATGGGCGCGGCTAATTCGAGCATCCTTTCTTTCGTCAAAAACGTTCCGCCATCTTCCGTTTGCAACAGAAGCCTTGCAAGAAAGCAGTCAAGGGAGAGCTCTCTTCCGGAGCCGTGTTCTCGTGTGCGTGCCGTGTGAGTTTTTTGAACAATATGCGTTTTTACGTTGCAGGCGCAAGGGAGAGCTCACATTTGTCCTTCTTGGGCATTAGGAATTTGTGGCACGTGCCAGGCATTCTGTATGTTTTACAAAACGTGTGACTGTCGTCGGTTTGGCGACGTTGCAAAAACGTTGGCAGGCGCAGGCAAAATGAGTGTATCTGAAAACATGTTTTCTTCGTGGCAGGCGCAGAATTTCGTGATCTTGCGCGCTTGTTTGATGAGCTCAAAACGCTCGTTTCGTGAGACTGTCGTCATTTTTGCATTTGCTATGTCGAGATCATTTTTCGTGACAGGTGCAGGACTTCGTATGCCTCGGGATGATCAGTTTTTCGTGGGGGCACAGCATTTTGTAACATCAACGCGTGAGATCGTCAATGGCAGAAGCAGGGAGACTTCGAGTGCTTTTCATACCTTTGCTTTTTTGCGTCTGGACTGCGCACGGTGCAAGCTTTGATTTCACTAGTGCAAGCCTCTGCAGACTTCATGCGTGTCGGATCGCTTTCGTGTGCGCGCTGTCCGAATTTTGATTTTGCTCGTGCAACCTTTTGCCGACTTCGCGGGCGTCGGATTGCTCTTGTCCGCGGTGCTGCTCTTGCTTTTGATGAGATGTTGTCAAGAGTTCTGCTACTCTGCTCTCATATGTGTGCTCGCGCATGTGTGCTCTCATTTGTATGTTCTTATTCCTATGCGAATTCATAATTATGTGTACTTTCAATTGTGTGCTCTCCTGTGTGTGCTCTCAAATGCGCGCTGTCACATTTGTGCTCTCATATGCGTGCTCTCATATGCGTGCTCTCATATGCGTGCTCTCATATGCGTGCTCTCATATGTGTGCTCTCATATGCGTGCTCTCATATGCGTGCTCTCATATGCGTGCTCTCATATGTGTGCTCTCACATTTGTGCTCTCACATTTGTGCTCGCATATGTGCTCTCATATGTGTGCTCTCATATGTGTGCTCCTGTGTGCTCTCATATGCGTGTTCTCCTTTGTGTGCTCCTATGTCCTCTCATAACATACGCTAAGGCGCATGCGCGAACACACAAACACACATACACGGGCAGAGAGATGCAAGATGAATAGGCGTAAAGGCTGGCGGCTGACCCACGCATGAGCATATCGCATGCCCATTATGGTGAGTCTCAAACACATGTTTCAAAAGGATTTGGAACTTCCAAGGTCTTCAAGTACAACTTGCAGTGCAGCAGGGACATTTTGCCCACAGGCTTGTTGCTGAACCCAGAATTGAAATGCGATACTTTTGTGAACCCGTGGTGCAGGTATTCATGGTCACTTCCGACCATGCAGAGAACGTGGTGAAATTGTCGAAGTGTGCTTTTTATAAGCGCGTTGCCTACGGACATGTGCCCTTGATGGTTTCCCCTTGATGGTTTCTTATGTTTTGATGACTAAGGCAAGCAGACTACAGTACGCATCTCCTTACGTACACCTTCATGAATGTCGGTGCCAGTGCTGCATTTACAGTGCAGAGCCCAGAGAAGAGGCCAAGCATTCCACAATGAAAACAACCGAAAGAAAACAAAGACATAAAACACACACATATATATATATATATACAGTATGTATATATAGAGTATATACATGAAAGAATAATATATACATATATATATATATATAGAGTATATAGAGTATATATACATGAAAGAAAACATTCAAAAACTAACTCAATTTGCTCACCTGAGCTCCTCAGCTCACCCGTTGCCTTTGCCTAGAGGTTTCTGCCCTTGTGAGCGATAACCTAACCGTCTGAAAGATTTGGGGTAGAACTTTTGCTGATTGAAATTCTGCGCTTTGTATTGGATTCTGCTGGACAGTTTTGAAGGACATTTCTCTTTTTGAGGAAACTGATTCAGACAAGTGACTGTTTCCGCCATTTCCTGCAATGAGAATTCAACTGAATAAGTGATTGTTGTGGGTGGGTGGTGCTGGACACAAATTATTTGATATTTTAGCAGTCCATGGTCCATTGTGGTGCAGTAATTAGTTGTGTTTGAAACAGGAATGATTCACTTTCAGCCCAACAGATGCCACTTGAATTCTTTTTGTTTATTCGGAAAATGCACTGCAATCATCTTCAATCAATCATTGATCATGGTTTGTTGTTCCCTGTTTGCTTTCTTTGCGGTTTCATGCTGCAGACCAATCAAAACCTGCCAGACCACCAGACACCCAAGTCGCCACGTAAATAAACTCATGTCGATTTCAGCAGATTTTGAGGCGGTGCCGAAAATGTCCTCATTCTTTCTTCCGTGAATCTAGAAACGATTTTGGTGGCTAGTATCATTCGTTCTCACGTTCTGTAGAATCGCCTTTCATTCAAATTGACACAACTTTGGCAGTGTGGAAGGACCATTTGATTACTCTGGTGAGTCCAAACTTGGCCGACACGAGTATTGTCAATTCTGAGAATTCTTCATTGTTCAAATTGTTCAGCCAATTGTAGCTTTGCCACGCCACGAGCGAGGCTTTGCGCTTTCCTTTGCATATCATGTTTAGTTTCTTAACCTGTTTGCCCATTGTCAGTCAGAGGTCGGATGGTGGTTTTGGGGTCAATGGCTGGCACCCCATGTTTCCTCCAGGAGCTTTTTTAAACATATGTCTACTTTCTGGTCAAGAAGTGGATTGACCTGATCACTTTTCCTTTTGTAATAATAGTCAAGACATTGTTTTTGAAGCTGGCTTGCCACAACACCGGATTGTCATCAACTCGTTCTTTCCCTTTGTCCTTGCAGTTGGTTGGTTCATTCGTTTACATAGTCCTTGCTTTTTGTTGGCTTATTCATGCTTCAGACTACTCAGAAATATCTGAATGTTTGCAGCTTGCTTCATGGCTTGTGAAACGTTTGTAGGTTCTTTCTTTTCGATATGTTGCACTGTGCAGGATGTTCTCGCAAGTCTTGCACGCAAAGACTAATTGGAAAAGGTTTGTGCCGTTCAAGCCCCTGCATCAGTCTACTCTCATTCCAGTGCCTTGCACTTTGTGCTTTAAACATTCTGTGAGAACCTATTTGCTTTCCTTTTCAGACTGTATGTAGCTAGACCAGTGTCAAACCGTCTGCGACTTTGAAGTTTGGAGCCTTCTCCTGCTCGAGCTCTTCTTCAAATCCTCAACACGAGAACCGTGATTTGCGTGGCCTTTATGAGTGTTGCCTTGACACTTTCGACTCCTTTCGACTCCTTTCGACCCTCATTTCCTTTGCCTTTAATTACACTTCTTTCGACTGCTTGCAACCTTTCGTGTACATGTTCAGCTTGGCCTTCAGAATGTAAGCTCTTTAGCTCCGCGTTGCTCCGCGTTGCTCCGCGTTGCTCCGCGTTGCTCCGCGTTGCTCCGCGTTGCATTTCTGATGAATTTCTTCTGCGGTTGACATCTTGCCTGCAGCACAATGCTTTCGCTTGTGCCCACCCAGTATTTGGTTCAGTGCGACTGACTTTGCCGTTGTGACTTTTCACTTAGTTTTTGCTATCTCACGTGCATGTAATGGGCAGAGGGTGTGGGAGATTTGAGAATCGAATTGGTGTGTGCTATCTTACTTGCGTGTCATGTCCAGAGGGTGAGTGGGATTTGAGAACTCAAGTGGCGTGTACTGTGTACTTTCTTAGTTGTATGTAATGTCCAGAGGGGGAGGGGGATTCGATAACTCAAGTGGTGTGTGCTATCGTGCTGGCATGTCGAGGGGGGGAAGGGGATTTGATAACTTAACTGGTGCGTCCCGTCGAACGTGCATGCAATGGCCAGAGGGGATTTGAAAGCAACAGTGATGTGTGCTACCCTACTTGCTTGTTATGTCGAGAGGGGCGGGAAATTGATAACTTAAGCGGTGCGTGCTTTCACGAACTTCAGTCCCTTCCCAAACCCAACCCCATTGGGTCTGTAGTGCCGGCTGGTATTGTCATGCCTCAGCTGGTGTCGGCTTGCAAATGGGTCTGAGCACGGGCCTATTGGAGGATCCATTGGCGCGAGTGATCAGTGTCCATTGGGCGCCCTTCCAGCTTTCGAGTGTCCATGTGAAATTGAGATGCAAATTTTGCGACTGCAAACTGCATTTGGGCTTTGCCTATTCAAGAAATCCTAAGCCCCGATTCATGCCATTTAATTGATGGGCTTTGCTTGGCTTGGTAACGCCAAGGTGCAAGACGACCATGGTGTGGGACGTGCGGCAGTGGACCCAGCTAACAGGGGGTCTTGTTTGGGAGGCATTTTGGGAAGGATCTTCTTAGAACTTCTTCTTGTTTTGTTATCTTTTTTGGGGATTTTGTGTCCTTTGAAATGTGAGCCTGTGCATTGTATGTTTGGTAGCCCTTCTTGCTTGATACTGCTGCATTTTTAAACATATTATGGACGCCAAATATCTCAAGAATATGCAGACATGCATGCATGCATGCATGCATATTACATATACAATCATTGATTGCATCACATTGCATTACATTGCATTACATTGCATGACATTGCATTACATAGCATCACATTGTGTTACACTGCATTACATTGCATTACATTGCATTACATTGCATTACATTGCATTACATTGCATTACGTTGCATTACATTGCATCACATTGCATCACATTGCATTACATTCCATTACATTGCATTACATTGCATTACATCGCATTACATAGCATCACATTGTGTTACACTGCATTACATTGCATTACATTGCATTACATTGCATTACATTGCATTACATTGCATTACGTTGCATTACATTGCATCACATTGCATCACATTGCATTACATTCCATTACATTGCATTACATTGCATTACATCGCATTACATTGCATCACATTGCATCACATTGCATTACATTGCATTACATTGCATTACATTGCATCACATTGCATCACATTGCATTACATTGCATTACATTGCATTACATTGCATTACATTGCATTACATTGCATCACATTGCATCACATTGCATTACATTGCATTACATTGCATTACATTGCATCACATTGCATTACATTGCATTACATTGCATCACATTGCATTACATTGCATTACATTACATTGCATTACATTGCATCACATTGCATTACATTGCATTACATTACATTACATTGCATCACATTGCATTGCATTACATTACATCATGATCAGAAAGGTGTGAACATTATTGTGTGGGTACCGCTGCTGTTCCGCAGGGTGCCGCTACCGTTGTCGGACTAGTGTGAACATGTTTCGGGTGAGTGTCGCTGCTGTTTTGGGCGTCAACATGTTTCGGGTGGGGGCTGCTGCCATAGGTGTCGACATGATTGGGTGGGTGCCGCTGCTGTGGAGGGTGCCGCTGGTGGTTCCGGAAAGGTGTCAACATGATTGGGTCGGAGCCGCTGCTGTTGTGGGTGCCCCTGCTGTTGCCTTAGTAGAAATGTCAACATGATTGGGTCGGAGCCGCTGCTGTTGTGGGTGCCCCTGCTGTTGCCTTAGTCAAAAGTTAAACATGATTGGGTCGGAGCCGCTGCTGTTGTGGGTGCCCCTGCTGTTGCCTTAGTAGAAATGTCAACATGATTGGGTCGGAGCCGCTGCTGTTGTGGGTGCCCCTGCTGTTGCCTTAGTAGAAATGTCAACATGATTGGGTCGGAGCCGCTGCTGTTGTGGGTGCCCCTGCTGTTGCCTTAGTAGAAATGTCAACATGATTGGGTCGGAGCCGCTGCTGTTGTGGGTGCCCCTGCTGTTGCCTTAGTAGAAATGTCAACATGATTGGGTCGGAGCCGCTGCTGTTGTGGGTGCCCCTGCTGTTGCTTAAGTAGAAATATCAACATGATTGGGTCGGAGCCGCTGCTGTTGTGGGTGCCCCTGCTGTTGCCTTAGTAGAAATGTCAACATGATTGGGTCGGAGCCGCTGCTGTTGTGGGTGCCCCTGCTGTTGCCTTAGTAGAAATGTCAACATGATTGGGTCGGAGCCGCTGCTGTTGTGGGTGCCCCTGCTGTTGCCTTAGTAGAAATGTCAACATGATTGGGTCGGAGCCGCTGCTGTTGTGGGTGCCCCTGCTGTTGCTTAAGTAAAAGTGTCAACATGATTGGGTCGGAGCCGCTGCTGTTGTGGGTGCCCCTGCTGTTGCCTTAGTAGAAATGTCAACATGATTGGGTCGGAGCCGCTGCTGTTGTGGGTGCCCCTGCTGTTGCCTTAGTAGAAATGTCAACATGATTGGGTTGATGCCCCTACTGTTCTTGTTGCATTCTTGATCTTTTTTCATGGCTATTGCTACTAAGATCGCATTTGGGCCCCGACTTCGGCCCCGAATTGGAAGTGCGTTATGATTATTGTTGGATGCTAGCAGTATCCCTGGAAAAAATCGCGAGGTTCAATTGCTTCCTGGGGTCTATGCCGGCGCAATTTTTCGATGGTGCTAATCCAAACATGACAATTTCTAAACGATGGAAGCTTATGCCTGTACGTTTCACAGGTCGTGCCTCCTGGAGCAATCAGAGAGTGTGAGGATCTGAGATTTTGCACCTGCCTTGCAGCTCAACAGTGGTACATCCATTGTGTCTATTTTGTTTCTGCAAAAAAAAGGTTTCTGCCATTGCTCTGGCACGTGCTCCACGGGCACCAACAACAAGTTGTATTGCAACCATATCAGCAGGCCTGCAAACTTGCCACGCCTGATGGTTTTGCACCGAGTTGTCGGATGTTTTGCCGCAGGTGATCGAGTTGGCTGCTACATTTCAGCGCGTCAACGTTGAACATGGACAAGCATTCTGAGCAGGAGTGCCCAATGAGCAAGCACCGTACTCGCCCGCGACTCTCCAGCCAAGTTTGCCCAAAAAACTTGTGCAGTTCCGCAGAACTAGCATTGGCAGCGGAGTCTGTTTTAGTGTTTGTCAGCGTGTTTGGAGTTTAATTGATTGACAGAACTCTCTGCCAACTCTGTTGCCGCTGCAAAGGGTGTGGGTCTCGTTTGAATTCCTCCGTATTTTTACCGGTTCCATGCCAGGCTTGAAGCAAAATTGTGAGTAGAGAAAGATATGTGAAGTTCAGGCTCATCACTGTGTGCAAACACGTTGGTGCAGTACCCTGGCGTGAAAAACATGTGTTCTAAAACTTTTCCCATGGCGGTTTGTGTAAGAGCTTCGGGACAAACATTGGGTAGAAACAGTGCTTGGGGAGGGGAGGTTTTCAAACGATTCAAAAATCCGTTGGAAAGTAAAAGCTGCAGCATGGCTACAACTACAGCCACAGTGCAGCACAGCACTAGCAACACCTTGTCACCAGTCCCGCATGCAAGGCTGCACGGATCTGTCCTTATTGCTGAGAGATGCACGGATCTATCCTACCTGTCAGGGTCACGGACCTATGCCTGATTTCCCTGTGCTGTATGCGCTGTCGACGGATTTGTCCCAACTAATATACGTATATAAGTTATTTGTATTTGCTGTTCTTTGCTGAATCTCGTGGTATGCCCCACTTTTGCTCATTCAATGATCATTCTAGTTTTTGGCATGGGTCCTTCGAGGGCGTCGCGCGCTGTCGTCGTTTTTTGCTCGGGTTGGGGTGGGGGTGGGGTTGGGGTTGGGGTGGGGGGTAATAACGTTCGTCACACGTTGCATCCGCTGCACGTGCTATACGTCATGCTATACGTCATGCTACGTCCTGGTACGTCATGGCACGTCATGGTTGGGATGGGGTGGGGTTGGGGTTAGGGTGGGGTGGAATAACGTTCGTCACACGTTGCATCCGCTGCACGTGCTATACGTCATGCTATACGTCATGCTACGTCCTGGTACGTCATGGCACGTCATGGTTGGGATGGGGTGGGGTTGGGGTTAGGGTGGGGTGGAATAACGTTCGTCACACGTTGCATCCGCTGCACGTGCTATACGTCATGCTATACGTCATGCTACGTCATGGTACGTCATGGCACGTCATGGTTGGGATGGGGTGGGGTTGGGGTTGGGGTGGGGGGTAATAACGTTCGTCACACGTTGCATCCGCTGCACATGCTATACGTCATGCTACGTCATGCGACGTCATGCTACGTCATGCTACGTCATGCTACGTCATGTTCGATCCTGGCACTGGCGCATCCTGGACCGAGCAAATGGCATGGACCAGTTGCGCAAGGCATTGGACAAGAAGTACCGCAGAAAGTGAGTCAAAAAAAACTTTTTTTGGCGTACGCTCTTGAGACACCCCGAAATGAAAATGGTCCGAAACTCAGATCTTAACACAAGTTGTGCGTCAAAAACGCGCGACGCCCTGGCAGGACCCATCCCTAGTTTTTGGGTTTGTCTTATCTATTTGGTTTGAAGACAGTAAGTGGATGATTCCACTGTTTGTTTAGCTGCGACATTTTTCCAGTCAGCCTTCCCCGACCTCAATTGGGTTTTAAGAACGGAAGGATAGGATAAGAAATTCTAGAGCAATCCAGTCGCTGGCATTGGCTCAGAGGGGAAAGCAACGCTTTGCTACAGACCTCAACCGCTTCTGCGCACTTTTGGAAGGCCAGCCCGTTGACATGGCCGCTGGTTAGTTGAACACTGCGAAGCTCTACAAGCTTCAGCAGCTTCATGCTTGGACAAGCCCTTGGTTTGGTAGTTGAGTCTAGTCCAAAGCCAACCATCAGGATTTGGGATGTGAAGAGGGAGAGCTGCTTACTTGAAGGTGGGCAAACCTTATCAACGTCGAGCCATTTGTGGGCCAAAGCAGTTCTAGCTGACTTTGGGAGCTACGGTGCTCTAATTTGCACGAGAAACTCGTTCTTGGAATTATGGGATTTGAGGAGGCTTGCCAGTCCTTTGGCCGTGAGCGGCCGTGATGTTGGTGGAAGTCCAAAGGCTTTGCGTGCCTCTTTTGCTGGGGTTGGCCCATTTGGCCCGGGCCTCGCTTTGTCAGCTTCTCCAGATGGTTTGCTGCATTTGGCCGCTTGAACGCAAGCATGGCGACGGTTTGCCATTCATTCGATTGGTTTATGTTGATTTATGTTCTCCATTTCATTGTAGAAAACGCGAGAGCCTTGGAGCATGAAGTGTCTTATTCATGTCAAGTTTTTTTCGACAATTTGCCTTGGTGCACTTCAGAGAGAACGTGCTGCCAAGGGTGCCGCTGCTGTTTTGCAGGTTTGGGCTCTGGAGTGTGCTGGTGCTATCAAGCGTGCCGCTGCTGTCAAGTGTGTACGCACTGGAGCGCCGCTGCTGTTGTGCAGAAGTGATTAGAGTCTGGTTCGGTCAGTTGCCACAGCTGCTATGCACAGTGTGCGCTGCAGGGTGCGGCTGCCATCAAGTTCAGAGTGTTCGCTCTGGAGCTAGGGTCATCAGCCGCTGTTGTGAGCGTGTGCTCTGCCAGGGTCTTCTAGGCGCTGTGCAGAGCGTGCACTTTGGAGTGAGGTGCAGCTGCTTGTTATGGGCTGCCCCCAAGAGCCGCGGGCATTTGCAGCTGACACATTCCAACTTAAAGACTTTGGGCTTATGCTGCGTAATTCTGCAAATTTCTTTTCCGGAGCGGAACTCTTGGGCTCCTGACTTCTGACTTATGGGAAGGGTTGTGCGTGCGCGCTGCCGATCTAAGTGCCCGCAAGCGCCGCTGTTCTGCGAAGCGAGCGCTTTGGATTTGAAGTGCCATCGGCTGCTGCTCTTCTGCACAGCATTCCCTTTTTGATCTTTGGAGCTAGGGCCGCTAGGGTCGACAGAATGTGGGTTTTGGATTCAAAATCCTATTTTTCTGTTGATCTGCCAACTTCTATCTATGAGTAGCCCATCTATTTGTCTTTCTACATTCTAGCTACAGAACTAGCTCACTGCAGCTCACCGTTGATCAATATCTGTCATCTGTTTTTGTATCTAATTATATATATATATAGTTTTTCCCCAACAGCGTAAGCTGATGGGTCTTCAGCCCAGATAAGCTTCGGCGTGTTCCAGTGCAGGACCCGGGTCCAGGTTCCGGAAAATTCCGGGAAGTTTTGGCGCAGTTGGCAGATCAAGGTTCCGGAAGGTTCCGGGAAGTTCCAGTGCAGTTGGCAGATCCACGTTCAGGTGCAGTTGGTTGGCAGACTTCTTTATTTTGGGTATTTCTATTAGTATATACTTATCATTGGCATGAGTACGGTTTTGATTACTCTTTGTTTGTTGTTATATACTGTTATTTTTCTTCTTACTAGTATCATTATTGTTATTGTCATTTCATTATGAATAATAATGATAGGATTGATATCTTCTTACTATTCATGATTATAACTATATCTTATAATAATTATCATTATATCCAGAATCATCATTCTTGTTGCTACTATTGCTACAGTTGCGATTAATTTTTCATTGGCACTATTATTACCAATGCTACTATTATAATCATTGCTATTACTACCATGATTTCTATTGCCATTATGATTAACATTGCTATTGCCGCCAGGATTTTAGGTCTTATCTCATTGGAACAAGCTGTGCGATAACAATAGAAATCGAACTTTTGGACATATTTTTTCAAATTATTTTGCTTTTAGTTGATGCTGCATTTCGTGCTGCAGGTCAATCTTGACGGGAGTTCAGGTCGGCTAAATCTTGCCAAAACTTTGCCTGGACACAAAGAAGAAGTGGTTTCTGCGATTGTGCATTGGGGTGATCATGCATACCAATATGTGAAGGCAGCGACAGTGTCTATGGAGAAGGATGTGCTCTTTTGGGAAGTGCCATGGTACAAGCTGAAACAAGAAGGTGTAAGTTCCAATGTTCGTCCCAAGGCACGCATGCTTGAGGAAGTGCAAGATATTTTTTGGCAGCCAAGATGCCTTCCGAAAGGATACCAATACAAGAGCCGCATAGTGGCTTATCGAAACGAGGCCCAGTACAGAGAACTTTGTGCACTGACAGGATCTCTTTGTGGCACAATTTACGCCTGGGAAATGCATGAAAACAACCACGACACAATGGTTGAAGCAGTACAGTTTAAGGGGCACACAGACCAAGTCTCTACAGTTTCAGTTGATTGGAAGAACGGCTATGCACTGAGCGGATCATGCGATGCATCGCTGCGATTTTGGAATCTCAATTCTCAACACTGCGAACGAGTTCTCATTGGTCACTGCAGCTCTATCCGGACAGCAGTTGTCGACTGGACATTTCAGAGGGCTATCAGCAGTGCAGTTGGGGATGCTGTTAGGGTTTGGGATCTTGGAAGGTCTGACTCCGACCCAGCTTTATTGAGCACGGGTTGCCCGTGCATCACGGAATCCTTGGCAGCATTATCTACTGCATCAGCCGCCTTTATCGATCGAAGTGGGACAGCAGAATTTTGGGATTTGGAAAGCCAGACTTGCATTTCCAAGTTTGAAGGTCATCCAGGAACTTTGTATTACTTTCATTTTGGCAATACCGAAGAGATAGAAACTTCAGTACCACCAGAATATGCTGATCAAGCAAAGCTACATCGCCGAGAAGAAACCTGTGAAGTTGACTTCAGGTGGCCAATCACTCCCACTGATGCGCTGGCAAGTTCGTGTGGGCGATGTTGGTCACGCTCTGCCCTATAATTTTGCGACCGCACGCACACACATACATGCGCCAGGCTAGCTTTCTTGTTTTTTGTTTTAGTACTTGAAGTGGTAAATGTCGAGTTTGATCTACGCACTTAGAATTCCAACATCCCTTTGCAAGACCGTGCAGCCTACAGAGACCAGGTTGAGACAGAGGCACCGCACAAAACAGAAGATTTCACGTGGTGACCAAGACTGGAAGAGTTGGCACAGTGGTTGCTGCAGCTCACCAAGGAACTTCAAGGAACTTCAAGGAACTTCACGGAACTTCAAGGAACTTCAAGGAACTTCAAGGAACTTCAAGGAACTTCAAGGAACTTCAAGGAGCTTCAAGGGACTTCAAGGAACTCTCATGACTACAAGAAGTACCACTTCGTTCAGATCAGATTTCAGATCTCAAAGTTGCTTGGGCTAGTCTGCGGCATGGCATCAAGCAGCGGAGTCCCGAGCAATCACCATGATTTGACAAGAAACCGACTAAGAAAGGATCCAAAAAGAGTCGGCAAAGGGTCAGCAAGTCACGGAAAAAGATATAAACTGCATCTTCAGTGGACTGGAGTGCAACTCGAATTAGTACTATAGCATTGCTGTCCGTGAATCTCTACTGCTCATGTTTCGCCGGTTGCTACCCCTTGCTACCTTCCCCTTGTTTCGGCTCAGAGCAAGAAGCTCGATTAGGATGACATTCAAATGACGACGCAAGATGAGACAAGCAAGCCGCGCACAAACAAAAAAAAGATATGTGCAACCCGAACACAAGCACACTCGTCATGCACATGCACAAGTGAAAACAAGCAAACACACCCCTCCATAGCAAGAGCAAGTGAGGGAAACGTCCTAAGATAAGAAAGAGTCGAATGCTTTGTCCACTGCATTGACATCAACAGATAGACACACAACCCAACACAACAGGTAGCATGCCTTCGCTTGCAATTTCAGCTTGATTTCCTTCAACATTTGTGACAATGGAGTCCATGAAAAGATCACCCACATTTCTTGTGGGAACGGTTCAGTCTTCCTGGCTTGGACGGAATGTGATTGAAGTAGCTTCTCTGTATTGGATGCAGATTTGTAAAGAAGAAACAAAAAAATTCAGTGTTTTTGCCAGGCAAAAAGACATTCTGGGTGAGTTCCAGAAGCGAGAACAGCACTACACTGAAGAGTGCCCATTGCTTCAGACCGTGATGGATTACTCATTTGATCGACTGGTGGATTGATTGGCTGCTTTGTTTGTTGGGTTGTTGGGTTTGTTGAGTTTGTTGATTCGTTGTTTGATTCGTTAATTGCATGATTGCTTTGAGTACTGGATCCATTGATTGGTTGATTTGTTTATTGATTGACTGACTGATTCAATGCATGATTGTTTTGAGTTGATTTGATTTGATTCAAAATACAGTAATGTTTTGATTCGATTCTGTTTTGATTCCCATTTGTGTAGTGAGATGTGAGGAGGCGAGGTGATATTTAAGGTGAGGTGATCTGAGGATGGCAATTGTGAGTCGTGAGAACTGAATGCTTGAGCGGACAAGTGATGAACAAGTGATGAACGTACAGGAGAGTGAACCAGCGAGTCAGTAAGTCGGTGTGTGCTTGTGTGTTTGAGCCAAGAATATGCTTATATATATATATATATATCATATATATGTGTGTGTGTGTGTCTCAGTGTGTAGTCGAGAGTTTGTTACATGTTTTTGGGTAAGAGCTGTAATTGTTGGCATTCAGGTACTCAAAGAACAAGCCCCTTTGCTTTAGTGCCAGAGCATATCAACAGCCACATCCGGCAAAAGTGAGGATGGGTTACAAGGACATCACACTGAAAAGACAAGTTGTGATGAGACACCCGACAGTCGACATTCACAGTGTATGGGGTGATGCTCGCTTGAAAGGACGCCGATGCAACCTTGACTTCGCCAATGCTTCTGGGTGTTTGCGACGGAGTGTCGCAGCTAGAGGAGCTTGCGACATGTTCCACGTGTTCAGTTTTGGATGTGACGGAGATCTCAAACCTGTCATGCTTCTACTATCGGTTGTCTTTGTTAGTGGAACTGTGGAAATTTGAATGTCAGGTTCCAATGCTTGCGGTGGTTCTTAGGAGTTTCAGATGGATCCTTCCCTCTTGCCCAATGAGCTGCTGAAGACTTGTGAGGCCCGGTTCAGGTCCCCCCATTCATCCATGCTCTCATGATCGTCTTACACATAATACCAACATGGACCAAAAGTCGCACAACCAATGAACGAGTTCTTTTTCCTAGGCAATTTTCAAATCAATTCTGGTCTCTAGGGTTACTTTTCATTCTGTTCACAATGCAGCTTGGTGTGTTTTCAATTTGCACGTTCAAAGAATTCCTGAGGGGAGGGAATGGTTCAGCGCGGATTGGGCTCTGAGGAATTGGCGATGTTGCAGCTCATGCCGGACACAAATGTCTCACCGCAAGACCAGTGCGCCAAAGGAAGTCACCAGTTCGCCTTTTTGACTTCCTTTAGTGCTTTTTTGACAAGGTACAGGGGTCCTATATCCCTCCTAAAGGAAGCGAAGCTCGGCTGATTTCCATGCTTCAAATTGAGTGCAGATAAGCTCAAAGCAACCATTCAGAACCCCACTTCGAGATCAAAATTAGCACAAAGTGTTTCACGCAGCTTGTCGCAGCTGGCGTATTGCTTTCGTGCAGTTGTTGCAGCTTTGAATTCACCTCATGCCTAAGGTATCAGGAGACCACAAGCTTCGGGTGTGACTCAAAGAGAAGATGTCAACGGAAGCCATGGACACCATGGACCAAGCTGTCTCTCCTCGTTTTGTGAGGTCCACGACGGTCTTGCTTGCAGCTCTTGACAACAGCACCAGAATCCATGGAAAGGCCTTCCTTGAACTTCCTTGAACTTCCTTCAGTAGATTGCAAATGAGATGAAACAATTGGTCTGTTTCACTTTGTTCCTTTTGGGCACTTGTCAAACAGCACGTCCTGCGAACAGTTGCATCCTATGATTGCGGTTCTCTCCATTGGAGACTGCGAGTTGTTAATGCTGTCAGCGTCTCAGTCTGCCCTGTCAGTGACATTGTTTGGCTAAAAGTCATTTGGATCAATGAGAGCTTGTTGAGAGCTTGTTGACCTGAAACGAAGTTGAATAAGTTGAGTTTCTTTGGCTTACAGTCGGGGATGTGGTTATTTATGGTTGAGATGCCAGGAGACGGACCAATGGTCGCCAATCCGAGTTAGAGGCCCTTTTGGCCCTGAGAGTTCCGTTGATTTCTCAAAGTTCCAGGTGCAAGAGGTGAAGTTCTCAAACTGCTGAAAGGTTTCTAGTTCAAAGCGTATCAATTTGTATAGTATTAGTTTTCTATATCGCAATCCTTGCGCACTTTGTGCAGTTCGCGGGGCGTCGAACATGATTTTGTTTTGCAGGGGCAGCGCTTTATCATACTCTTGCCCAAATGTGCAAAGTCGCATTTGAATGGCTGCATGGTTTGGATTATGCTAGTGTGTGGCAGGTAACATGTGAGTCATACTTTGCATAGCAAAGCTGGCCACTTCATTGAGGGGCGGTGTGTGATCCCTCTTTACACTGTGGGAAGCTGCAATGTTTTCACAAAGGCCACCCGTAAGGCCCCACAAGGTTGTCTCACAGTTACCAAAGTGTCCTATTGCATCAAGGTTGTCCTCCCTAACTGTTTTCCTGCAGTTTCCCAAGTATTATCCCATCATGTTCTGACAACCCCAGAAAGGCTCTCCCTGCAAATCTTTGCGAATCTACTTTTGCAGCGCTGTCTTTGAAGACCATTTTTTTCCATAGAAAACATTGTGCTTTCCAACAGAAGCAAAATACTAGAGTGAGAGTCAAAATTTCTAGTCACTAGATCTGGACTTGTGTTCCAGTTTTCTCTGATCCTTTGGCTGCCTTGAGACGTCTACTTGTGCTACATCTGCTTCTGTGTCGTTATATTTTCAAAGCAAGGAAAACTTTAATATGAACAACACATTCTTTCAATATCTTTCAATCATGTCATCATTGAAAGAATAGATTTTTCTCATCTCTGGAGTTGATGTCCTCTTTTTTGTCGGGATTCGGAAAGCCAGAGCTGTGGGCTCCGATCTTTCCGTTTCTTTTCCTTCTCGATGTCTCTGGTAACACTGTACCAATGACTTTAAATCAGCCTGTGCTTTATATTGGCCTGTTCATGTAACGTCTGTCTGTTTCCAGGTGCTTTCTTTGGGCTTGCCTTCCATTGATCTCTTTTGTCATTTGGGAGGCATGTCTTTTTGTCTCACTTCGGAATAAACTGGTTTTGGCTCCGGGATGTTGTGACTGGTTGTGTATTGTGTATTCAACTTGATTTTCTGTTCTCCACTGGTTTTTGTTGGTCGGTTTGCTCTTTTGTTGAGAAGGGAGGCGCAGGAAGTCAATATTTCCATCTTATGTACATACATGTAAGGAATTTGGCACAAACTTTAGTTGCTTAGCCTATTCCTCGCTGCCATCTCCCCTTCAACCTTATACCTGTGCTTTGCTTATACCTGAGCCATGACTGAGAACTCCACGACCGAGCTGGAAATTTCAGCATCTTTTCAGGAAACAATTTCTCCCTGTGCAACTGGACTGTTTTCTCCATTAACTTGGACTTACACTGGTACTTGGCATATGCAGGTGTTTTTGGCCGAGACCTCCATGACAGATCTGGAAACTCCAGAGGTTTTGGAATCAATTTCTCCTTGGACTGTTGCGGCCGTTGACTTTGATTCCAGATGAACAGTTTCGATGTTGAAGTCCTCTTCTTTTTGAGCTTACCTCTTGACATTCCCCTCCATTCAGTTGGGCTCCGATATTGGCTGTTTTGCAAGGTTTGTTTCTTTTTTGTCCCAACCTCCAACAAGAGCTCGACGCTTGCGGAACTCCAGAAGCTTGACCTCTCCAAGACGCAGTTTCCTTCTGCATCCAGTTGAATTTCGAGATGGCCTCTTTTCTCAGCCCTGCATAACTATTTTGGCATCATTTCCTCCACCTGCACGTGGCGTGGGCGTCGTCATCTTGTTCTATTTCTGAGTGCATTACTTGCACTTCCTCCTTTTTTAACTTTCTGGCAAAGCCAGTCTCCACATTGCAGCTGAAGTTGGCAGGGGCCGCCAGAGGCTTGCCGAGGGACCGCCGCCATCTCTTTTTTTTCCTACCTTCTTTTTCCTCCGTTCATTTTTGGCAAG
Organism: Symbiodinium kawagutii; assembly: GCA_009767595.1. Lineage (NCBI taxonomy): Eukaryota > Dinophyceae > Suessiales > Symbiodiniaceae > Symbiodinium > Symbiodinium kawagutii. The sequence goes on from VSDK01022812.1 coordinate 47,616, forward strand.
TGGTCACGAACCTTGCCGTGCGTCACAGGGTTTTCCTTTTTTTTCTCCTCTTTTTCTTTTGGCTGCAGTCAGCACTCAGTTCTGTTTTGCTTCTCCTTCTTTCTTTCCTCCCTCCTTCTTTTCCTTTTTCCTATCTTTCTCACTCTTTTCATGGTTGGAGGGGTGCCACCTTGCCCCTTCAACCTGCTCTGAAGTTAGCACTTTTCTTGTATGTTCCGCTGTTTATAGTGCTCCTTGCGTAAAGTTTTTCAGGCTGCACAGGGAACTTGCTGCAGACGCGTAGCCTGACTGAGAGCTGCACAATGCAAGGGAAAAAATGCATACATGTAAGGTTATATGTATGTATACATGAAAATCATGCCTTTAAGGAATGCATGCATCAATTCATGACGCAGCGTGTACGAAAACCTGACAACATCATTCCTGATACGCTCGCACTGCCAACAAACCACCACTACACCCCTAAAAGGACCAATGTTCTGCCCAAAAGGCCGAAAAGAACGCGAGGCTAGTCGTACACAACATATACTGGTGCATCGGCGTCGAGTTCTGATTTACTCTGGGCGCTGTCTATCTAAAGCCAAACAAGTTTCTCAAAAAACACAAGACAAAGCAAACACATCAGGACGTTTGGCTGAAAATGTGAAATAAGTGTGTGTATGCGCGCGCGTGCGTAGCAGCAGGAACAACAATTTGTCAATTTGTAATCCAGACTTCCGTGTAGATACGAGCCTTGCCAAGTCAAATTCATTGTTTTTGCATGTTTTTGCTTATGCTATTAGATTCTACTTGCTTTGAAGCATTTTGAAGCCAAGATCCAAAAACTTTAGGTTTCAACTTTTGGTTCAGGCTCTTCCTGCATTGAGTTTTGTGGAGAGATGCTGTGGTACCGGGTTCTACTATGTTCTACTACAAACTGCAATCTACTGAACTTGGGAATCCCTGGGTGGCTGACTGGGGCGCTTCCATCCATTGACTTTCCGTTGTTGGGAGAGGTCCCCGCTTGCCTTCCACGTTGACCTTTGTTTTGACAGTCTCAAAAGAAGCGTTCAGATCTCAATGCCCAGCGCTCCCAATCCAACGCGACATCCAAACTCCGCATCAACCTTTCCAAGACTTTGTAGCTCATTCAGATTTGATATTTTTCCTCCTGAAGAGTTTCAGCTCTAGATTCACCCGCCCGAAAAATGAATGATATTGTGCGAAATCGAAAAAAGTCAATGGCTTAGATGCCAAATGTCTTCAACAGTTGTTATATCTATTTTCGATGGCGTAGATTAACACCAATCGAGGTGTGAGAGTCAGAGAGCAAGCGGAAGATTCGAAGCTGTTCGAATTCATCTCGATTCGAATCTCGATTCATCTCTGTTCTTCGTTTCATTCCATGATGGCCTGGCAGAGTGGCGAGTGCAGCTTGGGCAGGCAGTTTTCCACACTGAAATGCAGCGCATTGACTACAACGTCCAGACACCCCTTCAGTTGGCCCGTGTCGACGAACGAATTGACGAAGAGCCAAGACTGCAACATAGAGCCGTCTGCTGTGTAGACTTTGTTTTGTTATATAGAATTCAATTTGATTGTATTTGCATGTTGCATGTGTAGCATTTTCCAAGTCTGTGTGTGTGATGTTCTGGACTGTTGCCGTGCTTTCAAATTTACATTTCTTGCACGAGGGAAGGATGGCAAGAGAGCGCAGTCTCAGCCATTCTGGTAGTCAACAGTTGCTGGCACTGTTGGCGTTGTTTGCCTGTTGCCACTGAACACGGAATCCTCTCAAAACTTTTCGATGGAACACGTCATACTGAATTGACCCTGCAAGCAGCAGCAAAAATCAATATCATTGAATTCCAGCTTTCTGTCAGATCTTACGATGAATGATCGATCATTCAATCGACAGTCGGCAGATATGAAAAAGCACAGTCGGACAACGTTCGACCACAAACCTTGCAGAGAAATGGTGCTACAGTGGGAGCTGTCCAAGGCTTCGGACCATTCAGCGATTCACACAAGAAACCACAACAAGAACAGCCACAACAGGAAGAAAAAACCAAGAAGAAAGAAGAAGAAGGAAGAAGAAGAAGAAGAAGAAGAAGAAGAAGAAGAAGAAGAAGAAGAAGAAGAAGAAGAAGAAGAAGAAGAAGAAGAAGAAGAAGAAGAAGGAAGAAGAAGAAGAAGAAGAAGAAGAAGAAGAAGAAAAAGAAGAAAGAAGAAGAAAGAAGAAGAAAATGAAAAAAGAAGAAGAAAAAGAAGAAAGAAGGAAGAAGAAGAAGAAGAAGAAGAAGAAGAAGAAGAAGAAGAAGAAGAAGAAGAAGAAGAAGAAGAAGAAGAAGAAGAAGAAGAAGAAGAAAAAGAAGAAGACGAAGAAGAAAAAGAAAAAGAAAAAGAAGAAAAAGAAAAAGAAAAAGAAGAAAAAGAAGAAAAAGAAGAAGAAGAAAAAGAAGAAGAAAAAGAAGAAGAAAAAGAAGAAGAAGAAGAAGAAAAAGAAAAAAGAAGAAGAAAAAGAAGAAGAAGAAGAAGAAGAAGAAGACGAAGAAGAAAAAGAAAAAGAAAAAGAAGAAAAAGAAAAAGAAAAAGAAGAAAAAGAAGAAGAAGACGAAGAAGAAAAAGAAAAAGAAAAAGAAGAAAAAGAAGAAGAAGAAGAAAAAGAAGAAGAAAAATAAAAAGAAAAAGAAGAAAAACATGAAAAATAAGAAGAAGAAGAAGAAAAAGAAGAAGAAGAAGAAGAAGAAGAAGAAGAAAAAGAAGAAGACGAAGAAGAAAAAGAAAAAGAAAAAGAAGAACAAAAGAGGAAGAAGAAAAAGAAGAAGAACAAGAAGACTTAGAAGACTTAGAAGAAGTAGAAGAAGTAGAAGAAAAAAAGAACAACAAAACAAATAACAAAAGAATAAAAAAACGAAGAGTAACAATGATGAACAATAAATTGTATGATATTTACTGGCACGGCACATCAGTGGGATAGCGCACAAAGGCCATCACTCTCACGAAGGCTCGCAGCACACCCCAGGCACTCTAGGATTACCATGGTGCACTGCGGTGCACAGACGCACGGACACATGATCTCACAGGCACAGGCGCACAATGCATTGGGTGTCTGGGTCATTGCTTCATGTGTGACGCCTTGCTCCTGGTGCGGCATTTTCATAGTTACCAACATGTGTCAAAACGCAGCTCAAAAGGAATTCGACGAGTCGATTGCTTTGGAGGCTCGGCATCGATGTTACCGACTTTGTCAAGCTGTGTTGAAGTGATTTGAACTTGTTTTGAACTTGGTGCTTGTTTTTTGTGTGTTTTTCTTGGCCAAACTTTGTGCCTTCGGAACTGTAAAGCTCATTTTGGCTCAAAGCCTCTTGCCTTGACACGCTGCGCCGGTTCCTTCGCGTCACCGTTGCTGTTCCTTGGTCTTTTGATTTTGAGTCAGATGAAACAGTTTCATTTTCAAATCTTCCCTGGAAAATATGAGCTATGTTGGACGCTTTGAAACGCCAAGGTCAAGATGATGAAGGGTTTTGCTTTCAAAATTCTTACACCAAAGGACATCACTGGAGCTGCTTGCTGCACTTTGAGAAGACAAGATTTCTGGAAGCAGCCGGAGTTCCAACAATGATGGGTTGACAAGTCAAGGATCTTGGATCTTTGTCATTTGTCTAGGTTCTCAACATGATCGGAGTGCATCCGGCAGTGGTGCAAGAGAACATTGAAAGGCAGGCAGAGACAGCGAAAATTCACCGACGTTCCTTGAGCCTACCCTGAATTCAAGTACAATGATTCGAGAATGGTTGGGTACAGCAGCTTTTTGATGACCATCGCCCACTGATACAAACACTCAATGCAATGTGAGAATCAATACTCTACAACGACATTCCAGGATCAATGCGATGCATTTGCGTATGATATACGAACATGTTTGGATGTGGCTGCTTGGCCACTGCGTGGCCACTGCATGGCCACTGTGTGCCTTGCTCTTGAAATTCTTTTGGGAGCGGAGTATAGTTCGATCTTGGGCGCACAAGTCTTGTGTTTCACTGTTTTGATACCAAAAATATTTCTGCGGTGCAACTTTAGAACCTATGAGTTTCTATGGCCATTTCTATCATCTATCATCTTCTTCTATCTATTTTGGCTAGTTTGAAAGGGATATTTTGCTCACCTGGTGCCTGCAGACCTGCAGCCGACAATGCGATGGCATTCTTCAATGCGCTTGCTGAGTTTGCCTATGATATTGCAACTCACGTCTTGTTTTGGAATTTGAGATCTGAAAGTCCTCAAGAAGATGGCCCACCAGAGTCTCACAAGTCTGACAGAGAGTTCTTGGATCAAATTTTTGCACTTGGAGCCTATTTTTTGTAGTCTTTTTTTGATTGATGGCTTCTTTGCACATACTGCTTCATGACTATGCACGACTCTGTAGATACACATTGAATCACATTGACACATGCAACTGATATATATATATATATATACACACCGTATATATAATTAATATGTCTGTGTATGTAGACGCTGAAATGCGTATGTACATTTGTACATGCACACATATGTTCACGTCTCTTCGCGACGAAGACCGCCCTCACTGCAACATTACGCACCGCGGAAACGGATACCCCCGAGGAAATCGGCGGAGTATGATTGTGCAGCGTTGAGAAATGCTGGATGTATGCCAGGCACATGTTGAATTTTAAAGACTATATACATGTTTAAGTAAATAAATATACATATACTTATTCATTCATTCATTCATTCATAATCATGTGTATATATGTACATATATACATATATCTATATTAATTGTAAATATGTATATATATCTATATATCTATATACTAAAGTATTTCTCCAGTTTCACTTGAAGTGAGTTTTCTTAAAATGCGTTGGGCTATGGCAATGTTGAATTTGTGTTACAGGTGTAGAGCCTGCAGGGCCCATGGGGTGGTTCATGCTCCGTGGGGGCAGGCGTGAGTTTTTTGGTCTTTGGTTTAGAGACTTGGCCACACAGACTCTGGATGCAATCGGATGCACCTCAAGATGGTCTAACTTCCAACAGCTCCACACATTTGCACATACCTTTGAGGAAACGAAAACGGCCCAAAATGGCCCAAAATGGCCTAACCTCAGCCTGCAATAATCATCAAGCAAAATCATCAAAATGGTCCAAATAGCACAACATAAGCTCAACATGACCGGACATTGTTTGAAAACTATGAAGCGTCCACTTGATGTTGAGGTGATCCTGGGCATTGCGCAATTTTGTACGTCATTGGAGCCCGAATATTGAACTACGTAAATACGTTAAGCCGGATTTATCTAATGTTTTTCACGTTTTTGTTGCATGTCTTAAATATTTTGACTTTTGAAGCATCGTGGACCGGGTAGACCTTGCAGTGGGCTATACAGAGCTCGCTGAGCCCTATTTTGCATCCGATTGACCTTATTTTGAGCTTATGTTGGACTTATGTTGCCCTCCATTGGCTGTATGTTCAGCCATGGTGTGCGACGCTGGGCCACATTGGATATATGTTGATATGATGATATGTTGGGTCAAGATGGGATCTATATATTTTCAGCAACTTACCAGATCTATGCACAGGTTGCAAGTTTGAATTGAACTGACAACAAAAACATGTATTTTTCATGGGTTTCCCCAGGTTTTTGGCATTTGCCAGTTTGAAATCCAATTGGGCCCAGGGCTATGTTGAGCCTACCTTCTGCCTATTTTGGGTACATTTGACCCAATCTTGGGCCTTAAGGTGGGCCTCTTAGGGCTATGTTGTGCCAAGATGGGACCAATCTTCAGTAAGTTACCAGCTTTCAGGCCCATATTGGGTATAGGTTGAACCTATATTCAGCCTATTTTGGCGATGTCTCAAGGCGAGACCTATCTTCAGCAATTTGCCAGATCTAGTCGTTGCAGGTGTTGGTTCACAGAATTAACACATTTAACACAGCATGTGTATTTTTCACATGTCTTCCCACGTGTTTAGCATTTGCACACTTGAAACCCTGGTGGGCACATCCAAAGTTTGCAGTGGCTCTGTTGACCCTCACCTTCGGGATATTGTGGATAGATTTGACCAAATGTTTTGCTCATGTTGGCCTATGTTGTCGCTGCAATGGCTATTTTTCAGCCACGCTGCGCTAGACCTGTGGTCTATGTTCACCCTATGTTGCCCCTATCTTGGGCTAACACAGTATTCGATCGAAAAAAGCCACACCCTAACTGAAACTGTAAAGCTTGATTGCCCATAGATAAACTACGGGCTATCACCCCATAAAGCAAAAAACGCTTCTGCAGTTTTCGGTTTCATCGCTGTAGATTCCTCACCCAGACTCGTGCCAGGATTCGCAGCAGGTCAAAGCTCAAATGCCAGGCATCCCATACCCAGAGATTTATGACGAGGCCATTCCTTGACGTTCAGCTGCTGTTTGTCCCGCTTGGCCTCTCCTAGTTTTGTTGCAAACAGTTCCATGAACTTTCCGTTCCGTTTTCATTTGTTTTATATAACATTGTGTTTTCAACACGGAGGCTATGGACGTGCTCACCGTTTTCAAGCTCTCAAGGCATGCACTTCTGATTCTAAGTGGTGCAAGGACAAGCCTTTTATGCTCAGGCAGCTGGCAATGATCAACCTGGTTGATGACTTCAATTTTAAGGACATCCAAGCTGGAAAGATGTGAGAAAGATATGAGAAATATGTGAGAAAGATGTGAGAAATGTCAGAAAGTCTTAAAATCAGTCCAAGTCAGGACTTTTGGGACCCCATCTCGAAGCGTTTTCGGGCTTTGCTTAGAGACTTGACCAAAGCTGTTGTGGCTGTCACGGCTTCGTGATTCTTTTGGTCATCGAAGCTTTAGGTTTGCTTCTCTGGTTTGATGCTCTCTAAGCTGCCAAGGTGGAATGATCAACTTCTGTCGCTACAAAGAGGCAGTTCAATCAGCTACTTCTGTTCGCATCAGCCGCCTCATGATTAAAAAAAACGCAGATGATGCCCTTGTTTGGCAAGTCAGTCAATGATTTTGCTATGAAAATAAGTTGTGGTCCAGGCAATTTGCTCTCGAAGATGTTGGGAAATGGCTCAATTGACCATAGCCTTTCAAGAGGAACACTGATGCAACCCTCCAAAGGTTTGTTCCAATCATGTTGACCGATGGCTCCAGCCGAAAAAGTGGCAGCAAGTCGCAGCAGCGTTCCACCGCCAGGCAAAAGTCATTGTCATCACAGGCATGAAAGAGGACGATGTTACGATGTGTTTTCCAATGTGTTTTCCAATGTGTTTCACAATGTGTTTTATACAGCTGTGTTTTACAATGTGTAGATTCTGTGTAGCTGGGAGAAAACTGGAGAAAGCGAGGACGTGCAGGCCCTGGATTCACATCGCTTGGAGCTGGTTGAGAAGCTGAATCAGGTGCAGCCATTAGGAACGACCTGTCATTGAAGTCTCATTGAAGTCTCATTGGATCTGCTGGAGCAGGTGGATGCAGAGCTTGCAACAGCTCAAGAGCGTCACAGCGCAGAACTTCAAGAAATGTGGCGAGCAGAGAATGAGGACAGGCTGTCGAAATGTCGAAATGTCGGAATGTCAATGCTTTAAGTCGTTCTAGAAAGGAGAGTTCCTATGTAGCATCAAGTTGGCCAACAGTGCACCCTGGATTACTATATAAAATTATTACGTAGTTAAAAAAACAATGTTGTGTTAAAAATAATACGTTACTACATAATGTATCACATTGTATTCGTTTTGACAAGTCTCAGTGCAGGTCGCAGAAGCCAAAGGCACCAATGACAAACTTGCTAGACAGCGCAGCTCAGCAGACCGTGTCAAGATCTGAGTCGAAAATACTTCGCTTCAGCTTCCTTGAACTGCTACATGTCTTCACTCATTCGGTTTCATTACTCTAGCTTTCCGAGCTACTCCGTGACAAGAACTGCCTGCGACAAAATTATTTTGCTGATCTTATTTAGAGTTTCTCTTCTCCAAAGAACATCTCCGAAGTTGGGGTTCTGCAATGGCGCAGGAGCCGTGCAGGCATTTCTCAATTTTTCTGTAAATTTAACGCCGCTAAAAACTACAAAAGGCTGCGGCCGAGGTGAACCCCAACCCTCTACCGTAGCAACGCACATCTGACATCATCCTTTTCCCAAAATGGCTTTGCAAAGCTCTGAGTCATGGCGGTATGTGACCCCGGATTTCCCAAAGGCTTGCAGCGGCAAACATCGTGTCTTTTGATGTTTGTTCGCGAAGCCCTCAAGCCACAAGTACAGGATGAGACTCTTGTGGAGCAAAGTAAAGACGTTCTTTTGGAACAAGCATGATTCTTGTGGAACACTTTTGTAGGGCATTCTTCGAGTGACACTCTTGGCATGACACTCTCATAAGACACTCCCGAAGACAATCTTCTATAGTAAGAAACCCTTGTGAAAACTCTTTATATAAGTCTTTCAGACATTCTTGTAAGAAACTTTTGGCTTGAACCCTTTTGAGAAACTCGTGTAGAGACACTTTCAGCAAGAGACTCTTGGCATACAAGTGTTGTGAAGCGCCCTTGGTAGGACTCTAGCAGAAGACTATTGATGTCATTTTCTTGTAATGCGCGCTTTGTATGACACTCTTCTGAGAAACTCTTGCAAGAAATTCTGCGTGTTTCATGACATGCTTGGTGCGACATTCTTGGCATGATACTCGTGCAAGACACACTAAGGCAACACTTTGATAAAAAATCTTGGGACGACTGGGGGACCCTGACAATGATAAGACAGTCTTGGTATGACACTCTTGTAAGAAGCTCTTGAGGTGACACTCTTGGTAGTGCAGTCTTGGTGTGACACTCTTGGCAAGACACTCTTTGTATGAACTAAACACAGCACTTGGGGTGACACTTTTGTAAGACAGTCTTGGCGTGACATTCTTGGCGTGGCCTCTTGTGAGAAACTCTGCATATCAGGCTTTTGTACAGCTTTAGCAACGACTGCATGTGGTCAAAGTACCGCATCAAAACACGGCCAAAATATGCTAGAATTCAAATACTCTCACATTTGTCACTACCCCAACCGAAGCTTTTCTTTTGTGCAGCCACGTCGTCCGCATATCTGCATGCGCACGCATCCCCCATATATTGATACTTGCGGAGGCATTCACTCACCCAGACGTATGTGCCCGCACCCTCACATGCACGCGCACACAAGCAGGCAAGGGCCCAAGCACATGCCCCTTGGCACTTTCCAGAGGTCGTTGAAGATGCTGAAAAGAAAAGACTTGCAATCAAGGCACCTGCATTTCCCAGATCTGTAAAATCTTGACATTTACAAGCAGAGATTGCCTGGGAAGGAACATGTTCGTCAAGGGGAGCACCGAATCGAGCAGCTTCGCGAGCAGGCGATTGGTTCGAGTGCTTCGCAAAGGTGAGAGCAATTGGATAGTTGGCGCCGTTGGCACCTACAAAGCATTACTTGTTGCATCTTGTTGCTCTATTTATCATTATTGCCTTCGCAAAACTGATCATTCTGATGGCAGGTTGTATCTTTGCAAGGACAGATTGCTGAAAGCCCCGAAGGGCTTGAAAAGGACACGCCTTTTCGTTGACAAACATTTTGCTTTCCTTGCAGAGAACACCACACTTTCTTTCGGATTCGAAATGTCAAACCCTGTGAATCGCTACGACTGAAGCAGTGAAGGAAATTGACGAGCTGAAAAGCGGCGTGCGTCAGCTGAAGGTGCCGAATTTGACATCTCTGAAATTGAAGCGGTTTTGCATTTCGCTTTCTTTGGTGTTGGCCCATTCGGCCTTTCAATATTCAATATCTCAATTACGGGCGCTTTACTTTGACCGGGATCACCCGCCAATTGGGAGGAAAGGGAAGGAGAGGAGAGGAGAGGGGAGGAGAGGAGAAGAGAGGAGAGGAGAAGAGAGGAGAGGAGAAGAGAGGAGAGGAGAAGAGAGGAGAGGAGAAGAGAGGAGAGGCCCCTGACTCATGAACCTGCACCTCTCTCTTCTCCGCTCCTCCCCCTCTCCTCCAGGGAAGCAAGAAAGCCAATCACACAGTTTGCTGAGCAGTGCTTTTGACTTGGCTGTGGCGGTGGGTGAAACATTTATCTCAACATTTATCTCCTGCTTGCAGCCCCCATCAGAGTCTTGTGATTTACGTTTTGCTTGTTGTTTGTGTCAAATGGGCGTTGAAATCATGTTTTCTCATTATGTAGATGTTGACAGCGGCGACAGAGGAACGAAAGTGCTCAAGTTGAATTTGGACTCAGTTTCGAGATGAATCTGACAGGCAGTCCTGGAAGAGAAGGCAAATCAACGACGATCTCATTCACAGCGAGACCAGGTCTTTTGCAGGCCGCCTGTAGTATGTCAGCAGTATGAAGCATATCATGATACCGATTAGATTTTTTTGAGCAGGTGATGAAACGACACCTCACCTCTGCATGTCAACATCATGAAACATTTGATGAAATACATCATGGAATACATATGATTCAGATTGTCAAGTGGTGAAGTCATGGAAACAATACTCATGAACATCCATGAGCCACATCAGGAAACATATTGTCAAAGATGCCAGCAGACCAGATGGGCATCACGGAGAGCACCATGAAAGAAAACCCGAAGTAAAGCATGTGATGAAGCGAACAAAGATGCACCGCAATGGACCAGATGTCGTTTGCGCAAGAGTGCAGAATACAGTAGCAGGAGCATATAGAACTGAGAACTCAGCATGCACAGCAAATTAGAGATAACCCCAGAGAAAGGAGGTTTGGACGCTTCTGCACCTGAGTCACCGTGCGCAGCGAAATGCAGGGAGAGAGGGCGCGTGAGTCACAATGTCGAGAGCCATTAGGAAAGACGGGAAGGTTTTGCAGCATGCAAGAGACGCCCGCGAATACTCGTACCTTGGTGAAGGGAACGTGGAGAAGTCTGGAAGTGAAAATGTGGGAAACACTGTACTTGCCACGCAATTTGCAATATCCTAAAACACCACCCGCGTGATTCTCATCAATATCTGCCCAACGCTCCTCGTAGCGGAACTTCTGCACTCCAAACACTTCCTTCGAATGTCGAGATGAATTTTTGGGTGCACAATATGGGGCATAGGCTTCGTTTGAAATGCTTTTTGGATTGGGCTGTACTTTGGAGGAGCACGGTGCGGCACGTGCAGTACTTCGCGTGTGCAGCGCATTGGTAGTGACCCGGTAGTGCTGCATCAGGCATGCTGTCGCCGGGAGGACAGCGCAGCTTGACCAGACACAAGGGGCCAACAAAGGTCCATCCCCCAGGCCCAGACTACAAATGGGAACTCGCCACAGATTTGGAAAAAACTCCGGCGCCCCTACTTTTCGCCCAGTGCATTTTTTTGGTGGGCGAGGTTACTTTTCGTTGCCAGGTTATTGTTTTGAGACAATGTTTGTTCTTTCGGGGGCCGCCAAAGCGACAGGCTGATCAAGCACATGGAAACTTACAAGGAGGAGTCATACTCTTGGTGTGATTGCATCATTGGTGATTATGTGCAAGTGTCTTCTGTCCCAATGTGTGCCCAACCGGGTCCAACTGAGGCTCACTCGTTGCTTGTCTGATTTCTTTGCACTGGCGATTTCGTTTTCAACACGACGACAGTCTTGGTGCGAGTGCACTCTGTCACCTTGTCACCTCATACTTTCTAAATAAACATGAGCATACTTATGGAGTTTTATGAATTCAGTTTTCACTGAGTGATGCATAGCCTTTGCAGCCGCTTTGCCCCTTAGGTGTGGGAAGCGTGGCAGCCAGTGCCGATGCAGCAAGACAGCGCTGTACAGCATCGCGTGAGGAGCTAGCTCAGTTACGCCAGTCCTTGGAGGTGAGCTGGAGAACTGGAACAGAACTGGAACAGAACTGGAACAGAGAACATGAGTTGAACATGAGTTGAACATGAGTTGAACATGAGTTGAACATGAGTAACTCTGAGTAACATTGAGTGACTCTGAGCTGGGAATGTTTCAGATTTCGAGTTCTTCATTGGCTTCATTGGTAAAATGTTTGAATTCAACACATTGAAGTCAGCCATTTCGTGACTTTTGCAACAGTGGTACAGGAGAGAAAGTATGAATGATTCGAATCCTGCCGTTTGTGTTTGACTTTTGCCAAGTTTATGATTTCTTTGATCAGGCTGCAAGGCAAGACGGAGCGGATTTGGATCAGTCGGGATCCCTGTAGCATCTGAGGCACGTCAGAATTTCAAAAGGTCAAGTGTGGTGGTGAGGTCCTTGAAGAGCTTGATGGCAGACACGGAAAAGGCAAAGCAGGCTATGCCATGCTATGACGTGCTATACATGCTATGACTCTCAAAGCATTGGCCACCAACACTTGAATGCCAGCATCCGACACTTCAATTGCGCAGGTTCATGCTGAAAGGATGCAGCAATTGGAGGTCTGCGTATTCACATTTGTGGAAAGGTTTGGAGGCATTGTTGACAGGTGGAAAAGCACAAACAAGATTAGTGTGCACAACATTTTTGTATCGCTTGACATGCTCTATATAGTGTTTCCGCACAAGTTATGCTTGACTACGAACTACGAACCCTAGGCCCTAGTGACTAGTGCATAGTGCAATTTTGCCTTTGGAAAATTGTTGTGAATTTAGCCGTGCGATTCCATAAGTGACTCAGAAATCTCAACCTGCAAAGTGCGTTAGATTGATTTGTATTGAGTTGATCTCATTGAATACAAATTTGAATGCAATTGTATTTTCTATTTCTACTTGCTGTCTTCTAAACTTGATTTGTGTTGCCTCACAGGGACGCCGCCAGCAAGCCCTGCAGCAGCACCAAGAGCTCCAAGCAAAAAGATCGGAGGCGCAGCTCCGTTCCACAGCTTAGAGGATCACGTCTAAGTAGAGAGCTTAGAGCAGCTTAGAGCAGCTAAGAGGTTGAGAGTAGAGATGAGTAGAGATGAGTAGAGATGAGTAGAGATGAGTACCGATGAGTAGAGATGAGTAGAGCTGAGTAGAGATGAGTAGAGATCCGTAGAGATGAGTAGAGATGAGCAGAGATGAGTAGAGATGAGTAGCGATGAGTAGAGATGAGTAGAGCTGAGTAGAGATGAGTAGAGATCCGTAGAGATGAGTAGAGATGAGCAGAGATGAGTAGAGATGAGTAGCGATGAGTAGAGATGAGTAGAGCTGAGTAGAGATGAGTAGAGATCCGTAGAGATGAGTAGAGATGAGCAGAGATGAGTAGAGATGAGTAGCGATGAGTAGAGATGAGTAGAGCTGAGTAGAGATGAGTAGAGATCCGTAGAGATGAGTAGAGATGAGCAGAGATGAGTAGAGATGAGTAGCGATGAGTAGAGATGAGTAGAGCTGAGTAGAGATGAGTAGAGATCCGTAGAGATGAGTAGAGATGAGCAGAGATGAGTAGAGATGAGTAGCGATGAGTAGAGATGAGTAGAGCTGAGTAGAGATGAGTAGAGATCCGTAGAGATGAGTAGAGATGAGCAGAGATGAGTAGAGATGAGTAGCGATGAGTAGAGATGAGTAGAGCTGAGTAGAGATGAGTAGAGATCCGTAGAGATGAGTAGAGATGAGCAGAGATGAGTAGAGATGAGTAGCGATGAGTAGAGATGAGTAGAGCTGAGTAGAGATGAGTAGAGATCCGTAGAGATGAGTAGAGATGAGCAGAGATGAGTAGAGATGAGTAGCGATGAGTAGAGATGAGTAGAGCTGAGTAGAGATGAGTAGAGATCCGTAGAGATGAGTAGAGATGAGCAGAGATGAGTAGAGATGAGTAGCGATGAGTAGAGATGAGTAGAGCTGAGTAGAGATGAGTAGAGATCCGTAGAGATGAGTAGAGATGAGCAGAGATGAGTAGAGATGAGTAGCGATGAGTAGAGATGAGTAGAGCTGAGTAGAGATGAGTAGAGATCCGTAGAGATGAGTAGAGATGAGCAGAGATGAGTAGAGATGAGTAGCGATGAGTAGAGATGAGTAGAGCTGAGTAGAGATGAGTAGAGATCCGTAGAGATGAGTAGAGATGAGCAGAGATGAGTAGAGATGAGTAGCGATGAGTAGAGATGAGTAGAGCTGAGTAGAGATGAGTAGAGATCCGTAGAGATGAGTAGAGATGAGCAGAGATGAGTAGAGATGAGTAGCGATGAGTAGAGATGAGTAGAGCTGAGTAGAGATGAGTAGAGATCCGTAGAGATGAGTAGAGATGAGCAGAGATGAGTAGAGATGAGTAGCGATGAGTAGAGATGAGTAGAGCTGAGTAGAGATGAGTAGAGATCCGTAGAGATGAGTAGAGATGAGCAGAGATGAGTAGAGATGAGTAGCGATGAGTAGAGATGAGTAGAGCTGAGTAGAGATGAGTAGAGATCCGTAGAGATGAGTAGAGATGAGCAGAGATGAGTAGAGATGAGTAGCGATGAGTAGAGATGAGTAGAGCTGAGTAGAGATGAGTAGAGATCCGTAGAGATGAGTAGAGATGAGCAGAGATGAGTAGAGATGAGTAGCGATGAGTAGAGATGAGTAGAGCTGAGTAGAGATGAGTAGAGATCCGTAGAGATGAGTAGAGATGAGCAGAGATGAGTAGAGATGAGTAGCGATGAGTAGAGATGAGTAGAGCTGAGTAGAGATGAGTAGAGATCCGTAGAGATGAGTAGAGATGAGCAGAGATGAGTAGAGATGAGTAGCGATGAGTAGAGATGAGTAGAGCTGAGTAGAGATGAGTAGAGATCCGTAGAGATGAGTAGAGATGAGCAGAGATGAGTAGAGATGAGTAGCGATGAGTAGAGATGAGTAGAGCTGAGTAGAGATGAGTAGAGATCCGTAGAGATGAGTAGAGATGAGCAGAGATGAGTAGAGATGAGTAGCGATGAGTAGAGATGAGTAGAGCTGAGTAGAGATGAGTAGAGATCCGTAGAGATGAGTAGAGATGAGCAGAGATGAGTAGAGATGAGTAGCGATGAGTAGAGATGAGTAGAGCTGAGTAGAGATGAGTAGAGATCCGTAGAGATGAGTAGAGATGAGCAGAGATGAGTAGAGATGAGTAGCGATGAGTAGAGATGAGTAGAGCTGAGTAGAGATGAGTAGAGATCCGTAGAGATGAGTAGAGATGAGCAGAGATGAGTAGAGATGAGTAGCGATGAGTAGAGATGAGTAGAGCTGAGTAGAGATGAGTAGAGATCCGTAGAGATGAGTAGAGATGAGCAGAGATGAGTAGAGATGAGTAGCGATGAGTAGAGATGAGTAGAGCTGAGTAGAGATGAGTAGAGATCCGTAGAGATGAGTAGAGATGAGCAGAGATGAGTAGAGATGAGTAGCGATGAGTAGAGATGAGTAGAGCTGAGTAGAGATGAGTAGAGATCCGTAGAGATGAGTAGAGATGAGCAGAGATGAGTAGAGATGAGTAGCGATGAGTAGAGATGAGTAGAGCTGAGTAGAGATGAGTAGAGATCCGTAGAGATGAGTAGAGATGAGCAGAGATGAGTAGAGATGAGTAGCGATGAGTAGAGATGAGTAGAGCTGAGTAGAGATGAGTAGAGATCCGTAGAGATGAGTAGAGATGAGCAGAGATGAGTAGAGATGAGTAGCGATGAGTAGAGATGAGTAGAGCTGAGTAGAGATGAGTAGAGATCCGTAGAGATGAGTAGAGATGAGCAGAGATGAGTAGAGATGAGTAGCGATGAGTAGAGATGAGTAGAGCTGAGTAGAGATGAGTAGAGATCCGTAGAGATGAGTAGAGATGAGCAGAGATGAGTAGAGATGAGTAGCGATGAGTAGAGATGAGTAGAGCTGAGTAGAGATGAGTAGAGATCCGTAGAGATGAGTAGAGATGAGCAGAGATGAGTAGAGATGAGTAGCGATGAGTAGAGATGAGTAGAGCTGAGTAGAGATGAGTAGAGATCCGTAGAGATGAGTAGAGATGAGCAGAGATGAGTAGAGATGAGTAGCGATGAGTAGAGATGAGTAGAGCTGAGTAGAGATGAGTAGAGATCCGTAGAGATGAGTAGAGATGAGCAGAGATGAGTAGAGATGAGTAGCGATGAGTAGAGATGAGTAGAGCTGAGTAGAGATGAGTAGAGATCCGTAGAGATGAGTAGAGATGAGCAGAGATGAGTAGAGATGAGTAGCGATGAGTAGAGATGAGTAGAGCTGAGTAGAGATGAGTAGAGATCCGTAGAGATGAGTAGAGATGAGCAGAGATGAGTAGAGATGAGTAGCGATGAGTAGAGATGAGTAGAGCTGAGTAGAGATGAGTAGAGATCCGTAGAGATGAGTAGAGATGAGCAGAGATGAGTAGAGATGAGTAGCGATGAGTAGAGATGAGTAGAGCTGAGTAGAGATGAGTAGAGATCCGTAGAGATGAGTAGAGATGAGCAGAGATGAGTAGAGATGAGTAGCGATGAGTAGAGATGAGTAGAGCTGAGTAGAGATGAGTAGAGATCCGTAGAGATGAGTAGAGATGAGCAGAGATGAGTAGAGATGAGTAGCGATGAGTAGAGATGAGTAGAGCTGAGTAGAGATGAGTAGAGATCCGTAGAGATGAGTAGAGATGAGCAGAGATGAGTAGAGATGAGTAGCGATGAGTAGAGATGAGTAGAGCTGAGTAGAGATGAGTAGAGATCCGTAGAGATGAGTAGAGATGAGCAGAGATGAGTAGAGATGAGTAGCGATGAGTAGAGATGAGTAGAGCTGAGTAGAGATGAGTAGAGATCCGTAGAGATGAGTAGAGATGAGCAGAGATGAGTAGAGATGAGTAGCGATGAGTAGAGATGAGTAGAGCTGAGTAGAGATGAGTAGAGATCCGTAGAGATGAGTAGAGATGAGCAGAGATGAGTAGAGATGAGTAGCGATGAGTAGAGATGAGTAGAGCTGAGTAGAGATGAGTAGAGATCCGTAGAGATGAGTAGAGATGAGCAGAGATGAGTAGAGATGAGTAGCGATGAGTAGAGATGAGTAGAGCTGAGTAGAGATGAGTAGAGATCCGTAGAGATGAGTAGAGATGAGCAGAGATGAGTAGAGATGAGTAGCGATGAGTAGAGATGAGTAGAGCTGAGTAGAGATGAGTAGAGATCCGTAGAGATGAGTAGAGATGAGCAGAGATGAGTAGAGATGAGTAGCGATGAGTAGAGATGAGTAGAGCTGAGTAGAGATGAGTAGAGATCCGTAGAGATGAGTAGAGATGAGCAGAGATGAGTAGAGATGAGTAGCGATGAGTAGAGATGAGTAGAGCTGAGTAGAGATGAGTAGAGATCCGTAGAGATGAGTAGAGATGAGCAGAGATGAGTAGAGATGAGTAGCGATGAGTAGAGATGAGTAGAGCTGAGTAGAGATGAGTAGAGATCCGTAGAGATGAGTAGAGATGAGCAGAGATGAGTAGAGATGAGTAGCGATGAGTAGAGATGAGTAGAGCTGAGTAGAGATGAGTAGAGATCCGTAGAGATGAGTAGAGATGAGCAGAGATGAGTAGAGATGAGTAGCGATGAGTAGAGATGAGTAGAGCTGAGTAGAGATGAGTAGAGATCCGTAGAGATGAGTAGAGATGAGCAGAGATGAGTAGAGATGAGTAGCGATGAGTAGAGATGAGTAGAGCTGAGTAGAGATGAGTAGAGATCCGTAGAGATGAGTAGAGATGAGCAGAGATGAGTAGAGATGAGTAGCGATGAGTAGAGATGAGTAGAGCTGAGTAGAGATGAGTAGAGATCCGTAGAGATGAGTAGAGATGAGCAGAGATGAGTAGAGATGAGTAGCGATGAGTAGAGATGAGTAGAGCTGAGTAGAGATGAGTAGAGATCCGTAGAGATGAGTAGAGATGAGCAGAGATGAGTAGAGATGAGTAGCGATGAGTAGAGATGAGTAGAGCTGAGTAGAGATGAGTAGAGATCCGTAGAGATGAGTAGAGATGAGCAGAGATGAGTAGAGATGAGTAGCGATGAGTAGAGATGAGTAGAGCTGAGTAGAGATGAGTAGAGATGAGTGGAGATGAGTAGAGATGAGTGGAGAACCTCCAAAGCTGACTTTGATCTTTAGCGAAACTTTGTCTATCCTAATTTCAGTGTTTTGAATGTGGTACATTTTGATTCGAAAATCATGATGTATCCGGATTCCCGAGAGAGTTAGACTTGATTAAGTCTCCATTCTTTCTTGCAGAATTTTACTTCTTACATATTTTTCCAACTCTTGTACACCCATGTAATTAAGTAATACTTAAGAAGAATACTTAGGAATCATATATTTAAGAAGAATACTTAAGAATTGCTTTCCTTTGCATTGGTTGTGTTGCGATCCAGGAGCAAAGGCAACTACACTTGCTGCAGTCCCAGCGCTTGGAATTGGAAGCCGAGGCACAGAAACTACAGGGGTACAGCGTGTGATGAGTCCAAAGTAACACAATGCAATGCAACGCAAGGATATCCAAGGATCAACTGAGAGAAATGTAGAGTGATGTTGAGTAATGTAGAATAATGCAGTTCAATGTGATGTGTGTAATGTAGAGATGTTGCAATATGTGTTACGTAGTCGAATGGAGAGCTTGTAAATATCTTGAATCGGAAGTGTAGACGGGATTGTTGGAGGCAGGGTTCTTCAGTGAGACCTCTTTGACACTGTTGGCGTGTTTAGACTTGGAAAAGGGAAAAGGAGTCATGCGAATCATGTCCGATTGGCAGCTCTAGCGAAGCAATGCCAATTTTCCTTGTCAAAGTAAACTCCTAGGAGAAACTCAGAAACTCCAAGTGAGTTGTCGATGATTCCAATAGCCGAAAGTGGAGAAGAGAAAGCGTGGGCGGAAGAACTAGAGAAGAGAGCTAGAAGAGCAAACAAGAGCTGAAGAGTTACCTAGTCACAAGAGCTAGCGCGAAAGTAAGAGCTTGAGCTCGCTAGAGAGAAGGGCTGGTTGGAGAGAAAAACTAGGAAGAGACAGTTGGATCGAAGAGCCAGTCAGAGAGAAAAGCTAGGAGGAGCCATTCGGACACAAAAGCCAGCTAGAGAAAAAAGCTGGCTAGAGAGAAGCGCTGGTTAGACAGATAGAAGAGCTATAAAATTACATAGAGAGAAGAGTAGCTCTATAGAGAGAAGAGTAGTTATATGGAGAGAAGAGTTATATGGAGAAGAGCTAGCCCTTTAGGCTAATTAGGTAGAAGATCTTAGAAGAGCTAGTCATATTTCTATAGAGAGAAGAGATAGCTCCCGAGCAGAGCTAGCCAGAGAGAGATAGAGACGAGCTAGTTAGAGAAAAGAACTAGAGAGAAAAACTACTTAGAGAGAAGAACAGCTAGTTAGAGAGAAGGACTAGCTAGAGAGAAAAACTACTTAGAGAGAAGAACAGCTAGTTAGAGAGAAGGACTAGCTAGAGAGAAAAACTACTTAGAGAGAAGAACAGCTAGTTAGAGAGAAGGACTAGCTAGAGAGAAAAACTACTTAGAGAGAAGAACAGCTGGTTAGAGAGAAGGACTAGCTAGAGAGAAAAAAACAGTGCGAGAGAGAAGAGCTAATTCGAGAGAAAAGTTAGTCAGAGAGAAGAGCCAGTTATATATATATATATCTATATGTATAGAGAAGAGCGAGCTAGAGAGAAGAGCTAGTAAAATGGACAAAAGAGCTGGCTAGGAGAGAGAAGAGCTAGTTAAAGAGAAGAGCTGGCCATATATAGAGAGAAGAGCTAGTTAGAGA
This sequence comes from Symbiodinium kawagutii, assembly GCA_009767595.1. Classification (NCBI taxonomy): domain Eukaryota; class Dinophyceae; order Suessiales; family Symbiodiniaceae; genus Symbiodinium; species Symbiodinium kawagutii. Next base: position 67,255 of record VSDK01022812.1, read on the forward strand.
GAAGAGGGTTGAGTTCGGCTTGGTATGGAAGCGTCTCTATTCTAATGCTCTATCACCAGAAATATAGATGCCCCCCTGGTTGCCGCTCCATGTCGGCTTCTTCCTGAGGTTGAGGATTTCAACAAATTATTGTCTCAAACTTCTCATGGTGAGGCAGAGACAGCCAATTGGAAACGATCAACCGCAAAAGTGAAGTAGGGAGCCAGTAGAGCATGAGGCAGAAGCTTGATCTGCTGTTTTGCCGCGTCCTTCGTCCCCTTGATGTATCCATTTGCCTGCTCCATCTTCTCGATGTCATCAATGGTGAAATCTTCCCGGTGCTGAAGCAAAGTCGCAATTATTTGGGTGTCTAAGTCTGGGTTCACATTGAGTAGAATGGAAAAAACATTTACGTTCTTTGCTTGAACCAAAAGGATTGACAGCTGAAACCTTTTCAACTTCATACCTCAGATTGTCCGTGATTTGCTTCTGGAATGCCTGCTGTATCAATGATGAAGTGAATAGGCAGAAAGCCAGCGGTCAGAGTGTTCGGATTTTTAGGGACCGTGTCACATAAGTCACATGTTTGTGTCATGTGCTGAACCACCCCATCTTTAACAAAAAGCCGCAACTGAACACTAATTGGTCCCCTCATTCAACAAGACCTCTGGGATGACCCCTTGGGAAGAAAATAGCCCGAAAACCTAGCAACACAAAGTATCAAAGGCGAGGATGAAACGTTTCTTTGATTCGAGTTTAATATCAGCTGAACATGTACACAGAGTAGACAGAACAGACGGAAGGTGCAAACTTTTAAGCTCTGCCGCGACTGTCTCTCCCCTCGGAACGCACCCGGTCTCCACTTTTCACATTTTCTCATTTGTCCATAGCATCTCCCAGAGGTCCCTCTGGGTCCCTTTGTCTCCCACGGGGTTTTTCTGTTTGGGGGTCCTCGAGTTTGTTGAGGGTCCCTTCCCTTGCACGCCTTGCTCTTTGAGCTCCTTGTCTCCAATTTGGTTGTTGTCTTCGTACCTTGGGATCCAACACCAAGAAACTGAATGAAGTGTCGCTTCTGGTTATGAACTGGTGGTTCGGCCCAAAAGTTGCTTCGACAGGTTGGTGAAGACGAAAAGGATTGAACCGATCTACCAGTTATGCTCTTGGGATACACGAGTAGACAACTTACAACAAGAGTCGTCCCTGAAGTTGTAACCCCAATCTGGGGAACTATGTTGCCCTTACGTTTCACATATTTTCACATGCTGTATAGATTAAACATGAACCTTGAGTCAGAAACTATGAGGTTCAAGAGATTTCTTGAATACAGATGTTTCCAATATGTTGGGTGGTGCGAACACAATGATTGTTGTCCCATTTTTCAGCTAAGTGCACTCCACCTTTTCTTTAGTGGTTCCAGCGGCTCCTTTTTTCATTCAAACCCCGGTTGCGATGTGGGAGGGACGTGGGAGGTTGCTGCAGTTCGACGTGCACATGAAGTAGAGATGGGCGAACTCCGGGCTGTTTCAAAGGCAGAGATGGTACCACCAGAGTCAGCAAGTATGTGTTTGAATGCCAAATGGGTCCTCGCTTTAGTGACCGCGTTTTCATTGCGAGGCTGTTTTGGACAAGGCTGAGTCTTACAACCTTTCCCTGGAAGGATTGATCTTCGAGCATGGTTGCAAGACAGCATTTGGAAGCGGACAAGGATGGACAAGGTGACAAGAGATGTAGGAAAACAAGGTGTAGCTTTGACGCACCTCGTACCCAGGTCATGAAGTCAAAGGAGCATGCTGAAAAGCCAACCATTCTTCGTGCCAGAGACGGTTTGGCCAGTTTTTTGTAAATTCCAATGCTCAGTCGTGGCTACCAGCTTAGAAGTCACAAGCATGTTCACGATATTTTCAAGACAGAGCGTTGTGATTGTGCAAAATTTGCTCAGAAGAGCAAGAATGTGGTGCATGCGCTTGCACAGGACTTTAATTCAACTGATGTTTGTTGCACTGGAGACATGAAGCAGCCGCAGTATCAAATGATGACCTCGTGAAGTTACAAATATTGCGCATCATCCAGAGCGGAATGATGGATGGTGAACCCTTGGCTCATTGATGCATTTCCACAGTTAGACTGCTGGACATGTCAAGAATGATAGGACTGTACTTGCGGAACTCCTCAGTTACCTGACGGTTGTTTGCTCCTGATACCGAGTTAAATCATTTTTCAGTTCCAATTGTTCGGGGGCTTAATGCTGAAAAGGACCGCAGAGAGATGAACTCTGACAGGTCATTGAGAAGGGCTCAGCGGTGCATTGCGTTTCTGCATACGAGGGTGATGCTGAGACCTTGGCAAGAACTGCACTAGTCAACTCTTTGCTTGCGGTTTATGTGACACGACCTGATTGATTGTTGATGCCGAAACATGACAAGGTGCTGATACTTGGAAGTGATGGCGTATGAACCCCAGAGACATGTTTTAAAAAACATACAGAGATGGTGGGGGAACTTTCTGTCCAGAGGGTTTGAGGACCCGAACAGGACTCTCGAAGCAATTGGTCAAAGGATCTCGCAGGTTTTTGTTTCGGTTTCTATAAAGGCAGGCTCCAGGTATTTGATAAAGCTGTGCCGCATTCCAAAGTTCCTTGAACGCCTCGTGGACAGAAGGTTCCTTTGCCACCTTCAGCACTTCACTGGCTTTCCAGAACCCTTCAGCATTTTTTCACCATAAATTTTGATGGGATCATTTTGCATTGCCCCTCAGGAGGAAATGCAAGCATTGGTGTTCATGTGTGTATGTTTGTGTCCCGCACTCTCCGGTGTCGTTCTTGCACAGCCAGTAAAGACACTCTGTTGCGCCTCAAGTCTTGGGTTCTCAATGAAGACGTAGCAACAAGAAGCAGTGCAAAAGATCCATTCAGTTTTTGACCCTTCGCATTGCATCCTATTCTACTCCTTGCAAAGATTCCCTGCCACCAAACGAGGTGTTTGACAACTTGTTCCTGGATGAGATTGTGGAGGTTTGATGACAGGAATCTGTGAATTAAGCCTTTTCAATTGCACCTACTAGTATCCCTATGCCTTCAATGCCCATCGTGTACGGCATATTGGTCTCAAGTACTTGCAACAACTTGGGTTTCAGCTTGATTCTATTGTTTTTTCTGTAGCTTTGTTTCGGCCTTTCAGATTTGCAACGAGATTCTTCCAGCTCCGACTGCAAATCACTTCTCTCCCATGCCAGCGCAGTACTTGATGAAGGCAGGACCAAGTAGCGCACAGCACCGTGATCATACATGGCAATCCAATGTATCCAATGCATAATCCATTGAGTGTTCGAATAGATCATGGTGTTGGCAAATGCTAACATTTTATTTTGTTGCACAATTTTACAAGCTGCCACTGCTCAAGGCCGCGCAACGCATTGTCAAGGAGTCACACGCGAAGTCAGACTGCGTCAATGGGCAGTTTCTAGATACGCCTATCGGGAAAGGCAGCTTGACACTTGAACCTTGTTGTACAACCGCAACAGCAAATGCTGCACATGCAAATACTGCCAGTAAGGAGTTCATACAAAGAGCTTGAAACTGACAGTTTTTCTGATCCTTGTCAGGTGGAAAGGTGGATGACACATCTGTCGTTGTTGGAGAGATTATTGAATGGACAGAAGCGCACACTCAGATTTGGTCGGAGGCAGGTGCCGCGAAAGATTCAGCACTTAGCAGGTCGGCATCCTTCTTTTCTTTGCGAGGTGAGAAGAAATCGAAGATGGAAAGATGTTATTTCTTGCGGTGGAATGCAGCACAAGACTTAAACTTAAGCATTTTCTTAGACTGCTGTGCGCTTGATTCGGGCCAGTCACTTGATTCGGGCCAGTCAATGACAAATCATGCCAAAGCAATAGCAGAAAGGAGCCAGTGTCACTGCTGTTTTAGGTGTGGGATGCCTACAAGACATAGTTGCTCCTGTGAGGTTCGTGGGCTCCAAAATCTCACTAATTTTGGATTTGCCTTGCACTTGTCCTCTTTTTCAGTCCTCCTCAGTCCTCCCTTTCAGCCCTTCCTCCTGTGGTTTGGCACCTTTGTGCTTGTGTAGCTTTTGACGGAAGTGGCACTTGTGTTGCCAGACGAAGAAGCTGATTTAGCACAACTTTCAAAGTTTTAGAGTTCTCTAAGAGTTCTGAACTTGCGAAGGTTGAAAATTGTTGGAGGGTAAAGTGCAGATTGATGGCTGCAGGATTTCAGATTTGAGGGGCTACTTGGAACCATTGCCTTGCCACAAACATCAAGTCGTGTTTGTTTGACAGAGCAGCCAGACCTTGAGCACGATTCGGGACAAACGCAGAATCCAAAGACCTTCAGAAGTGGGTCCAATAATTCCATTATTGCTCGGAGTGTTGTGGAAAATCTCATTGCAGAATTGGTCGCCTCAGGGCGACGATGACGAAAAGAGCAGATTCAGAGGCAGAAGCAGAAAACTCAGAAAACTCAGAATAAAATTCTTTAGGGTGAATACTTAGCCAATTCTTAGCTTCGAAAAGGCTAGAGCAGAAAGTTGGTGCTGCACTGAGGTGAAGATGCCAGCGAGTGTGATGCTAAGAGACAAAAAATGCAGAACATATTTCGGGCATTTTCAGGATTTTAAGTTATTATGATTATTTGATTGTTACTTAATTTGTTACTATGGGTATTGCATTTTATTTTGATTTTCTGTTTTTGGGAAGATATGATCGCTGTTCAGGGAGTCTTCGGATGAAGAAGAAGGAAACTGTTCCATCGCCTGAGACACTGGCTGCCTTAGATTGTTGCATGCAGGAGTGCATGCGGCGCAAATTGTCAGAAACTTGACTCTTAGAACTTTTCTGATAATCTTATATGTGTATGATTGTATGCAGCACGATGTCCGAAATGTCTATAGATTCATGTGAACAAAAGTGAACCACTGCAAATGACTTCAACGTTTCGACCTGGTCGCCAAAAGAACTGATGGGAACATTGCACTCCACAGGTCTAGATGAAGAGCTGTAGCAGATGATCATGGTAAAGTCAACAAAGAGCATTTCGTGTCAACACTGGATGTCAATTTGAACAATTAAGAATTCGATACCACGTGCAGCTCAATCATGAACAGCTGGGAAAAGAAGTGCGAAGCCAGGGAGTATGTCGGAGTTTCGATTCGATCGTTGCGTTTCCTCGAAGCAGAACAAAATGGCTGATTCTTCAAGTGGATCTGGGTTGTGCTCAGAAATGATCAAGTGGATCTGGGTTCTAGGATTTTAAGGTTCAATGTTAGGCTCTTATATTTTCATGTTCAGGTTAATCATGTCATCTCTACCTTTGAAGTTGTTTTGCTGTTGGTTCTAGGTTTGACCATGAACGTTCACTTAGCTCCCTATTTTCTTGTTTTTTTGTTAGGTTCTTATTGTGGTTGTTGTGATTTGTCGTGTTTTCATTATTCACTAGTTATTATCTTTGGTTGACCGTTTCCAGTATTCACAAAAATGTAAACTCACATTGCAATGTCGTGTATCAATACGTTATCAGTGTTTCCATCGGCATATTCATTCTTTGATTGTATAGGTGAGGTTGTGTCTAAGATATTCCAATGCTTCCTCTATATTATCTAGTTCTTCAATCTCCGCTGGTTCTTCAATATCAGTATTAATTCTAGTTATATCTAGGTTGTCATTGCGTTTCAAGTCAATGAGACTTTCAACTTTCAACATATGTCTCATATAACGGTTCTTTCCATATCAGATTGTAGATATCGTAGATGACTTTGATTGATGTATTGCCTCACTCTATCGCTCTCCTTTGGTATGAGGTTCATTACATAATCCAATGTTTTCTTCAAGACGGTCATAATCATTTTGGTACAAGTAGTACCCGCACGAGGCGGGGTCGGAAGTTTCCAAGCTTATAAAAGGACTATAAGGAAGACATTGGTGCGTACAGGATGCAGCGAAGCCAAATCATGAGCGCAAAGTGACCCCCACACAACCACCGTAACAAAAAACAGCACCACAAAAAACGTATCACACAAACACGTACCACACAAAAACGTACCAAACAAAAACGTACCACACAAAAACGTACCACACAAATGTACCAACCAAAAACGTATCACACAAAAACCTACCAAACAAAAACGTACCACACAAAAACGTACCACACAAATGTACCAACCAAAAACGTACCACAAAAACATACCAAACAAAAAACGTACCAAACAAAAACGTACCACACAAAAACGTACCAAACAAACACGTGCCAAACAAGAACATACGACGCAAAACCGTACCAAACAAACACGTGCCAAACAAGAACATACGACGCAAAACCGTACCAAACAAACACGTGCCAAACAAGAACATACCAAAGAAAACGTATCAATCGTCCCTGCATAATGTAGATTTTAGAGGGGAGTACTCCTCCCTTTAGTGCTCCTCATGGCTGTTTTTGAGGCCCCCACGAAAACAGAATGTAGACATTTTGGGGTAACAGTGCCTCCTGTTGAATAAACATTTTGAATGTTTGAATTTTATACAGTTTTGGTTGGGGGGGGTTGCTGGATGCGCTTTCGGGGGGAATCTTGGGGATTCCCGGGGAATGTGCATCCCCTTTCCGCACGCCTTATTTATACATTTCTGATTTGGTACGTTGGGAATGTTGCCCGCTCCAATCCATGATTTTCATTTCATTACATTTGATTGCGTTTGAAGACCGTACGAAGCAGGATGGTGGCGCCCCGAATCCAAGAGTAGGCAGAAAATTAGGTAAGCAATCGTTAAATTAGATCAGACTAGATTCGATAAGATTTGATTTATATGATTAGATATACCATTTGATTAGACTGATTAGACTAGATAAGATTACATGAGATAAGATTGGAACAGAAAAGTTTTGCTTTTCGTCGATGTGTTTGTTCTTTTTGTTCTCTTTGTTCTGTTTGCAGATTCTGAGCTTCTGAGAATTGGTTGCTCTGAACTGCTGCAACACCTGGATCATGTCAGCCTTAGTGTACGGGCTAGCCATTGCTGAAGGTGGATAGGATTTGTGGCCGTTTCTCACCTTTTCTTGCTGCCCATACAACGGGTTTTAAAGGTCACAGTATTCTGTGGTTGGGTAGAACCAAAGCAAGCAAGTGATGTGGGGGATGCCCATTTTCTAGACCCCCCACCCTATTTTCTAGACCCCCTCCCTATTTTCTGCACCCCCCTTCCCTATTTTTGAGACCCCCTCTTTTCTGGACCCCCCACCTTATTTTCTAGACCCCCCCATTCCCTCCAGCCTCCTGTGAACACACCTCCCAATCCTCCTTTATGGACCCCCCACCCTCCTTTATGGACCCCCCACCCTCCTTTATGCACCCCCTTCCCTATTTTTCTGACGTCCCCCTTCTTTCCTGGAGAGAGAGTGCTTTCGCCGGAGTAGGCGTAGGGGGAGTAATAGAAGTAGCAGTACTAGTCGTATGGTAGTAATAGTAGTAGTAGTAGTAGTAGTAGTAGTAGTAGTAGTAGTAGTAGTAGTAGTAGTAGTAATAGTAGTAGTAGTAGTAGTAGTAGCAGCAGTAGTAGTAGTAGTAGTAGAAGTAGTAGTAGTAGTAGTAGTAGTAGTAGTAGTAGCAGTAGTAGTAGTAGTAGTAGTAGTAGTAGTAGTAGTAGTAGTAGTAGTAGTGAAAATAGACGGGGTAGGAGTAGTAGTAGTAGTAATAGTAGTAGTAGTAGTAGTGTTATTAATAGTAGTGGTAGTAGTAATAATAGTAGTAGTAGTAGTAGTAATAATAGTAGATGGTTGAGAAAATGGAGCGAGGGGTTCGAAAAGTAGGATGGGGGGTCTAGAAAGTAGGGTGGGGGGTCTAGAAAGCATGTTGGGGGGTCCATAAAATATGGAGGGGGTTGGAAACATATGGTGAGGGGTCTAAAAAATATGGTCCCCCTTGGCATAGATTCATGGTCGTTGCATGTCTTTGCATGTCTTTGCATGTCTTTGCATGTCTTTGCATGTCTTTGCATGTCTTTGCATGTCTTTGCATGTCTTTGCATGTCTTTGCATGTCTTTGCATGTCTTTGCATGTCTTTGCATGTCTTTGCATGTCTTTGCATGTCTTTGCATGTCTTTGCATGTCTTTGCATGTCTTTGCATGTCTTTGCATGTCTTTGCATGTCTTTGCATGGTTGCTCAGATTGTAGTTTTAGGGTTGGAAACATATGGTGAGGGGTCTAAAAAATATGGTCCCCCTTGGCATAGATTCATGGTCGTTGCATGTCTTTGCATGTCTTTGCATGTCTTTGCATGTGTTGCTCAGATTGTAGTTTTAACATATTCGATTTTCAGAAAACAGGAATTTGAGATTCCCCAGACACATTCCTTCCTACGTATATATATATATATATATACATACATAGATATATGTGTATATATATATATACATCTGTGTGTGTACTTTCCCGACTTTTGTTTATGAGTGTATTTACTTGCTTACGACACATGGACGATGTAGATTGTTCACCTTAGAATTTGCAAGATACTCCCTTGTAGACAGAAATCCATATGTTTGATATGTTTGATGATGACCGCCCTGCCCTACTTTGTTAGAGTTTGTAATCTAAGTCCTCTTTACTTCAGCTTTGTGGACCAGTTACACCATGCCTTCATCAATGCCGATTCGAACTCGCGATTTTACAGTAGCAAAACGAGCTCCTTGGTTGCCCCAACAGGACTTTCGAATGATGATTGTTTGGTACAGAAGAGGTTTCCCCATGATCTGGGTTTCCTTATGTAGATTCCTCCATCATGCATGATGCAGACACCTTTCTCAGAGGACAATCGATGGAATTGGTTTCCAACTGGTCTTGAAAAAGAATCGCTTGTACACCAAGTATCTAACAATGCATCAGGTTGACGACAGTATTGTTGACATTTGGATCAATGAGGTCCCCCAGGATTTGGCATGTTTTATGGCCCTTGATATCATGGAAGGGTCGCTTTCTTTCAATGACAGTCCCAGCAGCTTAGAGAATGTAATCGTTCAGAACTTCTGCGGCGACTATTCTCGGGAACCCATACCTTTTTTCGAACACAATTTTTAGTTTTGTTTTTGTCACGGATCGTTGCAACTTGCAGTTCCTTGCGAACTGTTTGAATGGCTGCGGTTCCTTCTGAAGCTGAGAAGTGGTCGTGCACTTTGGGGTTTAAGGTGGTTCAGGTGGACGTCGGCACCTTAAACCTTGAAAGTTGCCCTTGCACTGTCAAAATTTCGAAGTTCCAAAGACCTTAGCATCAGTCACTTGCAGCCACTTGCATTCATTATAGTTTCGCCTCTAGTTTTGGGTAGATTTTGGGCTTTCTTTTGGCAGATCACTTGCGAGAAATCTTTTTATTAGAACAACTTTTACCAGTGCAGTATGCCCATGAATATTTGGCATGTCGTGCAACCATTTTTTTGAAGTTTATAGAATTTTAAAACCCGTGAAAGGAAGAACCGAACTTCGGGAACTTGAATGGAAGAGCTTTTGCAAGTGGCTTTGACTTCACAAACTCAGTCAATTGACAGATTGGTCAGAATCCCTCTCCTTTGAAACCAATTGCATAAGAAGAATCTTCGTTTACGTGTTTTGTTTGAGATCCATTTAGCTAAGTGCTTTCCAAAACTTAGTTTGATATCATATGAACGGAGCTTCCACAATTGTTTCTGAAATCTTGCAATCCTGCGCTTGCGACAGGTCTAGATTTATTGGAAGACGTTGGTTGTATGTGGTATGTTTAACTTGAGTCTGAGCTTAAAACCGTTCCTTGAGATTAGCTTTAATTTGTGTTCTGGGTGTTGCAAAGCCTGATGTGTCAAGAACAGTATATATGAGGATTCCATACAACTAACGACATCCGTGAGCTGTTTTTCCTTCTTAACTTCACCAGGTTGGGCTAATGCTGATGTGTTTGAATTCATTTGCAAAATATCATTCTACAAGTGTAGTGAATTTGCCTTGGAAGTTTGTACCCACAAAATAGTCCATGTGGAACCTTTCAGCTTGGTTCCTTGAGAAAAGCTGGCAGGTTTTTATGACAAAGTATCGCTCATTCAGGTTCTGTCAGCTTCCTGCTTCCTGCATTTGCTGTGGGAACTTTGCTGTCGAAAGTGGACATTTGAGATTTTAGGTCGTTTTGAAAAGCACATAGTTGATTGAACGCTTTAGCTGAATGTCGCGGAAGCAAGGACTTATCTTCTTAAAAGACAGAGGTTGGGGCAAAGTCTGAAATGAAATGAAATTAAATGTTGTTTGTACACTCATTTGATCATTCCGCCAGCACATTGATCTTCAAATAGGTTTTGTGAGAACGCTTCCATTTGCAACGGATTGAATGCCATTATTGGTCTTTGGGCTCCGTTTCCCGTTGCTTGGCTGAGCTTCAAGACAATTTCATTAGATGAACGTGCCAAGTTTGCTTCAAAGGTCATTCAAAACAGCAATTGTGTACGGATGATCCATTAGTCTAGGACATGCTCTTGAATGTCTTCAATAGAACATCAGTGAAGCGTGCATCCCTTGCATGTTTTGGGCTTCATGATGGAAATTATGCAGAGTCATCAAGTCCAGTCCTCAGATGATAGCAGATGATTACTGCATTCGAAAAAAGATGTTTTTCTGCTTGGACAGTTGTGACTGCCACGGTTGAACTTCAAGGGCTTCCTTATGGATCCGTGGCATTTCTGTTGAGTGTGGACAAGCCCCTGACAGAACTCATAGATGCAGCACAAAGATGCAGGTTAAAGACGCTTGAAGACGCTTGAAGACGCTTGAAGACGCTTGAAGACGCTTGAAGACGGCTCAAGACGGTTGAAGATCGTTGAAGATGGTTGAAGATGGTTGAAGATGGTTTGAGGAATTGAAGCTTGCAGACTGCTTCATGAAATTTTCTTCTCACACAAATGGCGTGGTGCACTTGCATGTGTCCTTTGGGCAAGTGTGGTTGCATGCTTTTTGACAACAGAGACAACAAGAAATCCAACGCGTTCAGCGAAGCTACGTGGTCTACCTCCTGGTGTTGACGCCAAAACAAAGAGTTTTTGTGTAGCGATGCAGCAGGAATAAGACTGATGCCCGGACTTATGTCGAGAGCATTGGTGCGCTTGCAGACAGTCACATGAATTCCAGCAAAGTCGTTGACAGAGACGCTGCAATACGGGCTTTTGATACAGTGAATGGAAAAGACAGGAGTTCTGACCTTGGGAAAAGTGGGGGAGAAGAATTTGGGAAAATCCTTTCTCAAAAAAGCTGCGCAGCAAAGGTGTTGCTCAGTGGTGGTCCTTTCAGAGGACATGAGAAACAAACCGGGGGCAAGTTTGCTGGATGTGTTGCTACAAGTTGCTAATTGGACCTTGAAGAAGATGGCCGCTGAAGAAGAGTTCAAACCATTCATTCCTGAACCTTCCACAATCTTTTCTGCAGCTGCGGGGGCTTTTGAAGGCTTCGGTCCTGCAGCGGCTCCCCCCCCCCAACCTGTGAGGGATGTAGTTAGTATGGCTGCAGATCAAAGGGAAAAGGTTAGGTCTGCACTGGATGAATTCTACAGAAGGTGTGCGAAGCATCCAAAAAACCTGGAATTGTGGTCGACGAGGCAAACCTTGTACTGCACGGGCTGACAAATGGACAGGATAGTAGGGAGAGGCAGGAAGCCAAGTCAGCTTTGTCCGAAATAACAAAATGGACAAAACAAGACATGCTGTCAAGCGTAGTCCTCATCTCCTCAGAGTTTGGGTATCCCTTCCGCCTGGAAGCAGCAGGGTTAGACCTCAGGGACATAGGCAGAGTCATTGTCACCGGCGAAGTGCGAGAGTCAGACATGCTCAAGATGCTGAAAGATGATTGGGACATGGATAAAGGCTTGGCAGAGATGTTCTACAACTACTTTGGCGGCGACATTTTCACCACCAAGAAGGCTTTGGACAGCCTCATAGAGAAGAAGGAGAACTTCGACCCCTTTGCAGTGCGATGTCCGCGGCTGGCTTCGTGTACGGAAAATGCAGCGGCGAGGGCTCACCTCGAGAACATCGCCAAGCAAGAATTTTTGGTGAATGTAAAGACAGACGAAGGTGCTAAAATGATTGCGGAGGAGAACCTGGGAAAGGCATCGACAAGGATGCCATCACCTTGGGTTTACCCACTATCTTCACTGGCACAAACAACGTCCTACCATTATGTGAAGCTGCTGACTGCCCATGAGCTCCAGAACATTCCTTTGCCAGCAGGACCGTGTTTCACAAACTGTGCAAACATCATCTAACATCTAGGCTCTTCTTTAGGCTCTTTTGCTTTTTTGTTGTTCTGGTTTGCTTCTGTTCCAAGGGAGGAGGTGGATCGAGATTGAATAAACGTGTTGAGATGTGTTGAGATTTATATAGGTGGACAATCATGGGGTTGATAAGACAATGCATCCCTACCTCTTCCTTGCAGGCTCTGGCAAGGCACCACCAGCTGTTGAGACAAATCCGCAAGGACTGCAGAGGAGTGCGAGGTTTTAGACATGTTTCATCAACCACATCAAACTATCACGTTTTTGACAGGGATTGCTTGCATTTTTGGGATCACGTAAGCCTTTCGAGCATATATGCTTCAATCAAAAATCAAATTAACTTTCTGAAACATATGACTTGTATAATGCGTTGCATTGTGATGCTACATGCATGCACTTCCCAACCAAATGGGTGGCTCATGGTGGCTCCCACTCTATCTCTGTACGATGGGATTCTTCATCAATGGCCTCTTGGTGAGTCAGCCTCGTGACCTGCATAATCATTTGCCGGACTTGGCAGTGGCTGCAGCATCACTCACGTGTGCAGCACGATTCAAATCTATTAGATCCATTGGCCAACCACAAGAACTTCACCGCATCACTTGAGCCATCAACCATCCGTAACATACCTGATAAATCCTAATAACTAATAAGTATCACATAAGTATCACATACTTATCCGTTACTTATCCGTTACTTATCCACTATTTTTAGCTTCTCTGAAATCCTGACGTGATCTGATCTCAGGTGCAGCTGCCCCTTGGGCGCAGGAGCTGCGTCGCTGTGATTAGTGCGCTTTGCGCTGGCGAAGTGCTGCAGTGCGGGAGGAATCGCGGGAAGTGGTCCAGCTGCTGGAGGCGCAGCCGAGCACAGTTGGTAGGTCGTTAAGAATGTCAAATTAGATATGTACAAAGAGATATATATGTATGTATGTGTATTAATAGGGTTTTAAATGGTGGTGAACTATCAATAGTAAACATCTTTGGATAGAGGATTGTTAAGCGAGATCATTTACTTTTCATCAATAATGATTGATAATTAGGGCGGATTAATCATTGGGATTCTGGATGGCTAAACAATTATTAATTCTTGGGGGAATATAGTGGCTAAAAAGAGGATAATTGCCAAGAATGGTTAAGCAACTACTTAGATTGTGGTTTGAAGCATTTTCTATGATTTGGCAATGATTTGGGAAGGTTGGTTGATTAGCAATATCCTTCAGAGGGACTGAAACCACCAACCAGTAATTGATCATTGGAGTTTGGGAATTTGGGTTTGTTAATTGATCGATTGATCATTGGAATTACTACAGTAATTCATTGAGAATGTTGCATGGCTATTGGATGTCATTAGTGAAGCAATGTGAAATACCATTGAAAGTACAGTAAGTATATGAATCTGTGCTATTATTGAGTTCTACTGGTTCAGAATGGTCGAACATATTTGTTTGGGCTACCGTCAGTATTGACCCTAGACCTTTCTTGGTTAACCCTGGGTGATTGGTTGCGAATAGCTCCCAGCTTCAGAAACATTCTAGTGTACTTGCATGGTTTCTGGTAATTATTCACCTTTGAATGTTGGCATTGCTCGGAGTCTCCATGAAACTGTGGTGCATGTCGCTATATACCCTAGAACACAGAGATATCATTTCAAATTAGGGTTTTTGGAAGAGGATTTTCTTTCGACCCTTTGTGAAGAGGTTCCACCCTTGTCGTCCAGGATGGTTGGACTACAAGTTGTTGACTTGGTCATAAAACAGCTGGTTAGTTGCATGTTTTTTATCATCCTTGGTTCATGCTAACCAACTTGGTTCCCACATATAGTCGTTTGGTTTCACGTCTCCCATGCTCCACAGCAGGTCTGCAGCGCGAGCATTGCCAGTGGATCTTGCATGGCAGATACCCCGCCTAACTTCATTGCAGTGGATTGAGCCGTGATGTGGTGGAAGAATCATGGTATTCAATGGCAGTTCGTGGTGGTTGATGATGGTTGATATTGAATGATTGATGGCTGGTGGATTTCGATGTTGGCAATGTTTTTTGATGCTAGTTATTTAATTAGAATGATCATGAATAATCCTGATGATTGATAGTTGATGATGCTTAGCGGTGGTTCATGGTGGTTATTGAAAATTGTTTTTGATGAGGATGGCCAACAATAGGGGAAATAGCAATCATCCTCCTTTTTAGGAGGCATAGTAGTGCGTCATAATGGTTGACAATTTTTGGCCTTTGATAGTAACCAACCATTGTATACAATAGGAAGGAATTTAATGGCCAGGGACTCTTAATGACAACCTCTCATAAAAACATCCTAGGATGAAAGCCAAACCCATGGCGATTGATGGAACAGGTCCCCAGCCAATAGGCATGGA